>JAFBJU010001120.1:1194010-1523818 GCA_016785305.1 Colistium nudipinnis
ATGCTTTAGTCAAATGTTGCAAACAATACAAGTAGGTGAATTTTTCATTATATGGATTATATGAAAACAGAATGAACTGCTCCAGCTACTGCATCGCTGTCCTCGCTATCAGATTCACTACTTTTACTTCTTCTCAATTTTCTGCTCAATGTATATATTAATACAATTCATGAGGTTAATGTGGCCCACAGGGCAGCTGGTCAGACCATGAGGCAAAGTAACACCCAGCCTTTCAACACTGATATTCACATGCTCTCAAATCTAAAACCCCCATGGGGTTGCTAGTGGTTGGTGACCTGTCAGAGAGCAGACTACCACTGCATGCATACTCATAGTAGCCTTTTAAATATGCTGCTAATTCCATTTTAGACTGTGCTTGACATTAAAAAATGTACGGGCCATGCTGGTCCGTTAATATACCAAACTCAATAACTCTACTGCTGTGATACCATCACAGCCAACGAGTTTTGCACTTGTTACCGGACTATTTAAGTGAAAAGTGCAAATATGTGTTGTGATGTATCCAGGAACAAACTGTTAAACCCACCCATAGTTCTCCTGGAGGGGTTTTCACCCATTTTATGACAATATGTGCAAGATGAGTGTAAACAGATTTTGTAATGTACCTAAGCAGCAGGAGTAGCTTCCCTCTGCTCTACGGCTGTGTCCATCAGAGTGGAATTTACTTCAGTGATTCACAAAATATGAATCTGAATAACTAAAAGTCTTACTCTCTGCAGGTTCATAGGCCTCACTATTCTACTAAATCATAGGATGGAGGATACCTAAAGCTTTTCCGTCAATTAAGAAGCAGATGCTTTGCCAGCCACCTCACTCGCTTCACACTAAAAAGTCTGCCATGATGCCTAATGACCACATTTATGGACTCGTGCATACTATAGATATACAGACACACACGTATAGACACAAATAAAACCCCTTTGAGAGATTTGCTTTCAGAAGAAGTTTAATAAGTGTGCCACTGAGACGAATAACGGGGGGGGGGGGCAACCTTTCATGTTTCATACGGGGGGGGGGGGCAACCTTTCATGTTTCATATTCTGTCCAGGAAAAACCGAGATGCTCCTACCCCATATGTCCATCTCTTACAATTAAACACACACATCAGAAAAGGTTGCTTGAAGCATGGAAATAACCAGAATGAGAGTGGGAGACAGAGGGCTGTGCATGGCATGTTCCTCTTTTCTATTTGGCAGGATCCTTGCACTCAGCATGCACTACGAGATCCTCTCCCCCAGCACTGATTCCATCAGGATTAGTGCAGAAATGACAAAAATCAAAGCACCCGGGAGTTGGCCTGTACACTGAGGATGACCGGATTTGCAGGAGAGGAACCAATCCAGTGAGGGGGTATTAGTTGTAATCTCTGAATGCAGTCAGTGACAGAGTCTCCCTTACCTGTCTCTGCTTTCAAATCCCCACCTGCAGTGAAAAAACACACAACAGTGGTGTCCACTAGCAACTTGACAATGTAGATGGGCATTGGTTAATCTGCAGAGAAGTTGTTGATATTGAGAGTCTTTGCTTGATGGAGACTGTGTAATGAATTACCTGATCAGCTCTGTGTGCTCTGAAATGCATTTGACACAGGAACATTGTTTCCAAATGACTTTCACCCATTTCCTTTTAAATCTTTCTCTATGCAACCTTTTTTAAGAGCTCAACCACACTTACAAAAGCATGGGAGTCTCACAGTTTGTCAATATCTTGTCTTTGCATTACAAGTACAAGACATATGATTATATTTGACTTTTGATTTACATGTTAAAACAGTATCCTGTCATTACAAATAGATTTACTTTTGAAACATTGGTATTTAATTGCTCATAAATTATGGCTAAATCAACTTGTCATCTCCACAGTGGATTCCCACCCGCTATCGTTTGGAAACCATTGCTCTAAATAAGGAAGAGCGGTGGACTCAAAACATCAGCCTGATACTGATTATGTATGCAGACAGCTTAGGATGCAAAGCCCATTATATTTATTTATAGTATAGTCAGAATGCTGCAATAGTTTTCTGAAAGCTGACCTCGCACTGTGTCCCTAACCCAGGACTGGTCATCTTGTAAGCCGTGGGTTCCAGGTGTGTGATAGAGATTAGCGCTTTAGTAGTCACTTCAGTCTCCTCTTTCCTTTTCTCCATTGCCTTTTCACTTGGCCATCCCGCTGCTTTCAGCAGAAATTAGCTGTATTAAGGCAGTTACTAATAGCTTGACATTTTCTCTTTCCGCCGCACTCGCTGGCCGAGCCACGGCTGTCTGGATCCATAGGT
The DNA here is from genome assembly GCA_016785305.1 of Colistium nudipinnis. Taxonomy (NCBI): domain Eukaryota; kingdom Metazoa; phylum Chordata; class Actinopteri; order Pleuronectiformes; family Rhombosoleidae; genus Colistium; species Colistium nudipinnis. Next base: position 1,196,307 of record JAFBJU010001120.1, read on the forward strand.
AATGCTAGCCTTATACGAAGGCCAGACCACCTCAATCAATAGCTGCCCCTGGGCAAGGACAGAGATGGGAAAGAGAACAGGATGCTGCCTAATTCAATGAAAGAGACATTACCCAGTACTTGCAACGCGCCAGGGCACGAGTAATCATAGACAAATTCATTTTAGAGCCCTAGAGCCCAGTATTGCTTTCAATTAAGGGCAGAGTGCGATGGGTGCATTTGGTGAGAGCTACTGTGAGTGGGCAGGAGAAGAAGCAAGACAGGAGAGGAGAGGTTCAGACATAGCTCAGATCGGTTTCTGTTGACATAGCCATTTTGCTGAGGTCTTCTTCAGGCGTTCAGTATAGCCAGTGCAGTTGTGAAATGCTTGACTGACCATTTCGCTATGAAATTCATATAATCATCCACCTGCAAGAGGCTGACTGTTGTTTTCCATCTAATGGGAAATAAGCAAACTGAGAGTACAGCTGGCGGATGGCAGGCTGAGAAGAGTGCTGGAAATGGAGAAACATATGGAAGATTTGAATCTGAGCAGATGATGCTGCTGCTCAAATGCATAAGAAGAAGAAAAGAGAGAGCAGTAAAGACAAAGTCATGAAATGGGCGTTCACCATTGATTTTACTTTATATTGAGGAAGTATCCATCAGTACTCCAGTTTTAAAGTGTGACATTTGGAAATGATGTATTAATGCATTTATTTGTTGTGTTTACTAAGAAATGTGGGTGTGTGTATTTGAGACAAGAGAGAAGCACAACTTGGGCATTGCCTGCTATAGTGTCCATTAGTGTGTGTGTGTGTGTGTGTGTGTGTGTGTGTGTGTGTGTGTGTGTGTACATATAGATTTGTTTTCTCCATCCGTGTTTCCATGGCATTGACCTTATCTGCCCTTCTTCCCTTTCCCTGTATATTTCTGTCCAACTGGCCTCCTGATGCTCTCAATGTTTTATACTTTATGATTTTCTACAGCTGTGTCCTTTATTACATCCCATCGTCCTCTACATGGCAAAAGGGCAACATGTGGGCTTGCAGTCATTCAGTATAATACATATTTATGGAGAATGTGCAATTTCTATGAAAATATTGTACTGATACTCTGTCTAATTTGAAGAAGAGTGAGTGAGACATACAGTAAGGGATGACATTCATGCATGCATTCCTTTAAAAAAAATGCATTATGAAAAAAGAGGCACAGTCCAGCACTTTGTCCTTTCAAGTTTTAGATTTGATTTTCTGGCAAAGTGGCAAGAAATATTCTAACAGATAACAAATCACTGCATTTCTGCTCAACTGCCAAAAGGATGTCTTTGCATGGATTAAAAATATATATACTGTTACTCTGGAGACATGTGAGGTATGAGAAAATAGCAAACATATGTCAGTGTCCATCTAATCAGACCATATTGGTCTATTGTATTACGTTGAACAAATCACCAGTGGGAACGCTATGAAGAACCCACTGCCAATCCTGGAACAAACAGCAGACAAAAAATGGTAGCTTCTAGCTGGCAAACATGGTGGGGCATTTAGCATTATAATCATACAATAGAACATTTCCCGCAGATAAATGTGTGACTGGGCCGTGCTAGAAGCGGTATTGTTGATTTTAATTGGAAAAGCAAGCTTCTTACTGGGCCTCCTGTAAGGATACAGTTACTCCCTGGTGCTTTTATTTTGAAAAAGAGGCCTCCCACCGCCTGTTAGGATTTTTGTAACTCACTGGGCTTTAATTTTGAATAAAAAGCCTTTTTCTTCCTGTATTGATTTTGTAATGCTACAGGGCTTTTATTTTGAAAAACAAGTCTCTTCCTTACAGTTACAGCTAACTGTACAGTTACAGTTAGCCAGTCACACCGAATAATTCATTTCTGTGTTATTACATCAGTACTCAAAACCACCACTTTCATAACATGAACATTGACATAATAGCAAACCCAATGACTAATAGAGTAAACATATTAGGGAATTATACGTACAAAATCTGCATAAATTCTCCTTACTTACTTTTAAAGAAACTTTAGAAAAAGCCACCCAGATGAACCTTAAACAACATAACCAACCAAAACATGCTGAGGGAGATGAAATTGCCGTTGTCCATTATTCAAAGTAACAGCAGTATTAATAGTTTATGTTCAGTAGCAAGTGTCCCTGTTAGAGCAGAGGTTCTCAACTTATGGTTCGGAGTGGCTCGCAGGGGGAATCCCCCCCCACACACACACACTGTCAACAAATAACTTTGGGTCAGGATTTCATGCAAGGAAAAATGTGTGTCCTGAGGCAACTCCAGTTGAGAACCACTGTGTGAGAGTGAGGCGAAGTGGTCCAGCAGAAAAAGTACACATCTGGAATTTACTGTGCAGGGGACTAAAGCACGATAAAATAATTGATAGCATTAATGAGTTAATGCTTTAACGCGATATTAATGTGTTTTGAAGGAGGTATTCCTAATTATTTATATGTATTAAGGAGTTCCAATTGCCAAATTCACAATTGCCATTGTTTTACCCAAAAATAGATCTCCCATCATGAACAAATATATATTGAACAACAATTTTAAAATGTAATACATTTTTTACCTGCTGCGTACTCTTTGTTTTTAAATGGTGTCACAAGTGGGATTGGATGGCCCACAGCCTTTTGCAGGAGTGTGGCCACATTTTAGCTCTGCAGGTTCCATATCCAAGACCATTATGTTATAACTCAGGATTTCTTTTGTCTTGGACAAGAACAGTGGTCGAGACAATGTCAAATCTGAACTTTTTTGCCAGTAGAATGAGTAGACAAATGATAGGGATTTCTGTTCAAAACGAACTAAAATAATTGACAAAATTCAAAATAAACTGTTAACAGTCAGAACCGAAAACAGATCACAGCCATACAGCATCAACAACTGCCTGAACACTGCATTGTTTTTTTGCAACTTTGTTTATTACTGTTTCATTGTCTATGGCCATGAGGATTTCCTTTTCAGTGCATATTAGCATGAAGGCTTCCGAGTGCTGCTGAGTCAGAGGGCTTCTTTCCCTGCTCTTAACAAACTTTAGTGCGGAGAGGCTCCCCTCACAGACAGCTTGAGCGATTGTAAGAGTAACTTATATGCCAGTACATTAACAAGGTTGGGTTCAGTGAGTTGTGTTGTGAGGGGATGAGGCGAATACAAATGGCACAGGGTTTGTCGGATAAACAGGTCCTGTTGCTGCCCTATGGCTGGTTCACTATATTATCTAAGGGTCAAGCTTTATCCTCACTTGTTGGTGATATCTCACTACCTGTCGTGATCCACTGGAGAGGACCACACACATCTGCAAGCAGACCAGATACGGCTGCTGATTTCTTGGAGCCCAATTGCTCTTAAATGAACAAAGTGTTTAGACTCGGGATAAGCAACATTTGAGAAAAGGTTTGCGTTGGTTAAATATCCCTCAAGGTATGCTATCTGTGAAAGAATGACACGGACGTCAAGGGTCAGAAGCTGGTGAGGCCAGAGGGCCTAAGTCGTTTTCCTGGAAGCAGGTCCCAGATGTTTTCTCTCACAGCTATTAATGGGCCCAACTCGCGGACCCCTCAGCTGCTCCTTTCAATCGCTCAAAGTCTTTGACCTGTTTCTTAAGGCGACTCCCTGTCCCCTCACCCTCTCCACCCCTATACAGGGGGTCTCATACTTCATAGGGGCTTCAGTGTATCCCCTCGCTTTGATCCTCAGTGTATGGTTCACACTCCTGTGTCCCTCAGCTGAAGCAAAGGTTCAGCAGTGGGTCGACAAACAAGGCATGCTGGGAATTAGTGAAGCATCAAACTCCCTCAGTAGCGAGAGAGCCTGCTCCATAAGCTCGTGCAAAACAGCAGTGCAAAACTAACCAACAGGTTTTATTTGATGAGGCTGCAAAAAGGCAGTCAGGGACACATCACAATCTCATAATCATGACATTTTGAAATATTCTATTTACCACATTCTTTTTCAGCAGCTGCCTCTGTTTGGGACTCATGATGTTTATTCTGTGAATCCAGATGACTTTGCAGAGCACCCTGTCAGCTGTCCGTAAAGGACATGGGTGCTTCTGAAATGTCAATTTTTCTCTGATGTGGCCTTATAAAGCCACCTCTGTTTGTTTGTTTCCCTCCGGCGCTGAGACCTTTTGTCATTGGGTGTCTTCCCTAGGTGCCTACGGACCAGACGAAGGCTGGGCATCTGCCTATCCAGAATGCAGAGAAAGAAACCAGTCACCGATCAACATTGTGGACCATGATACCAAGGTATCCACGGAGTTTCAGGAACTGACACTGGAGGGCTTTGATACTGAATCCTCTAATAAGACATCCATGAAGAACACCGGCAAAACAGGTACAGTAAAAACAACATGGTTTCAAGCTGCTGATAGAATTTTCCCCGGTTTATACCACCGCACCTTATGGGCGATAAGCTTTTTTTCCCCTTTACTCATAGGGACTGAAATGACTGAAATATAGTTAGCTAAATGTAACAGAAGAAGCAAGCACATGGACATTTTAAGGAAGACTGAGTAGCAAATTGTGATTTGTTAAACATGTCAAAAGCATTTTAAGTCTCCATTACTTGTATTTGGTCGACACTGTTTTGTCTATATACTATGTTTTGCCCCGTTGTCCTTTGAGATCGTCCTCAAAAACCTCCTCCCTGTGACTTCTATGCATCATAACAACCAGCTTCATAATATGTAAAAACACCAATTACATTTCCTCCGTATATGCTTATATTGTTTCAATACATTTTATTTTTGTGAGACATCGTTAACACTCTAGATTTGAGATATGTTCCACTTACTTGGGCTTTATACTTTTCTTCTCAGTGGGGGTTTGTGATTAACATAGGGATGTGCTCACTTTCAGTTAAATAAAGTAGTTTATATACAGGGATGCACATAAACAGTACGCAGGTACGCATGCGCGGCAAAAATCTGGAATGCAGTGCATGGCGCATACCAAACACTGTCTCCTGGTATTCTGTCAGTCCGAGCATTAGTATGTTTCATTTTGATTACGTTTCATTAATCACCAAACTGTTTATGACAGTGTTTATAACCACATACGGTAAGTCCATAAAATAGCAGCAGTCCAGAGAGGGAAGAGAATAAAATGCGTAAGTGTGACACCTCTGATAATCCCAGCTCATAATGGCAGCTTTCCGCGTGTCCAACATCTGTTGCATCACTTGCCCGCACATGATTATGATACAGGACAGGTGCAATATGCAGCAAGTCATTGATGATGAAGATTACACACCCCACTCTCACTCAGACATGCTGCAATCCGTATTAGCAGATCCATGGCAGCTGTCACTGTCTGCAGGATTCTGCAGCAGGCCATCTGCATTCAGCTCTCTTGGCATCTTGAGGACCTTCCTTGTCAGCTACAGGTATTTTCACAATTCCAGGTTGTCACTAAGATGGATGATCCTTTCCCCTCAGTGGAGAAACAGAGTTGAAAGGCTTTGGAGAGGCAGAGGCCACAGGTGGTTGGCATAGCTTTTGACAGCACTCCTGAGTGCTACCAAAAGCTCTGCACAGCTGTGTGTTTAGCACAGTCCTGTTTAACATCCAATCATTTGCTCAGCCAGGGGCATGTGATTCATCTGTGATGACACATTTGAATACATTCCCAATTTGTCCAAAAAGGTGTACTGTTGGCTTTGCACTGTATAAAATGGTCATTATATGTGCACAATTTCTTTCATTGTAGACTCCCAATGAGCTATTTGAGTACCCTTATTAGAAATCAATTCCAGATTTTCAGATGAGATATTTTTGTAAACTAATCAACAAGTTTTAAGCAAAACATCTCCCCCACGTCCTGTATAGTGGATACATCATTTTGAGACTGAACGTTAACTTCAGTCATGATACAAGCAACCATTTTTGATTAAAAAAAAAAGGTTGGTCAATCTGTGCATTGGGACAATATCTATGGGCTTCTTATAAGAACTAAACGTGTAGTGAGTGGAATAGAAAATGTGAAGCCAGCCCTGACGCTAACGTGGCATGAAATACAGATTCATGTCCCTGCATTATGGGCTGTGCAGATTAGTTGACAAAAAGGAATTGAATGTAGGAAACACGACAGTGGTGGAAGAAGACTTAATGTGAAGGGAAGTGAAGTATACACTAAAATAAAAATAAAAAGATAGAGGAGAGCACTGGTAACATATTTTTGAGGGTTTTGGATTCTGGTCAGACTGAGGTTCAATATTTTAGCACCGGAGATTTCACCTGCAGTCATCCAGCATAATCTATCTCAGGCTATTGTCCATGGTCCATGTTTAACCAACTACTGGTAAGTCTCTAAATATAGCTAAATGAATTAATTGTTTGTTCAGCACCAACAAAAAAAATCGCTAGCCTATGCTCATAAACTAAAACAGTATGGTTTTACAACTTTGATATGGCATTATTAGATGATGTTGACTTTTTTTTATGTAGGAGACTTGTAACAGATAAATGTGTAGCGTGAACAAATGTGCACTTTAGATCAAACATACATTAAATACACGAAAAAGATTTGGTCAGAGGGATGCACATGAAAGACACAGTGTGACATCCTCAGATAAAAGGAGCTGTCAATTATGTGAAGCTGCTACTCGGCAGCACAAACAGCAGTGATCACTACCTGTTGTCATGAACTCCTATTCACATCTGTATGTCTCACTATCAATACTCTGCAAATATGACCTTACGACACGACAGAAACTGGCGCTAATGGCAGAAGTATTTTTATATGGTTAATGATACACATCTTAGCAGCATTAGCATGTATTATTAAGGTTTCAGTATATATGAGTAACACACACATGGACAAACAAACAAAATGTGTTTAGTCAATTGAATGAAAAATGTTAAACCCTAATAATACCCTTACAGATATTGTTTGTATCATATCTATATAAAAGCCCTGGTATGAGGATGAACCAAAACATAAATAAATAATAATCCCATAGTCCCATGAAATCAAATTGAATAGGCCTGACATTTATCTGTTGCAAGAGCAATTACTACTGATGAATGGTAAAAAAAAAACAAAAAAAAAACTTCCTGGTTTATGTTTGAACTAAAACCGCAATATTTTATCTTCACGAACCAAAATACCGCTGTTGGCAAAATCACATGATGCCGGACCGTGGATGTTGACCCCCGGTCTTTGACGTGCAATTAGTGAGCTTGCCATCCTGCTGACATGACTCTTAATAAATCTAGCTAATGTTGAAACATTACTGAACAAGATTCAGCCAGTGAGAACACTGCCTCCACAATAGGAAAATAATTGTGTTGTATGTGAACATGATTTCTACGAGAAAAGGTTAAAGCAAATCAACCCTTTGTTCAAAACATCCCCCACCTGCAGTGTTCAACTGGCCTTTATACCTTCTTTCTTACACAGCTGCCTCCTTATATATGCTTGTTTAATTATCAGGGCACAGTTACTGCTCCCCTCCAGTGTGTTTTTTTATGAAGGGGCATCCATTGTCACTGTGGATGTGTGTTTCCCAGTCAGGAACAATTCACACTACCTTGAGTTCATCTTATCCCCACATTGACACATTAGGGCAATTTGAACATGCCAAGTGTTCTGCTCAAATCCCCTATGATGCTTGCTGTTTATTAAGCCTCACATACAGCAGTGCCATTTGTTGCTGCAGAGGGAGCATTCATTATACAGTTATCCACTCAGGCAAATGTCAACGAACTTTCAAAACCGCTAACCAGAGTGAACAGCGTGGGAAATTAAAATGTGGCTCCCGCATCTGTTTATGAGTTCCTGGGGTTCGAGTCATACGATGTTAGACAGCTGATTTGCATTCACGTTGAACATGAGCATGCGGGCTTCAGTGATGGGAAGGCAGAGATTTAATGCATCGGTGCTGGGAGTCTGTCTCTAACAGATGCTAAGTTAACACTCATCTGTGTTTAGACTTTACTGTCTACTACATTATAGTTGACCAGACTCTGAAGACTTTGATTTTGGATTTTTTTAATTAGTAGCCTATTTATTTTTTAAACCTTGTTGGTGTCCCGTTGAGCAAGCAGTATTCATTGCACTCAAACACTGTTGACTTTGTAGCTTTTATGGAGTTTTGTAGGGGAGAATCATCTTAAATGAATCTCACTTCCTCATTAGAGTATAGAGGCAAGAAGCCGTCACTTCATTACTTTAAGTTGACATCGAAAATCAACAGCCGCTGTGCTTTGGGTTTTCAGGTGCCTGGTAATGTGGAATGAAGTTATTTGCATTTGCATTACTCAACAGGATGCGAAATACCCACCAGCCCTCTTGTAAGTTTGCAGGTATGTTATAAACTGGGGCTCACATGGAAGGCTTAAGTTAGTTTTTAAACGAACAACTTTTTATGGTTTGTCGGTTGTTGTGGTCATTTGTTTTGTTCTGTTTTAGATAAAGTAGCTACATCTGTTTTGCACCGTTACGCTTCAGTTGCAGTTTGCCTCGGTGGTGGTAGCAATTGAACATTATCATAGGTACTTTTTTCAAAATGTAAAATATCTGAAAACTTTCAATAATGCAGGCAACAAAAAAAAAGGATTTCATACCCTGCTGGATAATTTTTTTTTGCACAGCAGATGTTTACCATTACTGTGCAGCTTTAGCACAACATGTATCACTATAATGTAATGTAGTAAAGGGAAATAAAAAAGGGGCTTAGAGTCTTGTGAATACTTTAGATTTTCCTGTGTTAACCTGCCACCTGTTACCTGCAAGGCTCATTACATGTGTCACACAGACTGGAGGACCCAAATGCATGACTCCTCAAACAGGGATCAAACAAAAAGCCAATTTATCAAATAGTCCCGAAAATGTATCAATTGAATCGTGGTCACCATCAGGATTTGCTCTGAAAAATGGCGGTGCGTTTTTAAAACCAATGCATTTCAATGGGAAGGGTTTATCGTGGTTGACAGATCGTTGTCCACAAACCTGAGCGTACCTGCACTGCGCCGTTTTTCTCTATGCTTACTTACAGACAATATTCATCTGCAATAGATGTGGCTTCATGTCCCTTTTAGTCCCTCGCTCTCGGTCCTCTCATGTTTTTACGACATATAAGTAAGGCCTTCAAATCACTGATCTCACCATGTAATAACCTTGCCCAAAGAAATGAAATACTTCAGCTAAATGGTCGTGTCAGCTGGTTGTTGATTGTATACTGTATATGCCCCCCATCCCAAACCCAAGCCCAGGTGCACAAAAAGAGAACAAAAAGAGGCATGATTTTAAACTTATGTGAACTAAAACCCTTCACTATCTTCGCAGTTGTAAATCTAAGTAGCCAAAAAGCTTCTATAATCTTTTCTTCCTCAGTGACTTGTATGCTATATTTGTCTCTAAACAGTCTCTGGCATGATACCAGAGTGATACCTATCTCATTATAGCAACATCTGAAAAGCTGAAAATTCAGTTAAGCGCTTAAATCAATGCCATTCGAGAAGAGCAGGTTTAAAGAAAAGCTCTCAGCCAGACACCATATTCAGACACCATATATATATATATATATATATATATATTACACATGGCCATTTTTAAAGAGTTGGTCTAGTGTAGGTTCAACCTGACCCTATTCTCCCTTTGTAGTTTAATGTATTTAGTCAGTCTATGACAAAAACATATACATATCATATATAAATTGGATGAGTTTGTCCATAGGACTGTCTCTATGGAGGGTTTATCAGTTAGTTGGTATATATGAGACATTTTAAGTTTAAGCCTACATCCATCATCATAGATAGACATCTTTTCTATTGTTCTACAGTTTGATTAATTAACAAAAACATTAATATGAATGTTTGTTTTTAGCTCTTTAAATACAAATTAATGTCCCTTATCTTATTTAATAAACTGTTGTAATACCTAATACGTGTGTTTGATTTTTGGTTTCAGTATGTTCTTCCCAGGCGGAAAAATCACTAGTCGACATAACATATATTTAAGACATTTAAAGCTTAGTTGTCAATCAGAATGTGGAAATACAAAAGCACCATATTTTCATCACCCTTTTTATCGACATATCAGTTGAATATTTGTGGATCGACCACAGTGACCATGTGTGTAGCACAGGACTGAGAAGCTTCTATGGCATTTAGAGTAAAATCACGTGTTTTTTCAAAATTGTTCTCGTTTTTTTGGAGACTTTCTGGTGTTTTTTCTGGTGTCACACACAGGCGGTCAGTTTCACAGTAGACTCGAGCAGCAGCCCCAGCTGCAGTCAGGGCACCCAGGAGACCCACTCTCTCCGCATCCAGACTGCATGAATTGCGCATTCGCAAAGCCGCCACTTTCCCCTCCCTGGCTTACAGAGCGCAATGTAAAGGTTCATGTCTCTACACTGTCACATAAAATAAATCGATGCATGACTCAACTAGCTTCACTCACTTGAGTTTTTTTTTACTCACTTTCTGTACCTCCCTTGACGTTATTTTTCCCTTCTACAGCATCCATTACAATGACATGAAATTATACAAATGAGCTGATGACATCATTTAGCAACTTCTTGTGAGTTTTAAGACGGCCAATAGTTACTTTCAAGGAGTCAACAAAATTGATCTGAAGTGCGTGTAGCTTACAGGGGCAGACGCGGTACATGGCTTATACCCTTGGGAGTGGACTAGCTAGATAACATTCAGGTGGAGGATCACCAGTTATAAGACCCACAACAGCAAGACGCGAGTGAGAGCCACTGATAGAAAAGAGTAGGCCTCATCATTGCAATATTCCCTGATAAGTCTTCTGGCGTTAAACAAAAAACGAAAAAGAAGCACCCCATGAGGGCCACCTGCAATGTAAGAACCGGAGGGACCACAATTTAAATGGATTCAGGGTGCCGCAGCAGGTATGGAGCCATGTAAAAATACTAGCACAAACAACAGCTGTGATACAAAATGGCGCCCAGCTTCTACTCTCACCCTGTTACATAATGCATGGCTAACAAGACAAACGTCCCTGCGTTGTTTTTTCCCCATGAATTATGCATGGATTCTGCACCGTTTCTAAACACCAGATGAGTGTTTTATCAGTGGAGGGATCACATGGTGGAGTTGCTGCTGACTGCTGGAATGGAGCTGTGAAATCAGGCAGGGAGGGCCTGCCTCCTGCCCAACAAACTGCTCACAGATTCACAATCTTACTCGCAGCCTAACTTTAACTCATTGATCTTGAATGAATCAACAACATGTGGATGGAAAGAAAAAAAAAACAATTTCTCATAAAATGCGCAGGAGTGTGGAGAAATATTACTCTCAAATTAATGTAAACAATGTGATCGTGGCCACATATGTCTCACAGCATCAACAGCAGCTACACCTTCTCTTAACCGACTTGACTTTAAAGGAAGAAAAATCCACTGCAATGTCATTTTAAGTATAAAAAGATTGAAATATATGGAGTTAGATTTGGGTGAAAATTAGAGCAAGCAAAAACTACTACAGATGCACTCAAACCACACGAATCACAAGCGATAAATGTGTTTTGCACTCACTGATATAATGACAATCGCGCACATCGCGGGGTAACGTTTGCGCTCCCGTGAAAACAATTTGATCCTTTCGGAACGGAGCCTGAAAGGACTTTGATTGACAGCTCTCAGGAAGCCTGGAGGGACCAGGTTAGAGCTTGTCGTACATTTGACCCAGCAAGGATTATACTTGGTAGATATTTGCATTCACTTTCAACTTTATGAAAGTAAGACAGTCAGTAAAACATCATTATATGTGTACAACAATAGACTCAGCTGCTAAATCTGCTAAAATCTGAAGAATAACTACATTTGTAATTAAAATAGGGAAAAATGGTGTTGACCCCAAAGATATACATGTAAGAGAGGATTTCTAGGGGAATCTTTGGCGTAAGATTTACGTGTATTTTCTATGGTAACATGACATGCTCAGAAATTAATTAATTCCCATTCATTTTCATTAACTGGAAAGTGAATACAAATATCTCATCGAGCAATTAGGATTATCCTTGCTGCGTCAAATATACGTCAAACTCTAACCTGGTTACCCTGTCTTCCTGAGAGCTGTCAATCAAAGTTCAGTGGCTCTGCCACCAAAGGGTGCAAAAGTCTTCCCACAAGTGCAAACGGTGCCCTGTGCGCGAGCGAGGCTGACTGTACCGCGTACGACAAGGTTTACTCTCCAGTGAGCGAGTACATTGTTAGATTTGCGCTCGATGGGGTAAATCTGCACGCTAAGGTCATTATCTGCGCATGTGAAACCACATTTATTGTGCGTGAGTAGTGTGGTTTGTGCGCGTGAGAGGTGTGTTTTGCGCGCTTCAATTTTTGACCCAAATCTTTCTCCATATAAAGACTTTATTTGGTTATTGAGGTCTGAGTTTATGTCTTGTCTGGTTTGCTGAAAGACAGACAGGCTGCGTGGTAAGAGGCACTCAAACTGTGGTCCGTGAGAATAGACCCCCCCCTCCTCTAATGCAAGTTTTGTGCATCCCTGTGTATAATGTCCTGTAGTATCTGATGTAGTTTATTGTCTGTCCGTTTAGCTACAGTGAAATATTGAGATTCCTTGTGAGGTTGCGGGGGCATGCTCCTCCCACAACCCAGTAAGTCATTTTTGGATCCCTGATTTGATTGGAGTTATCTACTGAGGTCAATCACTAAAACTGTGCTTCTTTAATCGGCATCTATTGCAGGAAAAATCACATGAATTGCACTTGTGCTAAAACACACGTGCTAAAACACATGTGCTCACACCATGGGAATATGTGAAGCATATGCTCTGCACACAGGAAACATGTGGATTTAGAACCTTTTAGGTAGCTTATTTTCACAATATACTATCAAAGAGGTTCCAAATGTACATGTTTCCCTTCTGCAGAATAAAAAGACAGGACTGTCTGGTGCAGGGTTTGATGCAGCTACACTGTTTAATAGAACAGGAGAATCCTGTTCTATTAAACAGTGCCATTTGTGCCAGTGCCATTTGTGAATGTAAAAGAAGCTCACCCTCTTAATTTCCACTATATTTTAGCAATATGTGATGGCATAACAAAGGATTTTGCAAGGGCAATTTTCAATTCCTGAAGAGAACAATTTTGCTTGCAAATTAGCCCCTCATTTGAAAACTTGCCTTGGAGGATGATGGGAAATGCCAGAAAGTGTCTTGTGAGAACATCATATTCAGGGCACATTTAGAAGATAAACACATATCTGCCTTCAGCACATCCTTTGAATACATGCTTTTGTCTGAGTCTCTTCAAACCTTGAAGAGGGTTTATCCTGTGCGCGTGTCCTTACGCAAAGATTTTGTTTGTGTTTCCAGCATTCTTTGAAATTTGCGCTCACATCAACATGCATCATTTCTTTCATCTGTTTCTTTGAGAGGAATGATGACTTTGTGTATTGAAAATGTTTTTTAAGTGATTTATTACCAGTGAGTATTGCTCTGTTTTTTATGTTTTTTCTGTTCTTCTGTCTTGTTTCATAGTGGCGATCATGCTAAAGGATGAATACTTTGTTCGGGGAGCAGGCCTACCAGGGAGATTTAAGGCAGAAAAAGTGGAGTTTCATTGGGGTCCCAGCAACGGATCTGATGGCTCTGAGCACAGCATCAGTGGTCGACGTTACCCTGTGGAGGTAAGTTCAACTAGCCCAATCTTTTCAGATCCTGGAATGATCCATACCATACAGCTTGTAATTAGTTTTTAGGATGGGGATATACATATGGATGTAGATGTTTTGAGTCTTGTTCACCAGAACCCAAAAAAACATTTTCTAAAGAGGCAGTTTTTTTTTTACTCCAGAACATTCTTGGATTTTGCTTCAAAACGCCACCTAGTGGTCTTCAGAGGAATTTGATTTATTGGATTTTTTTGGGCAGCTCTTGTCTAGTCTTGCGGCTCACTGGTTGTTTGCATCTTGTGGTTAGCCATCTGTGTTCCCTCTGGTGGGGTCTTGATTGTTGACTTACAGCTACACCTACCACCTGGAGACTGTTCTGGAGTGTTTGGGAGGATGTTTGATGGGGTGCTTAGTGGGTCGTTGGACTGTGCTTCGCAGTGCTGATGGACGGTTGCCTGGGGGCGTGCTGCGGCCGGAGTTTTGGTGCGGGGTTTGGGGTGTTGTGGCCGACTACGTTGATCGCCTGACCAGGGTCAAGTTGGGCATGGGTTTGGCTTGTTGGGGGCAGGGCTGGAGCGGGTGTGACCCGGGGGCAGACGGGGAGTGGGAACAGTTGCGGTGGAGGCCTGGTGGAGCATCGCTGGGGGCTGGGCCCAGGCGTCTGGTGATGGGGTGCGTTTGGAGGGGTTGTGGTTCCGGCGCCATTAGTCTGGTTTCGGTGTGAATGCCCTCGGGTTGGAGCTGGGAGTCTATAATTTAAACGACATCAAAGAACTTGAGCTACCTACCTTGTATGATAAGTGCTATACAAATAAAACTTATTATTATTATTGACTTGATGTGTGTGTTTATTTGCAGCTGTGAATCTATTGAATAGTGAAATGTCTGCCATCTCATTGTTTGGACCTCTCATAGACCACTGCTTCTTTGCTGTGTCTGGCCAAACAAATTAATATGTATTGATGACATTTGGCAGATCAGCTCGGTGAAAAATCAGCTTGATATTGTAATCTTCTTCTTCCCCTTCAAACCTTTCTCCTTTTTTCGTTACCTTCTCAAACCTTTGCATAAAAGTCGCATATAGCTGCTTTTGTTATAGTGGTCCAGATTGCACAGTGTCGAGGTGATGCATTCATTCACCTTATTTGATTTAGAAATATTCAAAAAAATTCTGCTGAAAACACAAAATATCTGAGGTGAATGCATGACAAAGCATTATGTGCCTGTGATTTAAATCGCTAGATGTATAGTTTGCAATCACAATTGATTTAAGTGTGAGGCATCATCAGGGAAAAGGTTATGCAATTTCAGTGTGAAATCAGGTTACTGTGAAAGTCAAGCCACACAAACTGAAACTGTACCATTACACATCGTACAGTGAAAATGAAAACAATCCAGTCGGCACACTCACAAGGTAATTCACTCAAAGTAAGGGGCCAGTATTAACCTAAACTTTGTATTTGGCACACAACTGACCTGCTACATAGAGTACATACCCCTGTAGAACAAATATGTAAGTTTCCCTGTATTATTTTTGCTCGTCTTAGAAGAATGTATTTTTTATTTGTTTACTCTCGGCCAAGGTGAAACTGTGAGGGAATTTTCGGAGCCTTGATTACGGTGCACCTTTATGATGACGACGAGACGACAGTTTGAAACATGGTGAATACATATTGCGTTATGCTGTATAAAATAATATTGTGCTTATTAATTGAATAAGTAGAATCATGCATGTCCATACTTTAGCAAAAAACGTATTACGCTTTTTCAGGTGGTTATATCAGGTATCTCACCAAGGTGTATGATTTTTTGCACAATTTTTTTGTTTCCAGTGTATAAAATGTGCTTCCTGTGTGTGTGCACGTATGTTCACTGTAAATTACATTTATTGGACTGTAAGGCTCGCAGCAAGGTCTCTGATGGTACTTCATACAGTCACATCATCAGCAATCAAGATAGGGACACAGGCTTTGATTGCTGAGCAGTTTCTGGTCCAGCATTGTTGCCGGCTCATATCTCTGTAGAGAAATAATTTAACTGATAAATAGACCCAAATGCATGAAATCACACACGTATGTACATCATGTGCACATATAGTACACACACTTTGCACACAGTCAATTCTGAGTAGCCAAATGCATTATTTCTTGAAACCTTTTCAAATGAATCAAGTTCAATGAGGAAGTGTATCTTTATGACTCAATGATTCAACACTCTCTCTTTCCCCACACTTTTTTTATTGGCTGACTGTGGGTCTTTTCAGTAATTTAGTAATGATTTTTTTATGGTTCAATATTTACTTTACATATAGTGATTATAGTTTAATTTAACTTAAATTTTTGTTTACAAGAAGCGAACAAATTAAGCTGGATATATAAGTCCAGATTTTCTGTCAAGACTAATTTTGGACCATTATGAGTGTTAAATTAATTTGGAATGATTTACATTCATTAAGAAATATTGAATTTTATTATTCTTTCCCCTGCTACAGTGTATCTGTAAATGTTTTTTATTCAAATATGATGCAGAGAAGGATTTAAACTACATCCCAGTTGTTTTTTTAAGTTGTCGTACAATATTTCTTTCCATTTTCCGCTGACCTGAATTCAGTGATTGTGAGTTGTGGGTGTCCCAGCTGATTTGAAAGGAAAAGTTTATATAATAGTCTTTTTGATGAAATGATGATAGATATAGACAAAGGCATATATGAAAGCAAATAGTTCCGCTGGAAGCTTTACACCAAGTTAAGAAAGCATTTTATTTTTACATTGGATAAATGTTACATTTTATGTTCTTTTTTGTTATTGCGCTGTAGATATATGATATGTTCTGAGAGTTCTGCTTTCTGTATCGAGCACATTTGATACCAGCGTTCATGCTTCCCTAACGACCTTGGTCATATGTGAAAGGCCTTCTTTCACCAATCCATCCCTGTTGCTTTTCTGCCCTCGGCTTTCCATCCCATCACTTCCATTGCCTTTCCTTTTTTTGTCCACTGCTACGTACCTACCATGCAGCTCACGGGTTTGTAGTGGCCGGCTGTTGTGCATTTTTTGAGTTCTCCACATGAATGATGTATGATTTACAAGCCTTGCCATTTAGTAATTGTAGGGCCCGTGAATGGCATGATGAAGTGGGGACTCGCTGCATCCCTGCCTGCTGTTTTAAACGGTAATGCTGTGGTTAATATGCCAAGCACAGCACTGCCAGGCAGGAGGGCTCAGTTCTTTAGCTGTGGTTTGTCACCCAGCAATTCCTGTGTGGGTTTGCTCACCCCTGTGCCCTGTACACCCCCATTACACTGGTTTGTGCCTTACGTCAAAAGGCACAAAACACAAAAGATAAACATGAACGAGCTCACCCTTAGGTTCTCCCAATGAGAAGTGTGTGTGGCTGACTCTGAATGGTTAAGTCAGACAAGATCAACAAACTTACATGCCCACACTTTGTTTGAAGGATATGAGTAAAATATATTTGTCCTAATTAATAATAATGTCATGCAGTATACCGTGCAGGCTGTTTCCCTAAGTGCATACTCATGGTGGTGCATATAAATTTACACATTCAAGTACACTTAAAAAATAATAGCTTGCACAGGAAATCACTTGATGTATGTTGTTGACAATACCTAAACTAAAAAGTATAAGTAAGGTTTAAAATTGTTTTTTAGTAGCCTAAACACAGCAAGAAAAGGGGATGGAAGTCAGGTTTTATTTTTATGGCAGGAATTCATTATTTACTGTGTTTATTCTCAAGCTAAAGTGTCTTATACATATACAAGATAAAACAAAGTTGAGTGTCTTAAAGGACTTGATCTCATTTTAGACAGCTGGTGTTATGCACCACAGAGAACATGGAAAGTAATGAGTTTCACAAAGCATGTTACTTTCAAAAATGTGGGTCAAACCCCCAGCTGTTTAATAACATTTATACGGCAACAAAATCACTTGATTCAATTTAAAAACAGGGAATTATCACCCAACTCTGCAGTGTAACTACACCACATCTGAGCCACGTTAACTTGGTTTCTCAGCATATTGTGTTGCACTGACTTATCAAAAACTTCTAGGCTAGTTTGTAGCCAACAAGCTGTGATTTAGTCTCTGTGCCAAATGTATTGGCAAACTGGCAAAGTTATCAATCAGATAGTGGAGAAAGTGGAACATTTAGCAAGCAGGTCATTTGTTGGTGTCAGACAGGTTGGTCTGCAAAACTGCTGATCTCCTGGGATTTTTACACAGTCTCAAGTATTCAAAGTCAGAATTTGCTGTGAGCTGTGCGTATCAAACACTGCCTTTTGGTACTCATCTGAGTAACTTATTCAGGCAACTTTGTGTGTTGTTTTTAAACTTTTATTTTGCTGAGTGATATTAAGCATTAAAACAGTGTATTAAAACGGCGCCAGCATTGAGCATATAACATTAATCATAAAAGTTTTTTTTCCAAGGATACACCATGAACACCATTTCATTGACATGGGTACAGATCTACATGAGGGGTGTTCCTCTGACGGACTTCCCGTGAAAGCACCAGACACAAGTGCACACACACGGCAAAAAGGTACATGCTGTATTCACGCTGTATTTCTTTTTAAGTTTTACTACAAGCAATATTGCTTTGAAATGGTACAGAGTAAAAATAAATGCTGCCAGTATTCTGTATCCCAATTTTGGATTTGTGCCTTCCCCAATGCACAACTTCCAATGTGCTTATTGTGTGAAAAAGTATTTTCAAATGAGGCCATGAAACCCTCACAGCTCCAGGAGCACCTTCACAACATTCACCAGGAGAAAGCAGACAAGTTTTTATACCATAATATAGCAGCCTAATAAGTAAAATAATCAGAATACATATATTTAAATACATATGTATAATACGTAATATAAAAAATAAAGACTAAGAATTATAATCCTCCCTCCGCCCAACTGCACACGTCCCTGGGTTGGCCATGAACCCCGCCTGCCTTAGTGACCGAAGCACTGCCCCCACCTGCTGCATATTCTGTTCCCATGTCTCGGTGTGTATGATGACATCATCCAAATAGGCCACAGCATATGCAGAGTGTGGATGCAGGACCCGATCCATAAGCCGTTGGAAAGTGGCTGGGGCTCCAAGCAACCCGAAAGGAAGTGTAACAAATTGGTACAAACCATACAGAGTCAAGAAGGCCGTTTTTTCCTTAGACTCTGCAGACAGGGGAATCTGCCAGAGTAATCTGCCAGTAAACAATAGTCCATATTGAATGGACGCCCAGTAGTTCATAAAGCTTACGTAGTGTGCGTGACATAAATGACATGCCTTGATCCGTCAGGATCCCTTTTGGGATCCCGACTCGGGAGTAAATATGAAACAGTACCTGCGCCACACTCTTGGCAGAGATACTACGCAGTGCTACTGCCTCAGGATATCACGTTGCATAATCCACCAGGACTAATACAAAGCGATATGCCCGTGCACTCCAGTCTAATGGCCCGATGAGGTCCATACCAATTCTCTGAAATGGCACCTCAATTCATGGGAGGGGGCGCAAAGGCGCTTTTGGTGTGGCCGGCGGGTTAACCAGCTGACATTCGGGGCAAGATGCGCACCACCGCTTCACATCTGCCCGAATGCCCGGCCAATAAAATCGGGCCATGATCTGGTTCAGTGATTTATCGTACCCTAAGTGACCGGACATGGGGTTATGATGAGCCGCCTTTTTGGCACCAGTAATTGGGTGTTTTCCTCCCCTGTCTGTGTCCCGGCTCACACGATATAACCTGTCCCTAATCACAGAAAAATACGGGTGAGCAAGTGTTGCGTTCGGGTGCAGCTGGGAGCCATCAACCACCGCTACCTGGTCGACGGCGTGTCGGAGGGCCCCTCCCGAGACTGCTCGAAGGGGAAATCCTCCATAGGAAACACGGGCGGGGGCAGAGGGACCTCATAACGAGCCCCCTTCCATCCCTGCCCTCCCCTCTACAGCATCCGCCTTCTCCGAGTCACCACTGAAAGCAGCACACAACTCACAATTCCCTACTGCACGGGAACGCACCCCCATAGCCCCCGCTAGCTTAGCAAACCCCAGCCAATGTGTTCGCCAAATCAGGGGGTGTGTAAGTTAAGTTGTTTTTTTTACTTAAATCAACCGCAAAATATAATATGAAAGGTTCAGAACACTTTCTTAAGCTTTTGTGTTCAGTTTAATGCATGGTGCCAAATTACATGAACTGTGATATGAGGAGTAGACATTCTGAACAGAGGAGAAAATGATTAAAGCTGTTGTGATTTTACTGTCACAACATGTTTTTTTTCGACTGGTTCATAACTGCTGGGCCATGGACACACAACAATAACACAACATGAAACCCGGCTTAGTGACACACAGGTATAGCTGTTGCTTGTTTTGATGGAGGACATCAATAATAGGATTAACTTCTATGGTACATTGTGAAAGCACATTGTTTTTGTTACTAAACTTTTCAGCATATAATGACAGTTTTCAGCACATAGAGTATATACATAACTAGAAATACATATGACATGAAATATGTAACCTTTCATTATTGCATCATATCAGAGACATACTCCACTATATATGGCTATACCAGATACTTAAAATATCCACTTATATCAGCAAGCCAGTGTATTGGTCTACAGCTACCCCCCATTATGTCGCTTCACCTGTTCACCCCCCTAGAGCAGGAGAGGATGCTATCAGGGTTAGCAAGCTGAGGAGCTCAGCTATCCATTCTGTCTGACTTCCTGTTGCCATGGCTCATTTTTATCTCAACCTCCTCCCAAGCCTCCCAGACGTGATAAACGAGAGGAACGAAGGTTGAAAAGATGGAGGAGGAAGGGCTGATTGTGTGTGTGGCTCCAGAACTTGCTCTGCCAGCTTTTACCCACCTGCCTAGATAAGAAAGCCACTGTAAATTAACACGCGATAGGGGGGCTGAGAGCGCAGGCGTTTTGTGTGCATGTGTGTGTGTGTGAGTGTGAATTGGGGGTTTGTGCACTCGTACACACACACACACGCACACACACACACACACACACACACACACACACACACACACACACACATTTCCTCTCTTTGCTTTGCTGCAGGTATCACAGATAAAGATGTGTCATTGATGAATGGGATTTTATTTCCCATCAACCTTTGCTGCGTGGGAAATGGAAAGCACATCCTGGCCCCCTAAATCAACAGATGAATAACGATAACACTAGGTAGCAGTTTTCCTTTCTTCTCACATTTTTTCTGCAAAGCTTTATATGCAAACAGTTTGTTTCTATCAGTGCCTGGAGTGTATATGTGTGGTGTGTGTGTGTGTGCGTTTACCACATGGATGCTAGAAATGGATGTTGAGCTTTAACAAAATGGTGTGTAGCTGTTTAAGCTCTTGTTTGTACATAGTTTAATCATACTGGACAAAGAGCCCCTGATTGACCCGACGCAAACACGGATGCAATATTACAGGGAGGAGAACACAGCCCTCTTCCTTTAGTCACAATATGAGAAATAAATCACCTCTTTGATGCGGAATAATAAAACGGCCTAATTCGTACTCCTCCATTTTTGGTTAAAACAAATTTCCATAATTGTTTCTGGCAATCATTTCCTGACTGTGACTTACAAGATAAACAATATTGGAGTCAGTGTGCTCCACACAAACATCATCATTCATTTGGACTTGTAATCTGGTACCGTAAACTTTTATTTTGCATATATTTGTCATACAATCAAACATTCCTCAGCAAGCTGGCACCTTCTGATCTTTTTTATAGCTGTCATGACAACGCAAGGGCGTTCATTAAATCAGCTCAAATCGCATCAACAAAAGCATGCACAGTGACATGTGGTGGCCCATGTCATAAATAAAGGAAAATGTTGATTACCATTTACTCTTGCCAAGCAAATATTTACTCTATTGAATATAAATATGGAGTATTTAACCTAAAAGAAGCCTCGGGCCCCTATAGACCAGATATTGCTATATTGTTGATGCAATTTTTAATGCTGAAAAACTAAGGTCCAATAACAATTACATCTCAGATCCCATCAGGATGTGTGTAAAAGTCAGATACCCTCAGCCAAACAAACAGCTTTAACACTACTATACACTATAATCTTTGTGCAGCAGAGTTGTCCCATGTGGGTTCATTCCCCTGTGATCCATTTTTTCTATCAGTATTCCCAGGAGCACTGTTTGATGGATGCCCTCTCATGATTAACGGAATGGATGTTCACTTCCTTGTGCTCATTACCGGAACGGGCAACACAACAAGAGGCAGAAGCTGCAATTCTTCCTGGTTTTCCGCACTCAAAGCAGCACACAGCTGGTCAGTTAACTCTCTTGTCCAATGCCTTCTGGACACAGAGAACTGCTCATTAGCAGGCGGACAGTCGTTGCAAGCTTTGTGCTGCAAACACCGTCCGTACCTGTTACCTATCCCCAGCTCGGCACTGGCCCCAATTGGGGCCTGAATATGAATACACTTTTTACTGCTAGGACTTTTGCACTGATGTCCTCTTTCAAAATGCATTTCTGAAGTCTCTGACTCATGCTTGGGGGGATTTTAAATTTTGAAAGGTGCCCTTTGGAGCTTTCTTGTTAACAAGGTAAACTATTTCCATTCAGAGTAGTTTTTGAGGTCTGACCAAAAAATGTTTGTGCATTTCTGCACTCTTGACTGTACTCTGATTTTTGTCAGTGTATCTTCGCCTGTTACCTAGAACATGTACCATCATTGACTCTTGGTGGGATATCTTGACTTTACCATCTGCATCAAGTCTCATAGTCTCTATGCTTTACATACTTTTATCCAGATTTTTGCTGACAGGCCAAAGCTTGACACAGGACCAGCGTGGGGGCTATGCTATTTATATGAACTGATAACCTGAGCCCAACTGAGGCATTGGTCAGGCTTGTGGTTTCAGTGTCTAAACGCACAACTGATGCTGAATTATTTATGACTTATGATAGGAAACCAACTTTCAGGGGAATGTTGTTTTTTTCAGACTCGGACTGCAGCAGGAAGTTTTGTACACATGTTTATTGCATATATTCATGAATGGTGGGCTGGTATGCAAGTGCAAAATGGATTTGTACATGAAAGCGGAGGGTGAGTTGTCAGCTGTCTGTGGTGACACAGTGGCATGACAGGCGACAAATAGCGCTGACAGGATGGATGCAGTAGGGTTGCTGTTCATCGCTGTTTGCGATGAAGATGGGCAGCCGCGCTCTTCTCCTGTAGCAAAGGAGGAAGCAAATCAGTCGAACTGGATGTTGCAGGCGAGCACGTGGAGGTGTTCCGTACATAACCACATTATGTTGATGGGGGAATGTTTTTCTGTGCTCCTGATCTTGTTAGCAACGGTACTGTATCCTTGGAGTTTTTCCTGTGTTATTTTCATATCCAGCCTTTCAGCCTTTATGCTGTTTGGGCTCTCTCATTTATTGCTTTTTTCTTCCTTATGCTCCCCTTTGCTTTTTGCCTTTCTCTCAGCCAGCTACATTCCATTAAACCTTCAAAGATAATTGATGACTGCCAGGCTGCACTCCCCTTTATATACTGTATATATATATATTTATATTTATATATATATATATGATTTTTTAAATTTATGATTGGCTTTCCCTCCAGATAGGGAACAAATGTCATCCCTACAATAATGTTATATTTCCCGGTGCCTGTCCTCAATGACACCAAAAAAACTGTAATTGTTTAAAAACACTATCTAGAAGGCAAATACATGCTGCCCCAGTTGCAGAGCCCATGCCATACATTTTTTAACAATCTGGCTCAGTGATAGCAGCAGTTCTTACCAATTCCTAATTTTTATTTCTGTTTCTTTCTTTCTGTTTTGGGCAAAGCAATATCCCCAACCCCCTCCTCACCACCCTTTTGCTTTTATGAAAAAGTAACACTCTTGAAATTGAAAAAGCCACAGCTGACTCTCAGGGCTATTTCTCACGTAATACATTTCAATTGGGTTTTTAAGATAGATTGCATGAGTTTGCGGCATGCTCTAAACATATCTCATAACCCAGACTTTACAGCCCTGTCCCTGCTTCTCAAATCTGTTTTGTAAAGCTCTGGTGGCGAGGGAGATGAAAGCCAGAGACTGTGTTGCATCAGAGAACGGAAACACTACGCCATATGACCTTCTTTGATGGACGCCCTTTCTCCTGCCCAGAGAAGGGCCAGGGAATTCAAAACCCCATAGCGTGGCTCAGACCGAGAGAAAGAGAGACTTTGTCAAACCATCTTGTTGATGTCCTTGCAGCAAGGGCGTTAAATCCATGTGGTGTATTCTGTTGTCTGTTTTTCACACCAAGCCTTGCTTATGTCGCGTCGAATCTGTCACGTCCTCAGGGGGAGATCATAGGCCGCCGTGCCCGGTCTCATTGCGTGCTCAAGACAGCAATGTCAGCATTTCCAGCCAGCCTCTTGGTAACCCCCAGCTTTACATTTCCCTGCTTAGGAAAGAGAGCTTTCCCAGGAGACATTTGAAGGAGGATGAAAAGAGTGACGGGAGCTCTCAGAGGTTTCTGCCTGGACATGTGGTTCTTGAATTTTCTTTTCGTTGGAAATAGAGGAAAAATTAGGTCTACCTCAGAAATGTTTGGAAATCGTTTATCTGTTAAAGAATATGGTGTTATCTATGGGCAGCATATTTCACTTATTCCAGTGATTGGTTATGAACTCTAGACCTGTCCAAACATTGAAGCTGATAAAATGACACACGGCACTAGAGAAAAGAGAAAGTTGCACAGTTTATCATACTTCAGTCACAATAATGATGTTTTTTTTTATTCTTTATTTACAGCTAGATATTGTCTGCAAACTGACATTTTGTTATTAAAAAGCAAACTTTCTGTGGCTCTTTTGATTGAAAGATTTGTATATTTTAAGAGTCCTGCATCAACTCATAAGCTGATGACTTCCTGTTGACTTCTATAAGTCATTTTGGTCTGTGCTTGGAGGAGACCTGCTAGAGGTGGGGGTGGGTTCAACCCAGGTTTTATAACCATGATTCGAGCTCTATATAGTCACATTGCAAGCGGTGTGGTGTGGGTTTCCCCAAGTGCTCTGTGCCTTTTAAACTGTTTGTATATGCGGATGACCTCATTGTGCTTGTAAACCATAAAAAAAACACTTTAAAAAGTTTTGGTTTTATCAGCCAAGGTGAACTGGGGGAAGAGCAAGGCTGTGTTTGGGGTGGAGAGGATGGGGAGTCAGCTCAGGCTGCCCGATGCTTTAAAATGGGGAAAAAAGGGGGATTCAAATACCTTGGAGTCTTCCTGGGCGACGAGACCTCCTAAAGCAAGAACTGGGAAGGTATATTAGAAAAAGTAAAAGGGCGCCTTAACAAGTGGAAATGGCTATTGCCCAAAAAATCTGGTTTGGTTAGGATGAGGATTGTGGTTGGGGTTAGGGGTTAGGCTAAGGGGTAGGTGCTAGGGCAGTGTTTCTCAAACTTTATCACACTGAGGACCAAGTCAAGTCAAGTCATCTTTATTTGTCATTCCGCATATGTCGGACATACATACAGGGAACGAGATAACGTTTTCTCATGGTCCACAGTGTAACACGACAGATAACATTAACCAAAGTGACAGATAACATAACATGCAATGTATAAATTAGAGAAATGTGGAGGAGGTAGATTATCTTAAATGATATGGACAAAAAAAACAAGTCCACTTGACTAATAAAAATAATTCAAGGGCCAGGGGACGCGGTGTGCGATGAAAGTCTCATGTGATGAGATGCAAGTCTCGGGGACCACTTACGGTAGCTTGCGGACCATCAGTTTGAGACCCTGGGTTAGTGTTAGGGGGTTAGTTTGACACCCCAGGACTAAACAATGCATTATTCTTTGCATGTGTGCATGTTTGGTCATTGCGTGTCACGGCCATTGTGTATCATTTGGTGCAACATATAAAGGTTATAACTATTCCTAGTGGTGAGTGCTGTGATGCTAAGCATTTGAATATTTCATTAGCTATGAAACTCTTCCGCATATTACAATAAAGTTAAAGTACATTACATTATTTTAAAGCTCTCGAGTTTGATGTCTGATATTAAATTGGCTGAAAAATAGCAATAAAATATTTATTTGCAGACATTTCCCCATTACTTGATGAGAAAATGTAAAAATGCTGACTCCCCTTGCGTGGGAATATTCACTTCAATTTCATAAGAAATAAAGGGAAAGTTATCTTTCTTTGTAAAAAGTACTATATACTTTATGTTTTTTGAGAAATCTTGCTTTTATTCAGGTGGATGTATTCCCTCAACTTTGGTGATCAGCGGCAGAAATGCCCAGTTACTTCTGATTAACAGCCTTTTGATAACTATGACCTGGATAGGGTTCAAATATATCTTCCCTTAAATGTGATGAGAAATTGCTGAAACAAAATTGTAACAACCATAGTAATGGAACCAATAACCCCCTAGTAACTAACCCCTAGTCATGTCCTAATGGTAGGAAACACTTGGGTAGATCCAGAACCGGGGTGAGGGGCATATGGACTACTTTGCTTAGCCAGCTGCCATTGTCCCCCAACTTCAGATGGGTTGTGGAAAACGAATGGCATGCCTGATTTAGGGCACTAATAACAATCTATTTATTTATCTATTTAAATACTATACACCATTTGTACATAAACATGATAAACAAGTAGCTCTACCTATGTTAATGTATTGGAAAAGATGAATGCACAGTATAGTCAAGATTGCTTATCTGACCTGAGCACCACCCATACTTTCAACTATTTACACTCGATTCCATTAGCCATAGAAGGGTTGTAGGAGACACAGGACAGACAGGATCACAAAGAGAACCTTTTTGCCTTAAGTTGTCAGGGCCAACCACTGCACCAAGAGGAGAACTATGTATTTATTTATTGTAAATAATTTAGTGATGGATCAGTTTTATATCATATTTTCTTTGTCTGGCCCCCAAATTAACACAAGAAAGCAGTGTTATGTTTATATTTGTTATATAACATTTGCTCAATGTTCCTGTCGATATATTTATCTCATAGCCAGCGGCGTAGCTAGATTTTCAAGTTTGGGTTGGCTTTGCCAAGAGGTGAGGTGGAGCTTTGTGTGTGCTAATGTGAGCACTAAACCATTTCCGGGGCTATTTTTAAGGTTGTGAGGGGGGGCACCTGTATGGTAATACATTAAATGAACTGAGATGGCATGATGACAGATAAGTAAGTCTGGGAGTTTTGCACTGAGCAAAGCCACTACACATGCATAATGTTTTGTGCTGGTTGCGTTGTGAATTAGTAATATTAACCAGGTCCAGGTTACCTGGCCTTAGTTATGTTGACATGTCTTATGAGTAGGTCCCCGGGAAGATTTTTTAAAACATTTTAATGTAAATTGCATGCATCTGGTGCACTTTGAGAGCAGTGAAATTAAGATTTTAGATCTAATAGAACGTTGTGGTATTGGTAAGGGGAAGGGGCAAAACTCTCAACACTACTATGAAAAATATATCAATCAATCAAAGTATAAAAAATACCATTACCAATGACAATTAAGTGAAATATTTTTGAAAACTTTATTCTTCAAAAAGGAGAATGAGCCGGCAATCCCAATTTTATTTTTATTTGGATGTGAATTTATCATTGTTTCTTACTAATCTTATACTTGCTCACTCAGGATGAGATTTACAGGTTAACAAAAAAGGTTTATTACAAATAAAATCGAATAAAGGGGGTTCGAATCGCTGTCTCTCCCGCTCCGAGCCGGGCAGCCGAAGCGCCCCCTGGCGGGGACCGAAGAGCCCGAGAGAGGTTTCAGAGTTAGTTGTCTGGTGTAGAGTTAATGATCTTTCAATAAATGCACAAAAAAACAAGTAAATGATCAATCACCCGAGGAGAAGAAGCGAAAAGCAACATGCACCGCTCCTCACTGGCAAGACAAAGGTGGAGAGGGTGAAGGAATTCAAATATCTGGGTGTGTACCTCAGTGAAGATCTCACCTGGTCTTACAACACAAAACAGATAATCATGAAGTCTCAACAGCGAATGTACTTCTTGAAAAGACAGAGGAAATTTGGCAAGCCTACCAACCATCACAGTTTGGTATGGTAACTGCACGGCTCAGGACAGAACGCTCTCTAGCAGCAAATCAAAACAGCACAGCACATCTCAGGAGCAGTCTTTCCCACACCTCAGGACATTTACAACAAAAGAACACTCAAAAAAGAAAAACACAATTATTAAGGGCACCCCTAACACAGCCTCTTCACACTCCCCCCCTCAGGCAGATGCTACAGGAGTATGAGGAGCTGGACCACTAGACTCTCAAGCAGTTTTTATCCATCAGACACTGTACCCCGCCCCAGTCATGATCACAGACTAACGCTGACACTTCTTTTGCTCATCCCACCTTGCACTTTTTGTATCAGGTCTGCACTTGGGGCATTTGCAATTTTTAGTCTTGCTCTTATATGTATAGTTTGTATATTTATTTTTAGGAGTAGGAGATGGAACAATAATAATTGCATTGCACAGTTTAATTGAAATGTTATGCTGCACATGCGACAATAAAGCAAATCAAAGCAGTCAGTTTTATAATGAATTCTGACCTGGAATATTGTGAACAAAGTAGGATGAAAAGAATGATGGGTAATGAGGATTGCGAATGGCAGAAAATAGAGATAGGGATAAGAGGATTAGGGCAAAACTCCCAAAGCACTGGGGAGACAATGGAGGGTCAGAGCAGAGGCAAAGATGATGGAGAGGTGGTAGAGGGGTAAAACTAGAAATTAAATGACGCCAACTGCTGGAAATCCTGCAAAAAGAAAGAAAGACTATTTTGCTTATAGTGAGTAGTTGCATATCCATATGACACATATTTTCTTTCAGAGGGCAATTTATTTATCTCTAGATTTAGACATCCAAAATAAACTTTTATTTCACTTCGCCGAAAGATAAGAGTGAACATTTTAGGGTGTATGATAGAGATAGAGAGCATGTGTGCGAATGCATGTATGCATTTGTGTTTGTGTGCATCAGTGAGGAGGATCGTTCAAAGTGATAGATAGTAGAATCTTGTACCATCAAAGAGTGAACGCCTGTACACTTAGTTTTCAGGTGAGTTGTTTGCTTTAAATCAGCTTGTTGTTCCCTCCCTCAGAAACCACTTAGAACATCTATAATAATGATGCACTAAGGTGTCAGCTGTGCAGGCTGCCTGATTCATCACTGCAGCCTGGTCTCGGGGAAAGTCTGTCTCCTGTGCTTACCTTGCCATATATTAATGCTTCATTGAGTACATTACACTATATCACATGTGTATGATGATGATCACCCACACAAACACACACATGAACGCATGCATGCACGCATACACACACACCATACTGTATGTTACTCATCTATGACATTTTTAAACCAAATATGGAACATTGATATATCTATGTTCAGTGACTTTATCCAGCACACAATTTTTAAAAATCAATCACACTTTTCACTGAACACCAACTGTTACAAGTTGCCTTTCTGTAAATCCGGATTTATGTTTAAGTTAATCTAGTTACATTTTGCAGGACATTACTGACAGTACCAGTAGGTCATGTTTTCTTTTTTTGTTGGCATGTAAACTAAATACAGATTTAAAAAGTTAAACTATATCCCTGGAAACAAATAGATACATTTATTTGTGGATTTTGATAAAGGTTTAAAGAGACATGCAATTACAATACAATGTTTTGGTGCAGACACCCAATGCAGTCTCAGACAAAGGATTTTTAGAACTCGCCATCAAAGCCTAGGATGTTGGCTTTGATGGATCAGAGTGAAAATCTCAGTCATGAGTAATTTTTTTTCCAAAATAGCAAATGATCATAAAATAACAGAACCGTTACTGAACTTCTATAACATCCCATTTGGACTGTTCATCTAAGAATTGATAACATCATTGTTAAAAAAATAATTAAATAAAGCAGAATGACCAGACCATAATACGTTGCATTGATTAAGGAAGGCTGTGGTTGGCTATGAGCTGGTGGGGATACTTCCTTTTCCCTTTTTCATGTTTTAAGTGGCATGGAATTTGGTTTCAGATATGATACTGTTCACCCATAGATGAGGAATTCTGAACCAAGGTGGTGACCTGGTCATCAGCTGGTGATGAGATATCTGGCTTCTGGGCTTAACAGAATCTCTACCTTCCACTCAAGGTTTTGGACTCTGGGAGAGGTGCTGCTACAGATCCCCTAAGGCTGATTGCTGAGAGAGAGGGAATAATTGACAGACGCACTATGGTGTCATTTGCTGAATATTGACAAAACAGAGTTCACAGTGCAAAGGCATCCCTTACACCAGGGGTTTTCAGCATTGTTTGGGCCAGTGCCCCCCATCCATTATCCAGGTCCCTTCCCAGGTACCTTCCCCCATCAAATTAAAATGTAAGGTAAATGTTTCTGCTGATTTTATTATTGATTATTATTCTATTGGGATCATTATGATTATTATTATTAGTGTTTATTATTTATATTACATATACATTTCGTATTTCAATTATTTTACTTATTATTAGGTTGCTATATTATGGCATTATGGCCATTATTGTGGGTACTGGAAAATAGCTGTGATTCCTCTTGACTTAAAAAAGCTAACTTGCTTTCTGTAATGCAGGACGGAGGACACAAATGCAAAACTCATCAGGCAGGGATCAGTTCAGAAGCCAAGGGTTTTAAACAGGAGCAAAGATATAAAGACGACAGGCAGATCTCAATTTCCAGGAACAGACAGGGGTCAAAATACACATATACAATCCCTAAGAAAAGGCTTGAACGCTGAGCACAATAGAAAACTAAAACACACTGGTGTATCTGCACTGGGAGATGAGGCAATTGTCTACAGGTAAGGAAGATTTAGAATCAGATAAACAGGAACACCTGTGAGTGAAAGAGGCATTACACTTGCTGTTTCTCAGCCAATTCATTCACTGCGGGTTGCAGAGAAGTTCGTTTTAGTGCGCTGGAGGCCATTAAGTCCAAGCGATTCTGGGACTTTGTCTGCATGTGTGGGAAAAAACGTTCATGCTTAATGTTAACTTAGCGCCCAATGAAGGCTGGGCAGTTTTAATGTGCTGCTTTAATGCTTCATAAAGGTGGCGCTTCCCCGTCTCCCTCAGCGCACAGTGGCGACCCTCGGAAGAGGCCGGCAAGACGCGCTGGAGGCGGGGGTAGTGCGATCGGTTGTCGGCTTTATCCTACAATTTGTGCTGAGGGGAGACGGGGAATCGCACCTATGATGCTGGAGTGTCTGTTGTTGAAGGGGGGAATGGGCGGGGCTATCAGGTACGCAAAGGCGCTTGACACAAGTGACAACAGGCATCCAGATTTTTGCAGCGCATGCGTACCTGAGTACCAGTTATGTCCACGCATGCATGTACATTGACTCTCTTTTTTTCAAATCTTAGGTTTAACAACATAGCAAAGTCTCTCGAAAATATTGCCTTGAGCGCCCCCCGACCATCTCTGAACGCCCCCTGGGGGGGGCGCTACCGCCCCCATTGAGAATCCCTGCCTTAGACAAAGCATCAGAAACCACCTTACAACATGATTGAGTACAATGTAGGAGTCAATTACAGACCTGAACCATATAAAAATGTCTGCCTGTAGCTGGATTAATGAGCAGGGTAGCAGGCTGACTGAATATGATTTGTCCAAAGCAATTAATGAAATTCCTCTGCAACTTCAGCTGTTACTCTGTATGTCATCACTTCACAGACTTGAGTTATGGAGTTGTTGCAACAATATATTCGATAAAAATACACTATTTATTACTTTCAGTGATTTGAACCAATCATATTTTTGCTCTACACCATGTTATAATTGCAAGACCATATCGACATTGTGTACGATATTTTGTACATTTATTGTGTCTACTCCATGTTAGACACAGCTACTATTGTATTGTATAACATGTGTTTTATGTAAAGTGCCTATTGGAGAACATTATAAAGCCCAAACCTTAACAAGCTAAGGATTATTTCAATTTGTGTTGCCTCTGTTACAGAAGCTTAGAAAAGACACTGCTGAAGACATAAAGAGCCAGCATTGATGTGTCTCATTTGATCTCAGTTGGTTCCGCAGCTAGCTATCATCAACTGGTGACCACAGGACAGCTTTGCAATGATGTGGTTGTTGGTGGTCCAATTTTTTTTTTTACACTGCGTGCCCTCCTGGAAGATGTTCCTTGTAAACGCTGAATGAAATAATTTTCCCACCATTCTTTTGATCTCTTGTTTCAATAAAAAAAAAGTTTTAATATTGCATTTGTGCCATGGTAATTGCATCGAAGAAGCAAAACTGAAATCTCCCAGTAAGAAAATATTTAACACACAAAAACGTGAAACTCAAGAGGATATTGATTTATACAGATTTATATTCTAAGGATTTCTCTGTAGGGCATAAACGTGGGATCTGAGTACAACCTAACCTGATTGCTGTGCCACATCAGAAGATTTCAATAATTAATGAAGTTACTACTGTTCTTCTTTATGCATATTTAGACACAGAGTCATTCTTTGTTTTGAGATACATTTATTGATCTTGTTGTGTGACTACTATAGCTATTTAATTAAGTCAAAGAAAAAGGAGCCTCAATTCTATGTTTGTTTGATCAGAGTCAGATAATGTCCGAAGATGTTTCAAGGCAAATGTTTTCCGCAGCCTTGTTGAAAATATCCCTTTGGAGTAAAAGTTTGTAGAGAAAATATTGAAAAAAACGTATATGCAATGCACATAGAATTTGGTACACTTCTGTGTCAGCTTTTAATCTTCAGTCAAATATAGATATTGAAAATATATTATTATAGGCAAAGAAAATGCCTCAAATGAGTTAATTGCAAAAGCATACATTTACTATTATATGTGAATTGCTGGTTAGTTTATATCAAATCAAATTGTATTTGTATTGCCCAAATTAGCTAAGGACAAGCGAGGGATCCTCCACCAATATGGGACAGAAGTGCATTAGATACCACACATGCAGACAAAATCAACACACTTATAATTATGGCATTTATAACAGAGAGAGACAGAGAGAGAGAGAGAGAGAGAGAGAGAGAGAGAGAGAGAGATAGATATGTAGTATTTTGTCCATTCTGTGTCAGTAAATTGCCCTGTCCTTATACTAGTTATAATTTCTGAGCGGCTGTCTTACCCCTGCCTTCCAATAAACAACCCCCATCTTTGATTTTAATTAAAAGTCTGGGAAAATCGGTGGTTCTTGTCGCTGCTATAAATTCAGCAAACACACTCTATATCAGGATGATAGACTGTTTAGTCCACAAATACATCAAATAGTGATGCACAGGGCTCTTTATACAGAGATTAGCAAGCTGTAGAATACCGAACACTAGTGATATTGACAGTGTTGATGTTGGCAAAGGAAACGCTTACAGAACTGCTTCTGGTAGGAACGTGTTCACGACAAATTATGTTACAAAATGTGCATATAAATACAGCTTTTGTGTACATTCACATACATATGGGCATGAGTGTGTATATTTAGTATGTTCCTCACATGAGAATGAATAGCGCCTGATTGTTTGACCCGTTTGTGTTTGTTTTTATGGGTTTTCATTGAGCCACAACGTGGAAAGCACATTTCACAGTATTATTGACTTCAGACTGTGACAAACGTTAAATATGGAATTCCTTCATTTTGTTTGTCTACATTGTGGATTATTAGGAATTAAGTTTGGTAACTATAAAATGCCATTCCAAGACCCAATTAATCTATCTAGCTAGTATTATATGTGTATCAACAGCCTGGCGTAGCACATTGCTAAGGGCCACATAGCTTAATTGTAAAAAAAAAAAAACTATTAATACACAAACATAGTAGTTTACATTAAAATGGAGAATAACATTAAAAGCAAGTGTTATAATGTTTACATAGGTAGGTTAGTTATTGAGCCAAGCTTATGAACTCACATCACAGTAAACCACTCTCTCTCCATCTCAATAAAACTCAATCTAGCATGTATATGTATGTATCTAGCAATTTCACATGCCAGTTAATCGTTCCCACTACAATTAAGTTAACCAAAGAAAATCAAGACAGATCATCCAAACAAGGTGGTGTTTTTCTTACAGAAAGAAATTGGCCTCAAATAATGGATTTGGTGGTCCATGCAAACAACAACAAAAATAAACATGATAGGTATGATGGAATAATTATATTGATAATTAAAAATAATTATATTTCTATATCGAATACAATTTCAGCAATATATACCAAAATGTGCAGCTTTCAATTATACAGCAAATCAGTTGTAAACGGTCAAATTACAGCATAATATTCTGGTATTAAAAAGCCTGCCAAAATTGATCTTGCCTAAAACAAAAAAGATCCTGGCACCATGCCAGCTATAAATATTCACATGAGCTCCCTATGTTTATTTATGCTCAGTTGGCAGTAGCAGCTTGTTTATCAAATCACAAATCTTGCCCACTAAATTTTAGGAAATCAGTGTACGTTGTATTTTAAGTTTGAAACATTTAAACCAGTAGTTGTGGAGATTTGACAGCTAATGCATAAATCAATATCAATATTGAGACCACATTGACTTCTTCAATCTTTTTCAGCAACAAGCTTGAAGCTAATGTTAGCTGTGAGTCATATCTGACATTATTAGCAAAAGTCATGTAGTTAAGCATCTATCTGTTAGTAGTAATAATAGTATAACTATAGTCTTTGGGTTTCCTTTTGTCCTGTGCCGTTTTGTCTTTACTTCGTACAATATTCCAGTCTTCTCTAGTGTCTTATGTTACTCAAACAGTGTGTTTTTACCCTATTTCATGCCTCTCATTTTTGCCTTTTTGCCTGCCATTTTTGCACCTCAGCCTGAGCATCGTTTTTTGACTCTTCATGTATCCTGCTTCTGTGTATTGAAGACCTACAATTTTTGCACTTTTACCTCCGTATCCCAGTTGTGCATTTGAGTTTTTCTGGATCAAAAGTCAGACACTTTAAAAGGAATCCAACCATCAGTTTGAGAAAACTCTTGCTCAAAGTGGCCTCTCCATGCATACAATACTAAACACTTCTCTGTAGTTTGACATATTGACACTTCTCATGGAGACCTAATTATTGGTAATAATAGCACAAAACAGGGTTGTCTTCAGTTTCAGTTTTACAGATTCCAGCACAATTGTGCAGACACAAAATAGGCAGTGACTTGTAGATTTTCCGATGAGTCATTCATCAAGTAAATGAAGCCTAGAGCTGTGGATGTTGCCATCACTAAAATGTTCACAGAAACATGGCAATGTGTTTTGTTTCCTTCTGTTGGGCGTTATTGTTTTTTTAATCCGTTTTAAATCTTATTAAAAGTGAGCTTTGCTTCTTCATATAGAGGAGATGCAGCAGCAGTATTGAATTCTCTGCTTCTCAGGTCAGCAGTGTGAAATCTCCACAGCAGGAAATCCCACAGGATGTGATGAAAGCATGAGGGGCACGTGTTTCCACATTTGAGTGAGAGAGATTTAGTCCACACTTGGTTGGTTGGTTTGATTTATGTGCTATCAAAATGAAGGTAGACAAGGGCTTGATGGCTATGTATAAGATGGCATAATGTGGACTAGAATAGATTATTTACATTCTTCTTTGGTTCCTTCTGTTTCCAGAGTCAGTTGATCAGATGTGCTCGCTTGTGGACTGAGGCCATGCTATATAGCCCCTTATTGCACTCCTGTTTACAACTTTATGTTCTTTGACAGTGTTTCTGCATTAAAGCGCTATGTTGTACCTCTGTGACTGTGTGCACATGGGCTTCAAGATTACACAAACAGGAAAGCATAGCAAACATGCCCCTTTACAAAATGAAATATTAACAGAAATATAATTGTACACGAGGGTTTTACGGGACGGAGGTATATATGTGAATATTGTCTTTTGCCACATTCTCACAGTATGTGTTCAGGTGGGTTGTAAGTGAGTACATTCACACCCCGTCTATTGTAATGCTTTTTTTTTCATTTGGTGAAGGTACAACATTCTCTGTGTCTCCCAGTGCAACTCATCATCCTGTCTCTTACAGATGCAGATCTACATGTACAACTCCGATGACTTTGACAGCCTCAGTGCAGCACTCAGGGAGAAGAGGATCATCGCTGCCATGGCTGTGTTCTTCCAGGTTAGAAGCATCTTTTATTTTTGATATGTTTGTGTGCTCTTAGGAAAAGTGAGGTGGAAGCCAGTTTGTCATGCTAAACTATGTTCAACCTAAGTTTGAATGAATCAATGTTTTTCTCTGGGAGGATTAAATGCCTAAGTTTGAGTTGGGAGTGGGGTTTGAGCTCTAAAACCTTTATATCATGATGAAGTTCAGTCACCGAAAAAATGCTTTCCCTTCCCCTGGCCTGTTGAGTGGAGCTGTGGTATCCTGCAATCACTGTGAGCTTCATCACTCTCAATTGGCAGGAATAAGTTCATTTGAGGCCATCGACTACCTAAGTGGACTTTTACTTGGACCATTAACCCCAGGTTAATATTTCCTCCTCACACCTCAATCTCCCTTGCTCTACCTCTCTTCCACTGCCTTCTTCTCAGACTGTCGGAGTGCAGTTACTGTGCAGTCTAATCTCACTTTTATTTCAAAATATATTTTGACATGCTGATTCGCGGAGAATTCATGTTAATTACAATTAGACCAGAAGACCATGCCCTGTTTTTTCATGAAAAATGAAATGTATGAAGATCTTTAACCAAATGAATATATTCACACCCAGTGTATTTCTGCATATCGAATGTTTAAACAGTGAATAATGAGGTATGGTACTAAAATATTAAAAGTTTCTCTGGTGACAACCCTGGCCTATAGGAACATCAACATGTACAGGTTTTATCTTGTTGGGAGCATAAATGTTCTGTTAAACTCATATCAATCAGAGCAAATTAAGATAAGATAATCCTTTATTGTCCCACATTGGGGACATTTGCGGCGTGCATCAGCAGAGGTAAAAAAGGATACAAACATAAAAAGACACAGGTTCAGAAAAAAGTAAATTAAGGCTGTGCAAGAGTAGAAAAAAGTACTGAAGATACAATATATACAGTGACCAGGTATATGCAGTTGAAGATGGTCTGTATGTAATGAGAGTAATATAAGCAGTGTTATTTACATTGTAAAGAGAACAAAAAATACCTTTTGTGGTTTAAATAACAGTTTGAATTGAATAGCTAATCATATGGCAAAGTGAAATTCACAGTACAAAAATAATAAATATTTTAGTTAGTTTCAAAATCTAAAGTGCAAGGGGTATAATTAACCATACAGATATTGAAATTCACAGTATACACTGATTAAATAAGTTGAATTGAATGTGCATTGTGTTACAAGTAAAACGCAGTTTGAACTTTAAAGTGCAAATGGAATAAACTAACCATACCAAAAATGAAATTCACAGAAGGAAATTCACAGGATACAGGATATAATAATTAAACCAGTTGAATTGAATGTACATTATGTTACAAGTAAAACATATATGCAGTTTTAAATTTAAAGGGCAAATGGAATTACCTAACCATTCTCTCACTGAAAGAGCTGGCCAATGCTGCGATTGTGTCCTGCAGCAGGTGGGACAGATTGTCCAGAAGAGATCATAGCTTTGCCATCATTATCCTCTCTCCCACCACCTCCACTGGGTCAAGGGGGCTGCAGACCACACCGAAACGGATGGTCGAGGCCACCACAGAATCATAGAAGGCCTTCAGGAGTGCCTTCTGGACTCAAAAATACCTCAGCCTCCTCAGTAGATACAATCTGCTCTGGCATTTCTTGTACAGGGCATGATCAGACCACTGACGTTTTTTGTTCAGGTGGACACCCAGGTACTTATAAGATGTTACCATCTCAATGTCCATTCCCTGGATGTCCACTGGTGATGCGGAAATCCACCACCAGTTCCTTGGTTTTACCTGTGTTTAGCTGGAGGTGGTTCCGTTGGCACCAGTCTACAAAGTCCCACGTCCCAGTCCCTCGTCTGCGATGAGGCCAACCATTGCTGAGTCGTCAGAGAACTTCTGCAGGTTACAGGAGGGTGTGTTGTGGCGGAAGTCTGCAGTGTAGAAGGCGAAGAGAAACGGTGCCAGGACTGTTCCCTGCGGTGCAACTGTGCTGCAGACAACTCTGTCGGAGACAAAGTCCCTGGTCCTCATATACTGTTGGTTGGTCAAGTAGTCCTAGATCCAGGATCTGGGGTGTCTGTTGACATTTGCTCAAGTTTGCCCCCAAGAAGTCCAGGCTGGATCAGGTTGAAGGCACTGGAAAAATCAAAGAACATGATCCTCACAGTGTTCCCTGCCGTCTCCAGGTGAGAGAGAGCTTTGTGCTCGAGGTAGATGAGGGCATCATCTAAACCGATGCCAGACCGATAGGCAACCTGCAGAGGGTCCATCGCTGGTCTCACCAGAGGGAGGTGAACCAGGACAAGCCACTCCATCAGGTGCGATGTTAGTGCCACTGGCCTGTAGTTGCTAAGTTCTTTGGGGTGCGTTGTTTTCGGCACCGGTGCACATGATGTCTTCCATAGCTGTGGTACCTTCCCCAGTCTCAGGCTGGTGTTGAAGATGTACTCCACATTTCCGCACAGCAGGTCTGCACAGGATTTAAGGAGCCTGGAGCTGATGCCGTCTCCTTGGAAATGTACTACAAGTTGTTATTTTTTTTCTGTTGATATCTCTGAATTTGACAGTTTAAGTCTGGACACAGAAGCTACTGTGAGACTGACGGCCTTCAAGTGCTTTGGGATAGCAGAGGGGCTCATGGCAGCAGCCACTGCTCGTTCAGGACGGTGACTGCAGAACGATACCTGCTTTTACGTCAGAGTCCCCAATCCACCAAAAGGTCCTCAATAAAACCAGAAAAACTCGCTAGATTTTTTGCTGATTGCTTTTGAAAAAAAAGTAGCCAAGGGGGTTTGGAAAGTCACAAGATTTAACAAGAAGTCGCCAAGTTGGCAACACTGCACCGCGCACCCAATTCTCCTCGCTCACTTGGAGGCAGGAGGGTGGTTCACCCCGTCGCGACCGGTCCTCCCCTAGCTATATTAAGAAGATTGTGACAGTTTTCAGAAATGTTGTTGGTCTCTGGTGAAAATATGTGTTGGCCACCCAGCTGCTTACAATTGTCTACCCCCCCTCCCCCATTCAAAAATATTTTTGCCAAAAAGCGAGTAGTTTGCAGGTATGGTAGAGCTCATTTGGTCTGGAATCCTCGCCTTGTGTTAAAGAACATGCCTGTGGATCACAAAAATGAATAATTAGCTTAAAACTAAGCTATAAGAAAGGAGAAAATACATTTTGACTTGTGACAAACCACGAGATAAGTAGACAGGTGGAGAAAGTTCTCACTTTGAAGCAACCAGATGAAATGGCAGAAAGTGTGTGTGTGTGTGTATGTAGCTTACAGGGACATTTTAAGAAATCAGATTGTATGAAGTTTAGGACGCAAACACTCACACACACAAATCTCTGAAGATCATTCCATCTGTGACTGTACATGCAGAACTTGATGCCATTTTGTGACCTGAATAGGTTTTTGTTTTGTAAGGTAAATTTTAGTTCAATGTCAGGGTGTCATGTGGTCTGGTGTTGCAGTGCCATGACTCAAATGAAACATGAGTAAATCATCTGTATTAGTCTGTATAGTTCTGTGGGTGTGTGTGGGATCTTTGTGTGTGTGTATGTGTGGTGAGCATAGCTTGGAGAGTCCCCTGGGCCTGCTTGTGTTGGTGATGAGTCCTGTTGAGAGTCTTTCAGGACTGAGGACTTCTCCTCCATACAGTAATATAGCTGTCTCCCCGGCAATGCTAGTGCGAAAATGTTGGACACTAGTCATAAACAATAATTACCTTGATGCTCAAATCAAAGACATTTGAATTGATTTTAGGCTAAAGGGACTGACACTGAAATGTGAACACAAAAGAACAGGCAGTGCGAATAACAAGGAACATTTTAAAAGTATGTAAGCAGTATAAACAATAGTCCAGTGGCACTCAACTTCTCAACTTAAGTTAACATTAAGTTGAGAAACGCCACCCACAGGTGTTAATATAATGTATGTTAGAGTACTGAAACAGCTTTAAACATCACCACCCTTAGCTTGTAAGGTGTGCCTCCTCATGTTGAGGATTTTACAGCTATTTTGCAGTAATAAGGCTTCTCTCCCAACACTACATCACTACTTACTTCAGAAATGTAGTAGTTCTAAATGTCCATCTACTTTTTTTTATCCAGCGGAGACCCAATGTCGCCATCACGTACTTTATTCCATCTCCCATCATTGGCTGGGTATATACAGCCATGGGATAAAGCAAGCTGTGCACTGCTGATGTGCAAAGAAGCCCAGAAGTTAATTCAGCCATGCAGGAGGAGAAATGTGCAGGCACCAAGTGACAAGAGGCAGATATGGATTCATTTTTTTTCTTTTGTAAAACATAAAAAGTCTCCTAGTTTTTCAACCAAAATTAAAAAAAATATTGCATTTTGACATTTTTAAGCATAACTGAAAAAAAAACATGTCAAGACTGCCAACTCAAATGGATGTGTTCTGAGGATTGACTTCCTTTGCAGCATTCTCACTGTTAGCCATAGAATCCTCTAGTTTTTCATTGATTAAAAACGAACTGATACTGATTCAGACATAAGCCACATAATGCCACCACTTCCATTTTCTGGTCATTGTAATTGCAAATGGGCTGGTGTTTATTTATGGTGTTTCATCACGATTGTTGGTGTTTGTATTTTGCATTGGATTTCAAGCTTGCGTGCAACACACACATGTGTATGTGATTCAGCTGTTTATCCATACAGTAAGAGCTAATAGTCAACAACAGTTGCTTGATGTGCTGATTACATGTACAAAAAAAACAATAAAAAAAAACAAGGCTCAACTGGGATGATAATCGCATGCACTCTACTTATGGTTTAATATTTGTTTAACATGTAAACGCTTAAACCGCTTAGATTCAAAAAAGTCTCGTTTCACACGATTTAGATACATTCAATATTATAGCCGAAGGAATGGGTAGTTAGGAATAAGAGCAATAAGAATGTAGTAAAATCGCTCTTGGGTGCTGACAAATGAAAAAACGTTGCTTTACACAATGATAAGGAGCAGGACGTAAGAGATACAATTCAAAACAGACGGTGGTACAGTGGAGGTAAGCACTTGTGCCTCTCAGCAAGTGGAGTTTGCATGTTCTCTTGTGTCTGCATGGGTGGTATCCAGGTACTCTGGCTTCCTCCCACAGTCCAAAGACATGCAGGTCAATTATGTTAATTGGTGACTTCTCCAGGGTGTACCCTGCCATGTCTTGTGGACAGCTGGTATTGGCTCCAGCAAACCTGTGACCCAATAAGGATAAGCGGTTACGGATAATGATTTAATGGGTGATGGTGATTCACTGGTTGACAAGTTGATGTTACAGAAAAGGTTTCACCTCCTTGTTAGTCTTGATTATAAGATTCCACAGAGACTCGACCTCATCAGTTCTGCCATCAACTATTCATGTAATCTACAACTGTCTATACTGTAAGTATAGTTTCATGTTGTTGCATGTATCTACAGTAGTATTGCTTTCATCAACGAAAATGATGACTAAATATCGTCGTCAACGAACCTTTTCACGTAACGAAAACGACATGTGACGATAACTATAATTAAATATATAATGCAATATTGTTGATGAATAAAAACGAGACTAAATGTGGTTTACAAAATAAAAACTATGCTAAAATGTCTCTGACAAGAATAACATTTTGTCTCGTTTAGTCCTGTTATTATTATTATGCGGGCAGTGGCTGCATCAGGTCACACTG
Organism: Colistium nudipinnis; assembly: GCA_016785305.1. Lineage (NCBI taxonomy): Eukaryota > Metazoa > Chordata > Actinopteri > Pleuronectiformes > Rhombosoleidae > Colistium > Colistium nudipinnis. The sequence continues at coordinate 1,237,774 of JAFBJU010001120.1, forward strand.
CACAGACTCAGGCGACGTGACTACCTCAATCCCCACTCGCGACATGATTTAAAACAGCGGTCCTCAACCTTTTTGTGCCACAGACCGGTTCAATATAATACAATATTTTTACGGACCGGTCATAAAGGTGGTGGAAAAATACAAAGAAATCTAAATGCAAAAGCAAATGTGAAACACGTCTTGACGTGTGAAGAGGCACAGACGGATGTAACTGGGAGAGAATGTGTGCTACGTATGTGCGGTCCTCCTCCTCCCTCCCCGCAATGTAGCGGGTCTCGCTGGGACGCACCTGGGCGGGGTCTTCCGTTCAGTCGTCCGGCTACCCCCTCTTGTGCTCGACACACTATCTGTACGCACAACGGATGCAGCAGTCTAGCCCTGGCTGTGTCATTACATTGAAAAGTTAAAAAGATCTAAAAAGACCCCGTACATAAGACGACCCCTCTTTTTCAAATTTTTTTTTAAGGAAAAAAAAAAAACCCTCTTATATTATTATATTATATTACTAGACAAAAACAGTCATGGATAATTCTGACTAAAATTACTTTTCGTTGACTGAAACTTGACTAGACTAAAAAGACTATGAACGTGACGAAAACTAATAGAAACTAAAATGACAGCTTGACTACACTAAAACTAAAATTAAAACAGGCCGCCAAAAACAACACTAATCTACAGTGAATGTTATTGACAAAGAAAATAGAAAAGTGCAGAAAAATGTAAAAATGTTTCATTACGTAACCTGCATAGACAGCTAAATTATTTCAAAAAAGAATCTGCTGCATCAGATACATATGGGACCAGCAACTAGGAAACACAGCAGAAACACCCTCTGTGTAGCCATGCAATTAGATCTTAGTAAAATGGACAATAGACTAGAAGGAAAAATAAATTAGGCAACATAAAATGGCCATAAAATCATGATAATGAATGACCAAAAAACGAATTACGAATCACTTGAAAGTCGTGTCTAACTCGGAGAGGTAGCGTATAGCAAAATAATGTCAGTATCATGTCTGACAGCCAGTCTGACACCACCTACTGATAAATTGCTCACTGATATAATTAGTAACTGCACTCCAATGCGTCTAGATTGAAAGAAGTCCAACCATCACATCTATTACGCCATAATCAAGTGCGATTCAAGTAGGCAACTGGACTGGTTGAAAATGTCTTGAAGACGTTTCACCTCTCATCCGAGAGGCTTCTTCAGTTCTAACCAGCTGCTGGTAAAGTTCAGGTATTTATCCTCTGCAAAAATAATAGCTAATCAGAGGATGAGTACCTAATTAGAGGACCATTGTGTCAAACTTGCAGGTCGTTGGCCATCTGGCCCAGATTCAGGTTTTGGGTTTCGCCTGAGTCTAGGTGTAAATGAGGGTCGTTGGTTTCACCTGAGCTACGCCATTGATTCATCACCGTTTAGTGCCGCCATTGCCAAAGGGGTGGAAATAATTTTCTGTGCGAACACAGAAGGAGTTGGAGGAAGTCAAGAAAAAGAGGATGCGTTGTGGGGGATCTCAGATGGATGATAGTGGTTGGAAGGGGCAGGGGGGGCGATGAGAGAGGAAAGTGGCGGAGCAGAGAAATATGAGGACATGTCACATTGTGCTTATTTTCTTTCTTCCCGGTTTGTCACATTGTGCTCTGTCCACCGAGAGAAAGTGGGAGCTCGAGCTGTGGGCAGAAATGAAGAGTAAGAGGGAAAGATGCAGGATTTTGAAGAGAGAGAAAGGGATAGAGAGAGAGTAGGACGTTGTGAAGTGAGGCCTGGTGGCTGAGGATCTTAGGGGACGTGCCTGTGGGCTTTCAGAGACAAACATTAATAATGAAACACTAATTCCCCCTGTCCGCCTTTCTTTTTCTCCTCTTCTCTGTCTGTCATTTGCTCTGCGTCTCCATGGCTGCCTTTATTTCTCATAAGCTCTTTTATGTGACACTCACACAAACACTTTTTTTTTTGTTTTTGTACACCCACTTTCTGTCTCGCCTCGTCCCAAAAAACGAGCTCCTTGTTGTAGTTCCACTGGTGAGTTTCTTGCTGGCTGAAACAATTAAAAATACAGACATTTGTTTTCCTATGGCATGCCACTTGGCATGAGCTCCTCATTTGTCACAGTCTCCGAGAGCGGTTGTCGCCACACACCAGCATTTCAATTTCTTTTGCATTTTTGGCCTGTGGCGTGACACCAGCTTTCAGTGTCACAGACAGCGTAGACAGCCTCAGACAAACACCCAATTTCCACCTGGCCCAAGAGTGATATGCATCCAAACTGCTGGTCTGCTGGATGTACTATAATGCAGGTTAATGCAGAACACATTTCACGGGATCGGCAGAAATGCATTGGACGCTGAGAGCTGCCCCCTTTAAATGGGAAGGAAGTATAATAACATACCAGGAAAAGTTCAGGAAAGTGATGTGCACGATTAGACTGGCTTTAGTGTCACTACAGCTCACACTACGATCATAATAGTAAACTACAGATGCTGTCTCAAGCCCCCCCTGCCAACTCTGCACAATTTAGACTTTCCTGCATCCCGCTCGACCTGGGATGCACCACATTTGATGAAAAGTCTGCCAACTTGCTATCAGAGTTGAAATAACCGTCAATGATGTTCCTCTAATGGTTTGGTAAATTGCTTCAAAACAGGTTCTACATACTGTATATACACTGATCATCCACAACATGAAAGTAATTTCATAAACTGCAGAGTGCATTTACAGAAGCTTGTAGGTGCCTGCCATGCAGGATGATTTCTCATATCCACCATGACAGCATACTGCAGGTGCATCAATCATATGTGAAGTCTTGTGGGCCATCCACACTGTGCCATTGTACTAGTTTTTTTGATGATGCATGCAGCAACCCTGCTGGGGCAGATTCACCATCCTAAACGTGCCACATACCGTAGAAAGCTGCTCTGATGGAGACAGTAGTTCACAATACAAACAGGTGATGCCCGAAAACAGCTAAGATAAGATAGGACCTTTTTAATCCTGAAGGAAATATTTTTTGCTTGAGTACAACAAAAAACACAAGTACAAGAGAAAAAAAAAGCTGTACAGTACAGTAAAAAAAGTGCAAAGACCAGAATAAATAATAATAATAATAATAATAATAATAATAATAATAATAATAATAATCATAATAATAATAATAATCATAATCATAATCATAATAATGATTATGATTATTATTATGATTATTATTATGATTATTATTATTGCAACTAGCTATTGACGAATATCTTTTGCCCAGTTGAAAGTGGAGGAAACAGTGCACAGTGCTATATCTGTGAGCAAGAAGAGGGGCCTCAAAGTAGCAGCCAGACACCAACACCTGTAGAGAACGCAGCTGCCTCCATAATCACATCATGGCACGTGGTAAAATGTATGTGTCAAACCATCATTCAGGACACCAATGGGAGAAAAAAATGTATGAATCCCTCCCACTTAAGGGGATTTTATAAAATACTTATCATCCACAAAAATGGTGTCTGGAATAGGATTTGTTCATGTGCTTAGTGAAAGTACAGAAATTGAACAGAGCGTGTTTTGTTTTATGTGTTTTCGCTGTTGTCCAAGCAGACAGGCAGTGTGAGTGCAAATCCCTGTAATCCTTCACACCAAACTTGATGACAAAATCCTAGAAAAGTGTGTGTTTTTCTGAATCCACATGGACATGGCACGTGTGTGTTTGTGAAACCCCCAGGTGGAGTGTGTGTACCTGATTCAAGGACACACAAGATTGCGAAGAGTGGAGGGAGGGATGAGTATCTTCACTGTTCATGCATCGTAACTGATATGGATGCTGGCAGTAGTTTTTGCAGGGGCTTAGTTCAGTTTGTGAGTCACAGTGAAGATGCCTCTTGCTCTCTAAAATATATTAACACTGAAGACTAAAAGTGAAAAGCTGAATCTTGTAGACACTTCTTTACCTTTACCGAGGAGGTTAAATTGTGTTCTTTCTGTGATGATCACAGTAACCAGTAACTCATTTTTAAGACTTGTTTCGGAGTAGATATTCTAGATAGCTATTTGTCTTTTCAGAAACAATGTGCTGGTTATTCCGACTTTATGGACAAAAAATTCCCATTGAAACAGTTTGACAGCCGAGCACGGACAGTGGAGGCCAATTACAAACAACGCGATGCACCTGCAAAAACAAAATGACTACAGGGAACGGTTGAGTTCATTAATAATATAAATTATTATTAATATGACTATATTGTATCGCTTCTGTAAATGCTCCTTTTACATATGTGTATTATATTGTTAGACTCACTGAGATTCATTGCTGCTCATCCCATTACCCTTTTTGAGGGTAAAGGGCAGAGGATGTCGCACTTGATTGTAATTGTTATTTGTGAATACGTTTTTTTTATTTTTTTATTAATGAAACACATAGAAATGTTATGGATTGACTGATGTGTTTAATTACAGTGATTCTCACCTACATTAACAGTTTGCATTTCAAACATTCCTAGAGGCTCTTCGCATGAGATGTGCATATTGCATTTTAATCCAAAACCCGTAGTGTAGAACAGGAATGTTTGTCCATGGCAATCATCCACCTCTTTGCAGACAGATCATAATTACTTTCTGCAGACCATGTCACTGTGACTTGATTTAGGAGCAACAAAGCGGATTGTTTTTTCAGTGCACTTTCGCGAACATTGGAGATGTGTAAAGTGGTGGCTGGTGAGAGGAATGCACCAGGGTTTTATTCTTTACATTTTTTTGGTGCTTTTGGTTTCATGATTTTATACCATAATAACAATGGCGTTCTAATTGAAGACAAGGAAAAACCTGTGTGTGACTACGACACACTCACATTTTGAGCTCAGGTGGAGAGCGCCTTTGAGAGCTTGTTGATTGCTGCTGATTGCTTCTCCTAATGACGGTGCACTTGTATTCTCTATCCCCGCTGTGCTTTTTGACACTTTCCCTTCCCTTTGTTACTTTTATCACCCCTCTCAGTCTCATTTAGCATTTAGCATTAGTCTGTTTGTGTCTCTCCTTTTTTCAACAGGTGAATTAAAACATTCACTGAAAGATGCTTTGCTAGGATTATTAATAGATATGTGCATTGTATTAAATAAGTCTAAGAGTATTTATCCATACAGGGAACAAAGTCACTACAACAGCATTAGCCACAAAAAGTACAAAAGTAAAACATTTGTAAAAAGCACTGTAAGTGATTACAATTTGAATTTAGTAAGTATTAAGATTGATGAAAGGTTGCTGTCAGTTTGGTCTCTGTACTCATTGGGTTGACTGATATAAATGTTATGTATATGCTTTATGTATGCTTTTGATGTTATCTGTGAACGGTACTGCTATGCGAAGATCATTGTATCTTACTGCAGACCCTTCTTTTTGTATTCTTCAGGTGGGAGGAAAGGACAATCCTGCTGTTGACCCTATAATCCATGGCCTGAAGGGTGTGGTCCATCATGGTGAGTGACAGTGGCAGTGCCCAGACATATAGGGAAATACTAGATTTATTGCAAGTTTTATTCTAAAGCATGGTACAGCCATCAGCTCCAGTCAGTTTTATACACGTCAATCTTCTGTGATAAATTGAACAGGACGTTGGAAGAACTGATTAACAAGGTTACTCGTTGAGGCTGTGATGCACATTTGATGCTGTGAAAGATGAAGACTTGATTGTAAGTGTGACCTGAGAGGGGTATTCATGGGATCATATATTATTTTATAAAACTTTAATTGCCAGGTGCTCCTCATCCAACAACCTTTTGCGCTTCACATACACATTATTTTCACAGAATGAAGAAAGGGCTTTTTTTCTTTCTCCCTGTTGTTTTTTGGTTAGGACTGTATGCCGGCAGTTGAATCCCTGTCATGATCAAAACATTGATCCCAAGGCAATGTTCTCCCTCCCCCTTCACATGCACCACCTACCCCAAAGGGCCACGCTTGGGGTAGCCCAAGCCTTGGCAACTACAGAACAGCTTCAGAGTGAATTTTGAGAGCTTTGGCATACACAAATACAACTTTTGATAAAACATGATACCTGCACTTTATCTCCTGCTCGGCACTCTTGTAAAAACTCCTCTGCCTCCATAAGTCATCTAACACAAAGACCACTCAAGTTTAATCAGGGCCACACTCCCATCTCCCGTTAATTTTAATTTTTCTCTGTCTCCACCAGTGTTACTTTGCGAGCAGCGGGTGGTTAAATTTTTCACAGCGCTTCCTTCTCTTGTTGCCGGCCTCGCCTGGCAGACGAGCACCACAGGTCTGACTTTGCTGTCTTTGTACCTCATGCCTTGTTGCATTTTACATGAAACCTCACTGGAACAAATTACCTCTGACTAGCTAGCCAGCAAGTGGCTCCATGCCATCCCTCTGAAATCAGCCCAGTATGAAAAAGCCAAGACTGATTTACATAGTGGACTCATGCAAGGCTTCGATAAGGAAGAGAGGAGCCCATTGTCTACGTCGGGTTTGCAGGGGCTTTGGAGGCAGATGCAAAGACTGATAATGATGCAGGGGGATGTTGGGTAATGCAAGAGGTAGTAGTGAGGAGGACAATGAGCGAGGCAACAACTCTCTCATGCTCTGATACTCTGAATTCGGTGGTGCTACATTATCCAGCAATATCATCATCACAACTGCAGATATCAGCATCACACGTCGCAACGGGGCATGCAAACTAGGCAATTGCCTAGGGCTCCGGGGTAGAAGGGGGCCCCCCCAAAGACGGCTTTTTACACTGGTCGACAGCAGCGACAACCTGAAAGCCCCTAAATGTCTTAAAGTGTAGAATAAATTGCAGTGATATGTCGGGAACCCCCCTATAGGGGGCTCCATGGTACTTGCGCGCTGTCAAAAGCTTATTTTTTTTTTGTCTGGGGCCCCCCAGAGTGTCTTGAAACAGCCCTGCTGGTATCAAACAGTAGAGAAAGAGTAGATATACACACTGTAGCTGCCAAGTTGTGCATCCAATGAGCATGTCCTGGTCGACAGAGATGACGTAAAATAAAATATACTAATTATATTTTAAGTTTATAATATCTAAGTCCCAAAAGGATTTTTGTGATTGTTGCGATGTGACAAACAAGGGCTCTCTTTGTACTTTGTGAAGTGTACCAGTCATTTGTTTCTCTCTCTTTGTGTTATTATTTCATAATACACCTGAAAAAATGTAAGGTAAAAAATATTCCAGATATTGGCGTTGCCATATAGCACTGGTGACTTCACTTGAAGCCACAATCTGTGCACTAGTGATCATATAGGGGAGTTGAAAAATGCCTGTGGCTTAAGTCCTGGCTCCTCCAGTCTGCATCTTGAGGTATACGTGGGTATGACACTGTACACCTAAGTGGCAGTACCATGTTACATAAATACACATAAAATTATTGGCATTCTTCAAAACTTCCAAAACAACACACCTTCTCAAAGATGTCCTCACATTGCCATGATACACATCACAGCTGGAGAGAGGTGCAGCCCAATGCAACATAAGGTCTGAAGAATAATAGAGTAATAGAATATGTGTAGCCTGAAAAAAGCTCATAAATAAATAACTCTAAAAACCTACATGTTAGTCCAAAATAATGGTCTCAAAAATCGATCTTGACATCACTAAGACTTTAAATAGAGGACAGATACATGGATATTAATGTGTGTTCCCCATGTTTATGGAAATCCTGTAGAACAGAATAGATTTGAATAGAATTGGATATGAACAGGAGGCTTTACATACAAGCACTTGCATGTATGTAAAGCATGTGAGCCGTATGAGATGGAGGTGAACAAGAGTGCCACCAACAGTGCGAGATTGCAGAAATGCTGATACAGTAAAACAGATGAAAAGGGGGAAAAGAGAAATTAGCATCGGATTTGTCTTCTTTGAATTCCTATGCAAGTGCCACAGGGTTGACACGGTACCTCAAATAGAGGAAAACCACCATGAGCCATGTACACCCTTTAAAAAATAATTGTCAATCAGGGTCATAGAGTGCCAAGTCAGCAGAGACTACATGGAGTGAGCAAGATTGTGAACTAATGGACTCGTAATTTGTGCCTGCGAGAGGGAAGGGCTTCGTTTCTGCAGTGTGACATGAGAGCAGCAGGAGCACTGACACTTGAATAGATAAACAGGGCAGTGACATAGAGGGGTGTGCAAATACATAGCTAAATGCTGCACTAAATCACAGACAATCACACCAAAAGCCTCACACACTGTATGTTTATGTACTGCACTCTACTGCACATAATCATCATCGTACTTGTGGTACCATAATATTTATAATATATAATATTTACACATACGGTGGTATACTCTGCATACTCATGTCCTTGTTTTCAAGCTCACAGTACTGCCCCAAAACGACGATCACAGCTTCTTATTGAGGCAAATGAAAACCTTTGCTTTCCATCTCAATTAAAGGAAAATCGGGAACATTATTTTTTTTATTATCAAAAGATGATGGTGTGAATGCGTGCATGCATGTTTTGAAGACTTTATTTACCTTTACCTTTCTTACTCCTTAGAACTAGATAAGACTCGATAGGACTAACAGAGAAAACACTCACATGAATTCATCCATTGTTGTCAAAGTCTGTGCAGTATGAAATCATAACGAAAAAGGACAGCAACTTATCGTCTAAACATGATAATCCGCATAATAAATCCCAACATTCACCATCTGTTTATAAAACTGAAGAGGGAGTCATTAGCCCCCGTGTTTTGCAGTAAAAAATCCAGTTATCACAGCAAAATAAAAAAGTCCTGCCATGCATAACATGCCACCTCATTTCATGTGCAAATGAAGCAATCTTACTGCAGTGCGGATAAAATAGTCCCTGCATCTTTTGTTCTTGAAACTACCTTGAAAAGAATCCTGTCACCTTTTTTCAATGAAAGACATGTGCCACTGACCATCTTTTTAGAGACCCACACACATCCACACTGCAACACTATTAAGGAATTTAGAAATGAAGGAAGCAGCAGTTACAACTCATGTTTTACAGTCGTTCATGATGCTTAATGATGCTTGCGGTAACCCAGAGGCAAACAAACATCTAATTCATTCTGACACTTAATGCTCATTGTGGACTGCTAACAGGGGCTGCATGATATAGAAAATTCATCACTTTCAGCCATACATGACAAAACAAATGTTTTTCGCACTATGTTATGCAGTAATTGTTTTTTCATCAAATCACTTAAGTGATTTCATGTGCATGTAAGAATGCAAATGCCGGCCTGAAGTGTGACACTTTACCACTGACCATACAGTGTACGATGCTCGGCGGCTCCGTATCAGATGGCATTGTGTTTGCATGAGTGACAGAGAAATATCACTGTAGACATTTTAGAGCCAGCACTTCCAGGTCTTCACGCCATATGTTAATACAAAAACAGCACCGAATAGAAAGAAAAGGAAGTGAATGTGCGCATGCCTCACACAGTGTTGGGAAGTATTTCTGTGACTAAAGGATTACATTATAAGAACTGACAGGAGCTGTTGAGGATTTTTTTTTTGTAGAACATCATTGCAGTGTTGCAGTGGGACAGATGCTGCCTTCCCTTTTCTTAGCTTGTCCGATCAAAGTGAAAATGTATTTTGTTGCTCCCTCATTTCCTTCAGTTATCATTTTACACTCTGTGAATATCACCAAGATCTAGACCTGTCTCTTTCTTGCCTCAAATCCTAAAAAAATATATTCAGTTTGCCCAGTTTGACCACAGGTGTAGCATAGAACAGCTGACTAAAGGCCACGCCTTACTCATCAAAATCATCCCCAGACACTTCCATTGAAGCCCACATCACATTGAAACCTCTCACCTGATGTCATGGCAATCAATCTAACATTGGAAACAACATTTGTTATCTATTTTAGGCTTACAAATAATGGTGTTTGCTCCATATCTTAACATTTTCATGATGAACATGATCATTGTGTAACCTTTATCATAGACATGTGTTGGGATCTGGAGTTAGATTTGTTTTATTATGTATCTTAGTGGCTTCTTAATTGAATATAATTTGCTCAGTTGCCATAGAGATACTAAAATTGTTACGAGGTTAAGGTTTCCGTCTATCGTTCTGCTCAGCAAAGGGGCGTCAGTTGCATTGTAAAACATTCAAGACTGATGACCGTGGGTATTCGTCAATACTTACGGTCTGTACATCTGTTCATGGTACTCTGGGGTGGAATTGTGATGCTTAAGCCAATTTTGTTTTTTTCTGGGAGAATCTGTTGATGACCTGCATCGTTTAACATCCATCCCTCACTTTAGATGCTTTATTTTATTGATGCCAAATTACTTATGCCTTCCTGGTGCATTGTAATCCATCCACTGAATTTGGTGACTGTGATAGACTAAGATGAAGATGTTCTTGCAGGGGTATATATCCCTTAAAAGGAGTGTGATATCAGCTACCTATTATCATTATTATAGCCTACAACAGACACATATCACAACAGTAGCATGTAGGCTGATACATACATTTTTTTGCTTTGTTTCTCAAAGGATAGTTTCAGTTTACAGTTATTTTCATCCTCTTTCCAAGACAAATTAATGTTAAAATAGCCCCATTAACTTGTTAGCCAAGGTGGGGTACAATTAAACTATCATTGTTAATGGCTTATCTGTAGTACATGTAGGCTGTAAGTTACTTATTATCATTTTCATAGAATTTCATCATGTTTAAAGCAACTCCTATATACATGTACTGTATATAGTATATGTATATAGGTATGTATATACATACCTTGTTTTTTTCGATCAATAAGACAGAATTCAGATGCTTTAGCTTTAAATTGTTTAAATGTGAAAAACTTGAAGATTTTTTTGAAGAAAAAAGTTTGCAAATGGATATTGATGTAAATGGGTGCTAATCATCAAATATTGTATAAATCCAAGTACACGTATTTGATGAAACCAACTTTAGCCCATGTCTCTCCTTGACATAAGTGGAGAATGAGATAACATTTTCAAAAATGTCTTTGCATTTCAGCAAGCATTTGACAAAACCCCAACAATTCAGTAACCCATTGAAAGTTCATCCACAGATGTCACATGATGCCCACCTGGGATCTATAAAGGTTTTGAAATTCGTCAGCCAAATGCAACAGCCGGGATCAAGACAGGGCAGCCATGGTTTTAGATCAATACTGGCACTCAGTGCGGTCACGCACACTCAGAGTCCTTGGGTGTCTCCCAAAATGTGACTTTGTGCTGAACATGTGTACTTTTCCCTGGCTGTGGAATGAAATATTAGGACTTGACTGGGGACACTGAGGAACGATTAAACGAATGGACAGCTCGCCGGAAGCTCTGTTGCTTAAAATACTTGCTGTGTGATAACAGCCTCATGCGGGTCCAACTAATGTCAGGATTTCATTAGCCCTTCAGCACCGTCGCTGCTGCTGGGTGCTGGTGGGGGAGAAACACGACCAGCACTGTCACACAACCCGCTTTACTACCCCAAAAAATCACCCTGCTCTTCTTTTAAGCTCCGTTTGCTTGCATGTGGCATAGAGCATATACAAGAGCAATAAAGTGTTTGTCTCGTGCGTCTAGCTCCTTAGCTTTGTTGTCCGGAGTGGGGCGCGCCAAAGCCTGTTTTCAGCACCCCACTACCTCTGACTTTGCCCTCTCTGTTGGACAGATTTGACGGAGCTGAACATATTTCCCTTATCTTGCTCTTGTGAATGGCAGTGGGAGACAAACCTCGTCGGTGGGAGGGCGGGGATGAAAGAGGGAAGGGGGGGGGGGGGGACTCTATAGGGGGGGGGGGGGGAGACTCTATACGTCATCGACAAAGACAGTGCATCGTTCCCTCTGTATTCATTTATTTCTATTCTATTTATTACTATATCTTGTCACCATCCTTCCTCACATGAGGCAGTGAATGTCATGAAAAATTCTCACACTCACTCCCTCACCTAGAAAGGCTTTTCGGGCACCGAGTTAGGAAGTGCTGGCAGCAACATATTATATTAAAAATAAATGACATTCTTATTTTACAGCATTAAAGTAATGGTAGGTAGGCTAAAGTGTCTGACATATTTCTTAGAAAAATGACAAGACCGACTATTGGACTGGATGTTTCAGTTGGGCTGAAAAATGGCCCCACATGAATGCTGAAGTTCCTCAGTGTATTTTCATATCAGCTAATGCAGGTTTCAAGATCTACCTTGTGCAAAAACTGTAAATGTAATATGATTCGTCAGCAAGGTCCTGCACATTTGAACATTTCATCTGTTCCTGTATATTTAAGACCCATACGTGAAAACAAGAGATGAGACCTGAACTGAACATTTATACATTGCCTTCACCTTACACACAAAACTGCAGATTTACTTGAAAATGCCCAAACTTATAGCATAATGCAACAAATAACATCAGGTCAGGTCACACAGTTTATTGCATAATACAGTATATCATTTCTATTCAGACCACGCTGTGCTTCATATCAGTGGTGATTTAATTTTTATTTTTAAGAGCAAACTCTGTTAGTGAGTCCATCCACTGTGTCAACATCTGTGCTTTGCGATGCAATGTCGTAGGCGTAGGTGTTCAACGCAATTATGTCCGTCAATAGGGGCACATTGAACGGGGCAGTCACAATGTAAATGAAATCAATCCCAAAGGCTGTGAAACAGAAGCCGTTGGGTGTGCCCTAGAAAGCCATTGTTTACAGTGGAACAAATGAGTGTTGTGTACATCATGTTGTATTGATCCAAAAACATTTTGTCCTGTCCTTTCTCATATAGAGAAAGAGACTTTCCTGGAGCCTTTTGTACTGAAGGACTTGCTGCCTTCCTCGCTGGGAAGCTACTATCGCTACACCGGCTCTCTGACCACTCCGCCCTGCAGTAAGGTGGTGGAATGGATCATCTTCAGCAGACCTATCTACGTCTCATACAAGCAGGTGAGAAACACACTTAAAACACCTAAAAGTCACATGTAGGAAAAAACATTGCACCACAGGACTACAAAATAAAAAATATTGTTAAGTGTAACATTATGTGAGGGAAACGTGCTCTTCCGTATTTCAAAGTCTTGGAGAAGTCCCTCCTGCCTCGGCAAACAACATTCTATAAATATCAACACATCATCATCATCTCGAGAAGATGAGACAAGTAAGTCTTGCAAAATATTGCAGACTCCTTAAGCGTAATTGGATGAGGAAATCGTATAAAATTACTAGCTAAGAAACATTTAAGTATTTTATTCAGGTTTGTACTGTCAAAAAATTAATAAAATGAGTTATAGTTAATGAAAATGTACCATTGTTATTAGGCTTTGTGATTTGAACCAAAAATAATGTATAACCAAAATGTATTTGCATCCTTTTCCAGTGTTTGCAACACTCAAAGAAAGCTCATTAACTTGACTTACTTCCTGCAGACTTCTTTAGCAGAGCATCTTGATGACTGGCTTCTCCCTGAACCCTGTGGTATTTTTCAGGTTGTTTTGTACTATTTGGTTCTGACTTTGTTCTCAGTGTTCTTTTTTGAAGTGGAGTGAGTCACATACTGCCAGGAAACCTGCCATGCCTTTCACAGACGCACAAAAAGAATGAGTATAGCTTAGAGCTCATAGGTTGTGGAAGTGATGTTTGTGAGCGCGTATCAGTTACTTCTGGTGCTTGACCCAATAGTACCTTGATGAGCAACGCTACGATGCTTCAGTAAAAAAAAAAATACATGTGGGGGGCTCCCAAACACAGGCAGCCTGCCAAACATAAAGCCAACTCCCCAAAAACACAGTGTCTTTGAGGTGCTGTTTTTTTGTATAAAATATAAAAAAATCAAATGAAACATTTTCGTATGTACAGAATCCCGTATTCATATTCAGCAGGAAATAAAGGAAGAAATATATTTATGTATTTAATATTTATATATACCTATTGTTAAAATCATATTAGACAGGCATAGATACCCAAATTTGTATTTGTCGAACCCTCGTGGTGTACTGTAGTCAGTGGTTGTGCTGAGGGTGATGAACCTATCAGCGGCGATATGGATTTGTTGTCGTTGCTTGTTGGGTATACATACCGCAGTGGAATGCCGTGTGAATCATGACTTTAGTGCTGTCCTGCCCGAGGTGTGATGTGAATAAGGCATTACACCGGAACGCTTGATACAAACACAGTAGACTGATTTAGTCTACAACTGCAAAATAAAGCCAGAGTAAAAACATGTCATGTGCCACTGTGAATATATTCATATATTATATAATATGTATTCCCTTTTCGACAATTGCAAACTTATTTGCTTCAATATATTGCTCAGTTTTGAGTCTTTTACTTTACTTCGAGTCTGAAGTGATTGCAGAGTTGTTCCGGTTTGCTTTCTATGCAGGGACCAAGCAGGCACGATGACAAAACGGTCTCCGAGTAAAACTGATTTGAATTGAATAACTTTGAATTACATTGAATAGCTCCATAGTCAACCAGGGATTAACGTCCAATAAGAAAAGTTCTGTTCAGGTGTTTGCAAGATTCATTTGAAATTTGGTATTAAACTTGGAAGGATTCTTGGCAGATTTATAGCCCCATGTCTTCCTTTCAACTCATGCTGCTCATTGCTCGTGCTGAACAATGCCCCCTCCATTGAGAACCAAATTTCTGCTCCTTGGTCAACATAAATACACCATATAGATTTTGTTTGAACTGGTGTTAAACATAGTTGCAGAAAGTGGAATAGGAAACTAACAAATATTATAAACAATTTAATTTAGATTTAGATTTAATTATATTTTGTCAGTCCCTGGGGTAGTAAATCACTGCCATTGGCATTTTAGGGAACGTAATTCCCACAGACACAAATTAAGAATGAAAGAATGTTAAAGGAGAGAATAATCTGGGGCGGAACAAACAGATAGTCCTCACGGGAACTCCAAGTTGCGATAAGATAATTTAGCATTTTAATGTTATGGTTTCCTCTTATAAAAACAGGTTCCACCATAGTTAAGCTGGAAGCATATAGCTCATAATTCTATTTGCGTTTCTGGTGGAGTAATATCAACAGGTCATAATGGGCAGGATACACAATGATACAAAATAGCCAGCTAATTCCCAGGTGCCCAAAAACACAGGAATGGGTTGGGTGCAAAACAATCTGTGTTCTGTTCGGTTTTGTCACATTGGAACCCAAGTTTGTCAACTGCCAAGCCCAACATTTTAAATTGTTTGTATGAATTGTATACATTATTGTGCTAAGAATTTGCATTCAAAGCAAGTCCACAATTTCCTTTTTGACATATACAGTTAACCCAGTGGTGCACTTTTTTGACTTCATGACATTTCGGCAAACTGTCATATGTAGTTTTTATAGTAACTGTGAGAGGAGGGTTTGTACTGTAGTTACAATATCCAAAATTTCAGAATAAAAAGCTGTTTCCAGAGAAGCCCCATTGTACACTGTACTAGGAATCACACATGATTACTTTGTTCATAACTTATTAACACCTTCACAAAAAGTGAACACATGTAACATCTGTGTGGAGAAACCCAGCTTTTACGCAGCGGCAGACAGAGCAATACTTTGCCCAATTTATCATTTTTTATGTTTTTGGAAACATATAAGCCTACCTTTACTAAAGAACAATATAGTTACTATTACATATATAGAGATACTATAGCTCTATTGTGATGAATACTTCCATGCGATACAGATGCTACCATGTCGTCCCATTGGGTGGTTTTAATCCAGCTTTGACAGTAGAGCATCTCACTTGCAGAAAATGATTTAGAAGAATTTACAGTAATACCATTGGATGTGATGCAAAGCCCAGGAAAATATTAAATGGTGTCAATTAATCAGTCGAGAGTCAATGGGGAAGCGAGCGACAGGAACACAATCCATCAATCCCTGTTCGCTGGCTGTTGATTACTGATCATTGGTCAATCTATCTCAGCCTGTTTAGAAGCTTCTCTTGAAGTCATTTTGTTTCTTTTGTTGGAGTTTTTGTGTCATGCAACTCTCCCAATAAGACATCCCGGAGAAAGATAAAAGCCAGAGGTTGATGAGAGAATTAACACCGGTGGTGACTCTAGTTTTTGTTCCTTTTCTGCTTCTTTGTATTGGATTTCTCCACCCTATATCTGTGAGCTTTTTTTTTTTGATGATAGTTGAACTAGGTCAGCGGCAGACACAGCTGTTACTTTGGGCCTGGTTTTGAAGTGGATCGATGCTCACACAGCAACTCACCCGAAATGCCTTCCTTTCAAACGGATATGTAGACTTGCCAGACTTGGATTTGTCCACCTGACGTGTGAGCATGAGAAAGTGGGAAATCGTGTCTCAGATGTTATCAACCTAATATGGCATATGCTATGCTGGTCTCACATCACAGTTACCATAAATCTGAACTGCCAAGTGGGAATTTCTGGTGAGGGCCCTTTTTCTTGGAAGCAGTTCCAAGTGGGACATGTGGGATTTTTCTGATTTCCCACCTGGCATGTAGCGTCACTCAGAGAAAGCTGCTAAAATGAAAGGATTTGAATTGTATTGTTGGCTTGTCAAAACGCTTCACAGTAAGCACTGATTTTGTGATGTGCTCTTCCATATACATGGATACATCAGGATTACGTCTGTGTGAAATGTTTTATTGAAAGATGTGACTTCTAAACGTGAGGATATCTCAAAACTGTATATTAACAACTAATGACACTAAAAGTGATGATTATTGTTAACTGGATAACATTAACCGAATGATTTTGCCACTATATACAAAATCCACTATTTAGTCCAACCTTTGTTTATTTGTTGGTAACTGTGACACTTACTTTAACCTGGGATGCCGTTGTTGCTTCTTCTGAAGCTGTATAAATAGGTTGAATGCAACAGTGGCTGAAGCCCTTGATGAGCGAACAACATACTCGGCAAGACCCCACAATCACAATTTACATATAACGTCTTTAAAAGTCAAAGCAATGAGAGAAGAGAAATAGTACAGCTACGAGTCAATGCATGTCAAACTACTATCTACTAATTAACTGAAGTCGGTACCTCATATTATGCCTGAATTGTAGCCAGCTACCTGTGAACACTGTGCAGGTTCAGATCTACAGCTCCTAAAGATACCACAACCTGGACCTATAAAGTTGTCTATATAGTGTTTACACTGCACATTATGAACTCAGAGCTTCTTTTCAAGAAAACTAGGCTAAATAAAAGTCTCTACAGATTTTTTTTTCTGCTCTGTTCCACAGGGTTTTTTTTTATCCATTCCGACCTGATCCTGTAGTCACTGGTCCCTCCTGCCCAGGGCAATCATTTATAATTCTTTCTTTCTGTCCCAAGCCTCGGTCACAGCAGCACACAGAGAATATATATCTGAGGGAATGCAAATGGTTATTGTTTTTCCTTTAAATGACAAAGTCTAAGAGCAAGTCTTATTTACTGCCTCTAAACATAAAAAAACATAAACAGTTTTAGCTTGAGGCAGTGGTACCTTGTGAGGAGAAATACATTGTGGATTCTGTCCCCATTTCTTTCTTTGAAGATGTTGTTTCTCACAGCACTGGATACAAGCTACCTATAATCTGCCTATACTGTCGGAGGATTTTTTCTCTGCTGTGTCGATGACTTTGTGCCCTGATAGTGGAAGTGATTTTAGCTTAGATCTCCAGTGTGTGGAGATTGGAGATACAACACAGCTCGGTATGAGGCTGCACTGTGATGTGTATACCAGTAGTGACTGCAGAGCAATCCAGGAGCTGAGGTAGGGTAGAAAGCCTTCAGCCTCGAGCGTTAGTGCAGTGCAACGTGTGAGAAGTACAAAAACAAAGGCCGTAAAGAGTAATAATTTATGCACATCACTAAAGCTATCTAATATTACAGCTTTCTCAAAAAGAATATGTGCACTCTTCACACTTTTGGAAAATGAACCAGTCTGGTTCTTAAAACCGTCTTTTAGGACATTGCAGAGACATAACCTGAAGCCATTTACTGTTATCTACAGCTCTGCTGAAAGTTTTAGCTTCTGGGTCAACACTTTTCCTGTTACCCTCTGTCTCTGTTCAAATCAAGACAATTTCAGACTTAAGGAGATTTACTCCTGTACTGTATATAAAGTACAACGTATGTCGGGAGACTCTCGACCTAAACAAATGAGAGACAGTGGTATTAACAAGATTCACCACTCCTCTGTGTTGGCTGATAGAGGGGGAGTTTATACCTAGAAAGTAAATTGGACTGGACCTAGGTCTTACCCAACCCACGCATGTTCTACAAAAGCATGATGATGAATAGAACCTGCCAACTGAAGAAACACTTACTAAAATGAATGGAGATATATCAGCAGTCAACACCAAAGCTACTTCTGGAACACAAAGAGGTAGACTAAAGAACTGTGTGTGGATATGTGTTTATTCTTTCTTATAATACAACTTTGTGGCAACCTGTGGCTCAGTAAACAGCAGAATCAGACTGGGCCTTTTTGTTATTAATCTTTTGCGTTGACGCTTACATTTGACTTTCATCATCCACGAAAGTCAACCCCAGAACTGGTCACCGAAGCTGGCGGACCGATGTTTAATGTGCGCTGTACATTTGTTTTGCAGCAGCTCAGGGGGCTTGGGATTTGGGTTTGGTGCAGTCACATTCTGCTCAGGAAAACAGCTGACTTCCTGAACAGCGACTATGTTTCCCTTGCAGAAGGTGGGGATGCTATTCATCCATGCATCGCTTTGTTCCAGACAAAGATATCTCAACACCCACTGTCCACATTTTCTCAACATTTGGTATTGATACTCATGGTCTCCAGAGTAAGACATACTTTGATTTAGAATCAAGTGGCCACTTCAATAAAGCTCCTGAGGAATTATTTAATCTACATGTATAAACATTGTAGTTAATACCTGATTAAGGTGTCTTCAGCTGCTGCAATTCTTTCTGTGCAGCCCGGTACCAAATGACTCACGCCTGGTGGTTCGAGGCCACAGCCTTAGAGTGCAGAAACCCCAACTCTCCCCGGGCTTCTCTCCTCTTTCCTTCCCACCACTCCCTTGCACACAAGCAGCTTGCCTGAGTGCATCGCTTCCAAACACATTGTACAGAGTATCCATCTGCCAACACAGGCAGAAAGATGACACTTCAATCGCACAGTGCAAATCCATGTCTGCTCGCCCGTCTTGCCACACAGCATGCATTTGACAAATGGCAACAGGAAGAGGCCAACTTCAGCATCAAACAAAAGTAGTACAAAATGTTGACGGCTTGAAAACATGGCAGCTAAATTCAGATTCAAATCTTTTTGGCATAACAGCTCGAGTGCATCAGATAGTAATTTCATCAATAATAATACATTTTGTATTTCTTCTTGAAGATGTTTGTTTAACTTTGACAGACTCTGGAACAGATTTTTCTATCTGTTCAATGCTCAGTTTGGTTCTTGAAGCCTTATCTATTCTTACAGACCCAGTTTCTGAAACCGAACTAAGATTTTACTATTGTCCAATCAGGTGTGTCAAAGAATGTCAACTATCTGTTTGTACTTACTTGGCTGCTTCATATGCCCAGGTTTTTGGGGGGAGGAGTAGCAGATCTGGCCCAAGTGCATTTGATAATCAGCGCGTTTATTTCATGATGCACCTGGGATGAGTTGCAGCTAGATTTACCTGCTCTAGACTGCTGATGTGTATCAGATACAGTTGATGCAAAAAATGTGACAACACTACTCTACTTCAATGGTTTCATCAAAACATTGATGATTTCAAGCACTTGGCTACACTATGTTTGTGGGGCTGCTTGGAGTGTGTTTCAGTAGCACCCAAGACAGACTGGTAGAACATAAATATGCAATCAGACCTCCAAAATGACAATTATCTCTTGGGACTTTAGAGGCACGGGCCACAAGGATGCTCACTGAGTGAAAGTTCATGTCTTTGAAGTATTCCCCCATCATGTCTGGGCATGAAAAGGAGGGTTTTGGGGTTGATGGTTTGACTCAGTCTCAAACATCTCCTCAGGCGAAGGACCTTTTAGATTGAAACCCTCAGGGCCACCTATCCAGTCGATATTTCCCATATATGGATATGTGACTTTCAAAGGCAACGTACTATTTCTGAAGTATTTGAACATGCAAAATCTATTTTTATAACGTGCTTTGTTTTGATGTCGTCACGACATCTTGATTATTACCTCTTTGGGCAAGTGACTTGGTATGTTTCTTGCTGCATTTACTGATTATGTACGTTTATTGTACTTTTATTGCTTGTTCATCTTGATTCTGGACATGGGGGAAGTATTGGTAGTGAACAACTATGTGAAACAAAAATGTTGCCTTTTCTCCCTTGAAGTTTCTTATTACTAAAATTCAACCTGACAGATGTTGATGGTTTTAATTGCAACTTTCCGTCTGTTTATTGATAACTTCACAGCCTAAATGCCCTCCTTTTGCAGCCCCTGTGCTAGGCTAATCTAATCGTTTCTTGGCTCTAGTTCTATTTCAATCTCACAGACATGAGCTTAGTACCAATCCTTTTATGTAATTCTTGGCAAGATGGAAAATAAGCATATTTGAATATTGAATCAAAACTGCAGCGGCCTTATTTTGTTTATAGTTTGTAACTGTATTACGTTGTTTCCCCAATATATTCCTCAGATTTTGGTATTTTTAGTCATGTATAGCAGCGGTCCTCAACCTTTTTTGTGCCACGGACTGGCTTAATATAATACAGTATTTTCACGGACGGGCAATCGATGTGTGCTAGATAAATATGACGAAATAAAATAATAAACCCACCTAAAAACAAATATGTGACACATCTTTACGTGTAAAGAAGGAACAGACTGATGTTATTTGGGGGGAATACAGACATTTTACAAAATCAATCAAGTGGAAATAATATGTGCTACGTTGGTGTGGTCCCCGTCTACCTCCGCGCAAAGCCGCGCGTCTTGCTGGTTTCTCCCGAGGGCTGACGGAGTCATCGGCTAGGATGCACCTGCGGCGGTCTGAGGCAGGGGTCACCCGATCAGTTGTCCGGCTCCCCCCTCATGGGCTCAACACACTTTCTGAATACACAACCCAGCGCGGATGCGGCGGTCTCGCCTAGGCTGCTCTCCGTGGCTGCGCAGAGAGCGGTACGATGCTCCGTTGTTGAAAAGTTAAGACCCCGAATATAAGACGACCTTTATTTTTCAGATTTTATGCGAGGCAAAAAAAACATTCTTGTAGTCGGGTCACTACAGTACTAATAATTATTTCGGTGTGGCCCGAAACCAAATGGACCAGTACCAGTCCGGGGGCCTGGTGGTTGGGGACCGCTAATGTGTCATATTCTCCTTTATATAAACCATATGTTTTGCAGCAGCAGTGACCTAGTTTAATCATGGGATCATGAAAATGTAATCTTTTCTCAACTTGTACAGAATATCTGTGTGGCATTATCACGTTGTGTATTTTGTGGAGAGCGTCAAAGTGGCGTCTTACTGCTGCAGGACGGATGTAAAAAATCACCATGAGTGTCTCAGACTTGGTGAATTTTGTTTGGCACTAACTTTTCTTATCTTCACATTTCTTTCTCAATGTCTGTGTTTCTGTTGTCCTTGCTCTGTCCCTGTCTGCACCAGTTGGAGGCTTTCTACTCCATCTTCACCACGGAACAGCAGGACCATGTTAAGTCAGTGGAGTATCTGCGCAGTAACTTCAGGCCCATCCAGACTCTTGATAATCGCCACGTCTTCAAGTCAGCCGTAAAGGATGCCTGGCTACCTGACTTGACATACAGCGCCAGCGGGCCCTATGGTACAGAGGCTTCCAAAGGTAGGGCTGTTGAGATTTTAATATTTAGAAAAAACAATTGGACTCATCCATATTGCCAAATGCATTCTAATCCACACTGAAACCTATGTCTATAGAGGGCCTCGCTATTCCCTCGATCATAGTGATAATATCTAACACATTGAGGTAAAGGAACTCAAAGCTATATGAACTTCCGTGTTATTGTTTTGCAAAGATGCATCAAGTATAACATATTGTACCGCAGCATGTAAACACCCTCTCAGTGCTATCTCTTTTTTTAACCTATTGATTTATATCACATCATTAAAGTTCCTCTCCTCGCTAAACTGGTCCAATATTCTCACATTATTCCTGGATGGCGACATTTCTTAATGTTAATAAATGAGGGATATTTAGTGTGGCTCACATGCCCAGAGGAAACTGATTGTCTTCTATTAGTGTGTGTGTGTGTGTGTGTGCGCGCGCATGCACGTCCGTGTGTGTGCACGCATGTGCGTCTGTTTGTGTGTGTGTGTGCATGTGGACTGGGCTAGCTCTCTGTCATTCTACCGGCGAGCTGGGTAAACTCCCCTAGCATAAGGCGGTGGGAGGCACACCAGCCGTCCTCCCATTCCTGCCTCATTACCACTCAAAAAACACCACAAATTTAGCAACGTGTTTTCTCTGAGTATTCGGCAGTGTATTCGTATGTGGCCCAGCATCTGTGCTGTGTCGACTGTCCTTAGCAGGGTTTGTCCCCTTGGTTGGCTACCAGACAGGGTGCATCACCTAAATCTATGCACATACACGATTTCCCATGCATGTGCTGCATGTGTGTGTGGGGGGGTTTCCTGGCACGGCACAGCGTGCTGTGTGCTCCTGCAGTGTGTCCTTGAGCAGCAGTGGGACATTTGCTGTGAGCAGATCTATAGTGCTGGCAGAGGAAATGCAGAGGAGGGAGGATGAAGGACGGCTGGGGAAAACAAGACAAAGAACAGAAATGGAGCAGAAAACACGCAGGCAGAATGACAGTCCACGTGCCTCTCACACATCTTCAGCATGCAACCACAGCCACAGCTTAGTGGGTTAGAGATGGCTGCACGTATGGGATTATTAATCTGGTATATATCACCTCTCCACATCTGCACTTAATAACATTAATAGCCTGTTCTCCTCCTTCCTGTTTCTCGCTGTTTCCCATAAGCCCTGATTCATTGTCCATTGTCCATACTTTTGGCTGTACAGCTGAATGGCAACCTCCAATGAAGTAAGCCAGAATGATGGATAGATGCGTGTGTTCAAAAAACACAGAGGAATAGTGTTTGATTGTTATCAATGCTACGACTCCACTTTCTTTTAGAAATATTTTTAATTATTTACACTAAAGTGTAGACATTTTATGCAATTCATTGCACAATGCATTTATTACAACATAGTAAGTTACATGCAACACTGTGAAAAAGTTAACAATTCACATTATTAAACTATAGTAAGTTATGTTATAACTTTAAACTATCCTGTTAAAGTGTGTTCATTGTTTTATTCTAAGCTTTATCAATCTCCTGCATTTAGTTAAATGTTGTCGGACCCATTCATTGGCATACACTTGTTTTTTTTATGATGCAAAGTATTGCTCCAATTAACAAATCACTTACCAGCTTTGCAGAGTATTGAGGTAATTGTGATCTACAACCTCCCTACGAGAATCCACTGAATGTTACCCATCAGTCCTTTAAACCCCTTTCATCCTTCCAAGATCTTCCAGTCTCAGGCTTCTACAGTGTGTGGAAAGCAAGGCCAAATGTATACTGGTCCTAAATCTCTGTACTTTAGTGAGAAGAAATTGATTTGATCTATTTATTTTCAACTTTGGAGAAAACAAAAGAAACATTTCAAAAAGTTGATATCCAATTCCTTTCCAACAGTTCATAACGGTAAGGTCAAATCCAAGGGCAAAAAGTTAAAAATTCAGCGATAAGAAATAGGTAAATATCTCCCAAAGAATTTTGGAGATTTCGTAACTATTGAAAAGCACAGAAGAACTGTCATGAAATGACTATGGAAGCCTCCAGCTTATGCCACAAGTTGGCATATTTGCATTTTTGGTGTGAAGATAAAAAATAAATAATCAATTGTGATTTGATACATGTTGAATTATATAGAATCAATTAAAAAGTAATGAGAGGTTCGTTTTTAATTGGTGAAGCTTATCCTCATAATATGCTTGTATATTCATTACAATTGATACTGCTTTGAGAATTGATGAAGTGAATCAGTAAGCATGTTTTTAAACCGTTTTTATTATGTATTGAATATTTAAACAGGATTTCCATGAGCCAAATGAGGTCCCAGCTCAACATATAACAGTTTAACAATTATATAAAAGTTCCGTATGAAGTTGTTTGACCAAGTGTCAGTCAAGGTGCCACTCAATTTACAGTCCTTCATGACATGGAGTGGTCCCCGGTTATAAAACACGGCATACAGTATCTGTTAAACATTAGCTGTGGAGAGTAATGGGAAAAGAACGGTGAGGGAGGGAAAGAGAGAGAAGACACTAGATACATCAGTTGTTATAATGACAACAATAATAGTGATATGTATAGATAATAATGTCATTAATCATCACAGCACCTGATTCTGCTAATAACAATAAAAACATAGAACTAAAGGTTAACCATACAACTAATGATAGTGTAGTTTACTATGAGAAATCCCAGACATTCAGAGCAAAACCCCTGCAGACCAATACTCAATCAAGACCAATTCATCCATCATCCGTGATCAACATGCTGTATGGCCAACAGCGTCCTTTACTCCTCCAGTTGGCCTCTCACTTACACGAAAGAGAGAGAGATATATATCCTCTGTGGGTTTCATGTGTGTCAGGCACCCCTTAGACCCCATCACTCAATGTCATCAGGAGCACTCCCGCGTGTGTGTGCGGTTTGTGTGCGCGAGTGTGTGATAGATACCCAGCTTATCTTTGATGAAAGCCATAAGAGGATCTGTTCATCACCCTGCCAGACACACATGGCTACAAAACCGTTTCAGCTGAGCTACACACAGGGAATATTAGGACACTTTAAGCTAGGGGTGTCCTGATCAAGTTTTTTTTTATTATTTATTTGAATACAATTTAATACACTTGTCACAACATTTCAGGATTATGACCGTATAAATCCTTTTTTTAATCCAGTTCATGAGAAGAATGTTGAAATTAACTGTACTAAATTAGGTTTTGTGTCTGGGTTTGTCAGGATAAGAAGGCATCTCTCATGACATTGCATATTTAACTTATATATCAGCAAAAGCGCAGGTGTTCATAAACAATAGTTCCATCCCACTCAATCCTTCCATGCCCTAAAGAGAGCATGGACAATAGCAGGTCACTTGAAGAAATACTCCACTTGCACCTGTGCTATAAAATGTGTGGAAAAAGGACCCCAGAATCCAGTAAGCTGACTTTGAGCTATAGGACTATTGACCTGGCCCGTGATGCATTATGTGCTGCAATGGGTGAACTCATTTTTAATGAGTGTGAACAAATAACTGCTAGAAAATGTGATGACATACCAGATTCCATAGGTGAAGCTAACAAAAATCTCTGTCACACCCTCTTGGCTGGCCTGCAGTATAGGAACCTAAATCAAATCAAATACAAAAAAAGTCCATGCCAGATAAAGTTTGCATGAAGGTAGTTTCTGTCATTTTAAGTAGCTCTTTTCACACTCATGTGTGTTTAAGTCAACATGTTCGGAAAAATATATGCTGGGCACCAAAGCAGTATTATCGCGTTGACGCATTACCTAATTAACGCTGTCAATTGCTTTATCGCGCCTTAACTGCTGTTTTTCTTATAAAAGTCGGTCTCTCACTGGCTCTGAATACACATACAGACAGACCATGGGTCACAGAAGGGGAGGGATATTGATCAGTTTCCGTTAGTTGATCAGTCATTCACGTGTCTGAAACCAATGAGAGCATTCGGGGGGGGGGGGGGGGGGGCTACGACTACTACGACTGCTGCAGCGCTCACATTAACGGGAGGAGACTCAGGGCGGAGCGAATTTTTCCATAAAGTCGGAGGAATGGATAAATGCAGTTGGTATTGCCATTGTGCGACTACTCCACCTGCATCACTGAACACCAGAACAAACATGGACTTCACAGAGTAAAAGTCCCCTGTTCAGAGTGTCACTGTAATTATATACATATGTATCTATGTATATATATATATATATATACAGTATATATATATATATATATTGTAATAATAGGATTTAATTCATTTTAAGTACAAAGTATTTTATCAACTTAATTGATTACAGTAAGATAGACAGGTACGTTTGTATGCTAGCCTTCTTAAGTAATATTTCTGTACTCAGACTAACATACATTTTAAGATTCTAACACACACACACACACACACACACACAAACACACACACACACACACACACACAGCCATATAATTTGCCATTTTATATGTACGTCCGTTTGTGTCTGTGTGTTTGTGTGTGACTAATGGCTTTAGTAATGCTAAGTCACATGGGTCTCCACTGCAGGTTATGAATAGGAAAACTCCACTGCTGCTCTTTATGAGCAAGCTAATCAGTTTGGTTCCACAAGGCACATGAGTTCTACTCTCAATCAACCCATGTTCAGCACCGAATTACCTTATGCATTTGCATAATATGATACAGTGTTTGGAATAAACATTGTATTGCATGGGCTTTGTTGAATGGTAATACACTACCCTCTCTTTCTCAGCAGTAAATTGTATAACAAATGCTGCATAACTTATTGTAATATTACAAAACAATTGTACTGACAGAAGTATGTGGACACAGAATGCTTTTCACCATTATGTGATTTTTGAAGTCATCATTTGAGCATTTTCTGCCATGACAGCATCCACTCCTCCTTGAAGCATCTCTGACAGATGTTTGAACCTGGCTGCAAAGATTTGCTCCCATTCAGACACAGGACCCTAAGTGGATTATTATCCAGAACCTGTGCAGTACAGACACGTTCTTCCACACCAAAGCTGGAGTAATATTTGTTCATATTCGTTTAAACTATGTTATCACACATGCCTTGAGTTGTGGCTGGTTGTGTTTCAAAGTTTAGGTAATCACTGTTTCTTTGGTTTATACACAGTATCAAATGTTAGACTGACTGTATGAATTCACATTGTAACGACCATTACACAGCAATCAGCCAATCCTCACAGTTGTGATAAGAATACAAATAGTTTGGTACTTGCAAAAAAGCAAATTAAGCTATATTAAAAACCATTCCATCTGGATAGGTTGTAATGTAACTAAGAGAGTTTTCATTTCTCAAAGAGTGAAGCTTTCTGAGATTGATGTAAGTCAATAAAACATCAAATCATCAGCTGGTAAATGGATAAAATAGATACATTTATCTTCAGGGAAATGTTTGCACAGCAAACCATATGAACAACAGACAAATATATATATTAAATATCACCAAATATACCGCACATAGGGAAAAATGAGAACCCAGTCTCTCCGTTTGAGAATTCATTCAATTCAAATCATAATGCTAAGACACTTCACTGGTCAAACAGAGACGCTCACTGGTCGGAAGCAGCCAGTGCAAGTGACTTGTCCTCTTGGGGTGACTGTTGAGAGTTTTCTGTGTGTGTGTGTGTGTGTGTGTGTGTGTGTGTGTGTGTGTGTGTGTGTGTGTGTGTGTGTGTGTGTGTGTGTGTGTGTGTGTGTGTGCGTTTGTGCGTGCGTGCGTGCGTGCGTGCGTGTGTTTATGTATGACAATGTGTTACTGGAGCCTTTGGGTAAAATTGGTATGTGTGTGTGTGTGTGTGTATATTGCAGCAGTATGTGTCTGAGGTTTGTCATCGGATGTATGAGTCAATCACAGCCATACATATGTAGACGTGTGTAAACGGATGACTCAGAGCTATATTAGTAACACATCGTGAATACACACTCCCATAACTCTTTCTCTCTCTTTCTCTCTGGGTGTGTTTGAAAGAGAAGCAGAGCTGATCATTCTATCAATTGCTTCCTGCCTTAAACGATCACGGCTCCATTGTTTTTCGTCACATCCACCCTTCCCTCTGTCTCCAATCACTTTTTTCCATCTCCTGTCCATTTCTGTTTTCCCAACCCACTTCACCCATCTCCCAAGCAATCTATCTATTGTCTCAAATTATTCCTATTCTTACCTTCTTCTCCTATTCTTCCATTTACTCTTCTTTTAACACTTCCTCTTTTTTGTTGTCTTTCTTATCTCAGCTTCTCACCAGTGGTCTTTTTTCTGTACTTCCCTGCTTCTTACACTCTTGTTTTGTGCCTCTGTCCTCCTAGTGTGCAGCAGTGCTCCCTTCAACATGAAGGTGCAGCATGTGAATGGCAGTGCTCTCGTGGTCCGCTGGGCACGTCCAGAGGTCACCTACCATCCGCCCATCCTCCACTTCCTAGTGTCCTACAGCTGGACAGCCCATGACGACAGCTACGAGGAGACGCATCTCACCGATGCCAAACACAAACTGGTGAGATTGCTTAGAATTATTAGGTAAACTGTATTAATCACTATCTGACTCAGTCTCCTTCAAACTGTGCCATCTGGACAGGTGGCAAGAAATTCACTGACAACATATTTTCTATTAAGAACCACAATCGAATCATTTATTATCAAGCTAATCCTCAGTAAATTAGTTGGACTTCATTATAGTATAGTACAGTTTAAAAATCATTCAGAAAGAAACTGAGAACCTCTGAGTTTTATAATAAGAGTCTTTTTTGTTTCGAATAGGTGATCAATATATATGTATATATGTATTTTAATAGTTATAAAAAATATATAAAAGATAAAGTGTGATGTGAGGGACTTTTTAGACCTACCAACACAAGTAAATAAGGATGTCCTCATCCTGAGCATTTTTAACCAAGAAACCATTGGTGTGTGTGAATAAAAAAAAGTTAACACTTCCTTAAATTAGAAGAAATATATACTGCCAAGGAAAACATAACATTTAGCAAGCAAAAAAATACTATTTTGATGGTAGCAATAGAAGTGTCAGTTACCAAAACCAAATCTGATAAAATTAAGAAGTGTGAATAAAAGGCCAACATTTAAATTCCCCCTCAGCCAAGAGTAGATGCCAATAATCCACAGTGTCCCCAATGTGTCAGCATCCATAATAATACAATAACCCAGATTCACAATGCTTCGTCTTCAGTATGAATCAGCTTCAGATGGTCTGCATTCATGCTTGTAAAACACAACAGCGGAAATGGGGAAATTATGATATGCGTTATATATCGTTGCCTGCAATAATGCAAGTTGTCAGAAATTGTCTCTGCAACTTCGAAAAACTGCCTGCAGGTACCATGTTAATGTTCATGCCCTACGACAACCTTCTTAATCTGGAGAAGCCTTTTTCATATCATCATTCAGATATACACAGCTTTGTAAATCTTTAGAATGCACTTTCAAAGGTGCAAATTATCGATATATTTTTGATACTCAAAGCATCTTCTCATCAAACTGTTTTCTCAATAAATGTGAATAAACACCGTTCTTTTGATAGGGATATTGGTCAACCTAAATGAATATGAACACGTGAAACAAGTCTGATACACGACAGGGATTTATTGCTCACCAATGCAAACTGCAACTGAAGTTTAACATGCTAGCAAAACAAATCTAGCCACTACTTACTACTTAATTAAGTATTCCATGTGAGCCCCACTTTATAACATACTTGCAAACTCACAAGAGGTGACGTGTTGGTGGGGGGGCCAAATCAAACTGAACAGCAGAGTTTTGACAGCCCCTGCGCTAAGTGACTGAGTCTTACATCGTGCAAGACAGGGTGCTCTGGGTATGCGCAATTCGTGCAGTGTGCACGCGGAGAGACGTATCCTTTGTGCTTTGACCAGAGGCGTCACAACGGGGCAGGCAAACTAGACAATTGCCTAGGGCCCCGAGCTAGAAGGGGGTCCCCAAAGACGGCCGTATACCTTGGTCCACAGCAACGACAACCTGAAAGCCCCTTAAATGACTTGCCATTAGGGGGCACTGCAATGACATTTTTTTTTTTTTTGCCTGGGGCCCCCAGAGTGTCTTGAAACGTCCCTGGCTCTGACTACAGCTGGCACTGCTGCGCGAGGCTGTGAGACTGACCGCCCTTGAGCGCTTCGGGGCGACGGAGGGGCTCACGGCAGCACTCGCTGCTCGTTCAGGACGGCCTCTGCACAACGATATGTGCTTTTCCGTAAGGGCCGCCAAAAACACCAAAATGTCTCGAATAAAACCAGAAGAAGTCGAGGGAGTTGTCGCTGGTGGCTTGGATGAAAAAAGCAGCCGAGTTGGCAATACTACACCGGGCACCAAAATCTCCTCTCTTCCTCGGAGGGAGGAGGGTTCAGTGTCTCCCACTCCGTTGCGAACGCTGCTCCCCGGAAATTCGGTGCTATCTTGACTCTGATTGGCTAACATACTAGCGACGTACCAAAGATTTTATACTAACAAGATTGTGACGTGACGGTTTTCAGAAACGTTGTTGGTGTCCTGTTTTTCCGACTGCCTTTTAGCCGCATACAATCGTCAACCATGATACCTAGGATTTTTTTACTTGAAAAATTGCAACTTCAAAATATTTTTACCTGCAATATGAAAATGGGTCTGCAAATTGCAGGTAAAAGGTGGGTATTTCGCACCCTGCGCACACTGGCACACGCTCTTACTGTCTGTATGTCAAATGTTTAAGGCACACACTAACATTTACACTTGGTAGGTATCAAAAGTTTTACAGCACCAAGACAAGATTGGCTTAACATCAAACATATGTGCATACATAGTACAATCAGTGCATTGCTTTAAAAACTTCCTCAGAGGGGCCTTTTTCACACTTTTCATTCCACAGACACACACATGCAGTCTTCCCTTGGCTTCCTTGGCCTGGTTTGTCTTAAAAAAAAAACAACAGTTTTTTGACTCACAGATGTTGATATCCATGTTTGCACTTCCATAAAGTGTATTCAATGCTGTGTGAAAAAATGCATGTGTGACATCGGTATCAGTGGCTTTGCAAGCAGCTGTTGCAATGGCTGAATAATTAATACATTTAAAACAATGAATATTGTTTCATTCTGCTGTTTCTGTTGCAGTGGCGGATGTTGGCTTGAGTGACATTGAAATAGAACCCTGTTCTATTTCAATGGGCTGGGCTACTGTTGAGAGGCTGATCTCCAATAAGGCCAGCAGGGAAGAGAGAAATTGCAACACATATCGTTGTGCAGAGACAATTGTCATGTAATACTCAACTCTCTGTTGCTTTATACAGTATGTATCTGCTTAATTTAATAATACATTTATTTTCGTCTCAAATGTTCCAATTCATAACAGTTTATTCCTTGTTGTCTGGTGGAACAGCAAGCGCATATATATACATATATATATATATATATATATATATATATATACAAATAGCAGTTCCTAGATTTATTTTTTGATCCTAAAGGATAGATCTAATTAGATTAGAGAGTTCCACACTTACAGGCCATATGTACGTTGAATGTTAAGAAAGGCTACGGCTGAAATTATACCTCAGCTCCTTACTGGCCATACAGAGACTGTATATCTGCAGAGCTGCGACTGAAAATAATCAGCTCTCACTATGAGAAGTTAATGTGAGGCTTCAGCAGTCTGATTTAGACACATCCAGTGGAGCTCTTCTAAAGTTTCTGAATTTGTAGTTCATAACTCCCTCCTTCTGTTTCCTCATGCACGGCACAGGATACACCCTTTTAGTCTAATGGAGGTTTGTTAGGACCTGCACTAGGATCGTGGATTTGATCACTTCTCACAGGCGTGTTTATAAAATGGAGGGTGGGGAGAGGCATGTCTTAAGATGGCATGTTTTGGTTAAAATATTGGGTCCGCTTTTAGTGCCCTCTTCAGAAATGAAATAACTGTTTTGTTGTGGCTTAAATGTATTTTATTTTACCCTTTACTATTCCTTCCCAACTGATACATTACAAGCTGAACACATCAGCCACTTCTCTGGCCTTCAGCAATATGATGTGTGGTTAACTCTATTCATGGACTCTGATTTAACCTTATCACTGTGATACACTCAACAATTGCTTATTTTAATCGTGCGGTATATTTACATGTGTCCAGGTGAATTTCTGTTTAGAGGGTGAAACTGCTTTGAATATAATCAAAGTCAACTTTAGTTGCTGTGATTGAAAATTATCATTAACAAATTACAGACACACACACTGGGGGGGTGTGTGTGTATGTATGTGTTATTGCAGAAATACAGAAGCTTTTACATCATCAAATATGTGACTACTAGAACAAAGAAACTGAAAATCTAACAGTATTAGAACAAAAACGTTTTTAATACTTATAAGATCTGATTGCATCATTAAAATCTAAGTTTGTGTTTAACAGAAGCTCACATGCAGCTTTGGCAAAAATGACTCACCATGGGGAAATTGGTCAGCTGAGGATTTAATCGTGAAGTTATTAGTTTGTATAGGAAGAAAACGTTTTTGAACATAAATAGACACACACACACACACACACACACACACACACAGGCACACATGCACACACACACACACACAAACCAAGCAATATCCTCTATCAGTTTCATTACAAATGGTCTCATCAGGGGCCAAAATGAGCTATGAGAGAAGGCTGCGGAGCAGACAGGAGGCTTCATTCCCTTACATTGTGGTTTGCTGGTCAGGTCACAGAATACTAATGCTAAGCTGGAGGGGATGGGGGGCTGCCAGCCTGTGCAAAAAGCATGACCTTGGGCCAGTGGCAGTGTGGGAAAATAGGATTTGCTACACACAAAAAAGGGATTAGAGTGCCCCCTGGCTGTGGAAGTATGCAGGATCCGCTTTCAGAACATGAGAGCCATGATGAGAGATGGAGGGAGAGTGGTGAGTGTGCATTTCATCCTCTCATCCTTAACTTAAGAGGCATCCCACACCACCCAAAACACAAACACACACCCTTCTTCATATTTCTCCTCATGCCCCTCCCCGACAGTTCCCTGTTCTCTTACGCCACTGTCTCCTGCTCTTATTCCTCCTCCTCCCCTGATGCCTCTATCTAGGTCACAACAGGGACTTACATGACTCTAGGATTCCCAAATTCCACACACACACACGTCCCCCTTGTCACAATCAATCAACAGTCGCCTTGCAATAAAATACCGCTGGTCTATTTTATGGTCCACACAACTTGTGAAGAAGGAGGGGAAGTGAAATGCGAAATGGGTTCCTAACACGATTCAACAGGGCCGAAGTGGCATGAGTCAGAAAGTGGGGGTGTGGGGCTTTTGACAGAAAAACAATATAATAGCATTCAATTTGGA
Source organism: Colistium nudipinnis (assembly GCA_016785305.1). NCBI lineage: Eukaryota > Metazoa > Chordata > Actinopteri > Pleuronectiformes > Rhombosoleidae > Colistium > Colistium nudipinnis. The sequence continues at coordinate 1,270,890 of JAFBJU010001120.1, forward strand.
ATAATGGGATAAATGCTCATCAGAATGATTATTTTATGCATTGGCCACCTGGAATGTAGCAGCAGTCCTTCATATAGGAATATTTAAAGCATGAACAGTTTTTTTGTATTTTTTAGGCATGTCATTGGGCTATCTTGTTGTTATCTAGCTTTTACTTATAATAACACCATGGTTCAAAAACACAAGTTAACTTATATTTAAAACTCTCCTTTAAAGGCTGAGCATATTTACTCAACACAAGCCTCTGATTCCAACCGCACAGTCAGAATCCTTTCACGGAAAAGGGGAGATATATTAGCTGCTATATTGTTAATTAGCAATTGATATGGACTTGATAGATATATATACTGATAGATAGTATACTAGATTTTCAGATATATACCAAGAATGCTTTGAAAATAGAGCAACATTTCACATTAGCAGTGACATTGATTTCATTTATCAGACATGATGATATAATGCTGCAGCTGACACACAGGGTATAGTGATGGTTTCATGTCTGAGGGACAGCTGACTGATTTCATCTGCTGCATCTATAAAACAGAGCAGACTTTATTTCCTCGTGTCATGTGGCATCTTTGCAATTGCAGCTCAGTGTGATTCTGATTACCAGTGATAAAACAGTGTATGAAATTTCTGCCCGACTCAGCGACTCTAATATTCCATTAAAACAAGGCTGTAGCGAGGCTACTGGAATTGATCTCTTTCTGGTTATCGTATTAATCTTATATTGTCACCCTTTATGTGATAGAGATGGACGGCAGTGAGAACTGCATGTGCGCATGATATTTTTTCTTATTCTGCTGGTCCACAGTGGCCAGGGATCTTTCTATTCTATTACAGTAACGGGTTTGGAGTGTTCAACTGAGAGGTTTTACACAATGAGGGGACATTTAATGGGAATGCATAATTTGGCAGAAACATGAGTGCTGGCTTACATATCCTCTTTTTAACGCAGTGACAGTGAGCTGGTGTTGGTGAGCTGTTGCGGATGACTAGTATGGATAGTACTGTTATTTTGATTGAACTGGTGTCTCCAACAGGGACAGGGGTTACCCTTGCCCCATATATACACTTTATATTTCTCTTGGCTGAGGCGCTAAATTTGGGCATGTGAGTTTACCTGAGCCAGCTCCATCTGTATTTAGTTACAGATGGAGCAGACCTCTCAGAAAAGAAAGGGTGCTACAGTTCACACTTACAGAAGTCAATTTAAATTGAAGTATAACCCATAGAAAAATATGAGGTCCCTCTCTCTTGTGTGCACTGTCCAAGTGATGAGTGAGTGATGAGTGAATACAATTAGGTTGTTTTTTTCCCCTCATCTTATTGATCTATCACACAACCAATTATCTCGCCAATTTAGTGCATCAGCAGTGTCTTTTGAATGTGTATTATGTGTTTAATTTGCGGTCGATGTATTATCCAGTCTCTCAGGATGTTGAACTTTTCATATTAATGACATTAATTGTAGTTTTTTTTGCCTTGTTCTAAAAATGTGTGTGTGTGTGTGTGTGTGTGTGTGTGTCCAGGAGGCTGTCATTTCTCCTGTCTCCCCCGATGTACTGTACCTGTTTCGAGTCCAGGCCGTCTGCATGAATGACATGCGAAGTGACTTCAGCCAGAGCATGCTATTCAGAGGTAACACACTTACAGACACACACACACACTTATGATTCACTGCCATATTATCTCCTAAGATTTTATTTATTGTCATGTGCACAACAATCACACTGCACACAAATATAAAAATATAAGGTAATAAATAAGGGGGGGGGGGGCTAGGTATAAGTTATGAAGAACTAAATTTGTGACTGCAAGATAATAAATAGAATATAAGTTATATATGTTCTACAAATAGAAAAATAGATGTGCAGACTTAAGATGCAGGTGTTGATAGATGGATGCAATGCCAACATATTGTCTTGAATTGTATTTAACTATAACCTGACAGCTCAGATGCCTTCGATGATCAAATCACACATAAGTCATATTTCATATCATTAGATGCAGGCCAAAGGCAAATCAGCAGAAGAAATGTAACAAAAAAAACAAAAACAATCGGCTGAAGTGCATTGAGATGATTTCATTTCATCCAACTACATTCTGTTTATTGGCTTCCCCATCACATATTCAAAGCCCTGCATTTATAGTATGTCATGCTGCGATGAATGTTCTTACAATTAGTTCATGGATGTCAAGTCAGGGAATTATCTCTGATGTGTTTTTGTTTCCTTTCCTGTATATCAGCAAACACCACCAGGATCTTTGAGGGGACAAGGATTGTGAAAACTGGAATGGTAAGGGAGGCAGATTCTCACTCCTATTGTCCTTTCACTTTTTGTCCAGCAGAGAGCAGTGTCTCTTAGAATTCCTCTTCCAGGTCTGGGGAGGAACCTCTCTGTGGGGCTTAAACTCAAGAATAGAAATATTTGGAAAGAATTTTAATAATTACAATATTTGAGCAATTGCTTTATGTTATTTATACAAAATATCAAATATATATATATATATATATATATCAAGCACGTTTCAACTAAGTCTTAAAAAGATAGGGAACAAAAGTAAATAACTAAACTTACTATTACTAAAGCACACTAATGTGTATATATATATATATATATATATATATATATATATATATATATATTGATCATAAAGGTTTGAATGACAAACTGATGTACCATAATTGAAACCAAAGTACGAAAGAGGGTAATGTACTTCAACAGGTTCATGTTCTTAGTCAGAAATGGAGGAGTTAAAAAGAGTTCAATTCTAATCTGATACATGTTTCTTTTTAGCCAACAGTCTCCCCAGCCTCCTCAGCTGACATGGCTCCTATTTCCTCCGGTTCATCTACCTGGACCTCTGCGGGCATCCCTTTCTCCTTTGTCTCCATGGCGACGGGCATCGGCCCATCCTCCAGTGGTAGTCAGGCAACAGTGGCATCTGTGGTGACCAGCACTTTACTGGCCGGACTGGGCTTCAGCGGTGGTGTCATCTCTTCCTTCCCCAGCTCTGTTTGGCCGAGCAGAGCACAAAGCCACAGTCCCAATTCCAACCGACAGACCACTGCGCCTGCCAAAAACACAGTCTCAACGGACGCTGCCAGTGGTGCTAACCAGGCCCGGGGAGAGGACAGGGAGAACAGCAAGAATCAGAGAGAGGATGCCGGGAAGGAGGGAGAGGAAAAGGATGAAGAGGAGGAGGAAGAAGAGGAAGACGAGGGGAAGGAAAAGAAAAGATCAGGACACGGGGGCAAAGCAGAGAGGTCAGACGGCAGCATGGCAGTGAAAGAGCCGCCCAGCGAGACGCCAGACTCCAAGGAGAAAGAACAGACTGAACCGGATCCAACCCAAAAGACAACTGATGCAGAGGACCAACCAGAGGCATATCATACACTGGACTCTAAACCTACCATCGGGGTGGCCAATGAGACAGCATCATCCCCCATCCCCAAGGACCCTGCGGTGTCTCCGAGTGCTAGCACAGGGAGAGACAGGAGGCAACGGCCTTTCTCCGTCCACACTGGTGAGTCTGCTCATGTGCTTAGGACTCATGTAAACACCAGCTATGACCACAGATTGCAAACTGAATATTAAAAATGGAATTGTTACTGTTGGATATGTATGGCTGCCAAGGCCCCCTGAACAACCTTGCATCATGGTCATATTTGTGAGTATGGGATAGAAGGACTGCGTGAGTAAGAGGATGTTCAAACCTTACTATGAGCCCTTCTCTTTGATTTTAGCAGATGTAACTAGAACATGTAGAAGATGTATTACTTTGATCACACTCTCACTCTCTCCACTCCAATTCCCTGGCGGTACAAGTTCAGTGGTTATGCGGTATTTTACTGGTTTTGGAAGTTTGCAGAGAGGCTGCATCTGGCCTCATGCATTCTTTAATGTTTGATAAAAAAAATCGAATTATTGTGACTTGGCAATTATAATAGGGATACAGGCTAGCTATATGATCATCCATTGGTAATGATTTAGTAAAATGACCTTGTTGATGAGCACAATATATTTATTTGGTGGGCATATTTGTGGTGCAGCATTTAATGGTGACATAAGCAATGCTGGGGGAATGAGTATGGTGATGATTAGCATGCCATCAGCATATACTGTTTATGACCATACAGACTTCGGGTCGTGCTCCCCAGTCTGTGAGAAGCAGCAAGTAGGTTTGGGGTTTGAGGAGAAAGCTTAACAAAATCACTTCAACTCATTTTAAAGACTCTGTGAGACCAATCACATACTTGTGTGCGGGGGGAGAGTGATGATGAAATGCAGTGATTCAGACTGGATGAATTCCTGTGATGTGAAAGTGGTAACAAAGTTCCAAGTGGTAATGGTGTCTTAGATTAATGCTTGAAAATTTAACCTGTGAACTAACTAATCTGACCTTCTGTTGTGGGAAGTATTTTTTTTCTTTCTTAGTGCCTTCTGAATGATTGACATATTTTTCAGAAAGCATCAAGGTTTTGCCCATGAGCTGAAGAAAACGAGCACAGATCTCGGTTTCAAAAGCAGAGGGATGTTAACAGATCTTATAAGAGAGTGTCTATCTCAGCACGTGTAAATACTGTTAATGGGTAGTGTACAATTCAGATGATTTCTTCAATTTACACAACTTTGACTTTCAGTAAATGTTAATTCTGTACTATATGTAATCACAGAGCACATATGGACCTTTCCAAAAGCCTATGGATATTTTCACGATTCGGAAATAAAGGAACTTTCTCGAAACAGCAACCTTAAAGTATTTCTTGGAAGTAATTTTGTATGTGACATATATTATTGCATTACAGGCAGGTCACAAGTTAGACATCTGTCATCTCTTGTTAGTTAGAAACAGCAGCCCATATATAAGCCACTCAAAGTTACAGGACAGGAGACTAACTCTGGTTTCAAAAGCACAGAAGAACATTAATGTTAGTGTTATAATAATATGGTAACATTTGACCTGACCAGTCTTCAGGTCGAGAAAGTGTATTTTATATCAACTAGATTTCTAACTGTCTTGGGTATACCTTGGGTAAGACACCACAAAAGGCGAGCAGCCCATCAGTCAGATTTAGAATTGGAAATACTATCAGGATCAGGAAATACAATTAAATTAAATATGAATTAATTAGGATTTATAACTACATTTTAGAAGTTTTCATTTGTGGATATACAGTATGTTTAACTGAAGACAGTGCAAATGTTTTGTTTACTGTCTAGATTAGTTGCCTGTTACATCACAACTCAGATAAAATGTTCAACTTTGAGTTGTTAATTGCATTTTGTAGCTGCTCACAATTCGACCTCAAATATGTTTTTTAAATAAAACAAACATTGAAAAAACGTTTTTAACACTAAACATGTCAAAAAAGTCAACATGTTCGTACAGAAGTCTGTTTTCAGGACAGTGAAGTTGTTACGAGGTTGAACAGGTAAAATAAAAAAATATATTTTGCTATCATTTGTAAAGCAGAACAAAGGGATATAGGTTCTCATTGCTCCCACACAGATAAGCTGAACTCAAACGGATCTATATGTGTTGTAGAATGTTTTTTTTACCAGTGAGGAAGCTGATGCTGCCAGAACACACCCACATATGAAGCCATCACACTGTCCTTGTGTCTGGGCAGATGATTATCCATGGTGCACTTTCTAATTGAGAATCAAAAACAACCTCTGACTGAGATTTGCTATTATTCCGGTCTGACCACAATCCTCGTCAGGGTATCAGACCTTGAGCTCATTATAATCTGCTCTCATACTAGTTATTTTGAACAAGATGTGGTATGGCCTCAACATCAGATAGTCTGCGGTTGCACTCTGATACATGCAGCACTGTCCTTGTTGACATCCTCAAATACCTGCTTAATGTGTACCCTGTGGTCCGAGAACATTAGGCCACTCAAAGGTCAAGGCAGTATTTCTCTGTATTTTTACCACTACATCATCTCACCAAATGTAGATGCAGCATCAGGTTTCACTCGTCAGCTGTCAGCTGCTGCACCAAAAGATGGATTTATATGTATATAATAGCAATTAAAAGCTTTTTTTTGCCATTTGCCATTTTGTCTGTTTGACGTAGGCTTATCGGGCCCTGTTCTAGGAAACTCCGACTGGTGGCACAGAAGTCAAGTCTTCTTACTGGGTTATTCTATAAGTGTTAGAAAGGACAGCCAGCAAATACATGAACTGTTTCGTGTTATCTAAAACTAAAATAACTAATACTTAAATTATATTTTACATTTTAGGATGAAGGTCAGATTTGGTGGGGCATTGCTTCCTTATAGGCATGGTCGGAGTTTATTAATATGAGAAAAAATCAGGCCGACCAAACAGTGTGGCTTTATAAACAAACTCCTGCAGAAAAAAAACAAGTACAAGATGTGAGGTTCACAGGGAGGACCTTAAAGTCACAATGGTTTCTAAAATCCCAGCACATGGCCAACATTTTTTTATTTTACTTGCAAACTCTAATTAAATATTTCAAATTGTAAGCTTGCTTATAACCCCTCAGTCCACTTCTGTAATGTGTACAAGTGGTGTGATCAGGAATCTGAAAGCCAAACCTCTCTGTTAAGCTTCGAATTCCCTGCCCCCCCCCCTCCCTGTTGATAAGAACTTTTCTCCTTTCTTATTTTATTTTCTTTACTATCTGTCCAGTCTTCCCGTTTCCTCTGCCCAGCAGCCCCCTCCTTCTGTATCCCTCCTCCATCACTACCTCATCCTCTGTCTCTCCTCTTCGTCTTGCTCTGATCTGAGTGCTGGCCTACTTTCAGAAACGGAGAAAAGAGATGAGGCTCGGAGGCCAGATTCAGCTGCAGGGGACAAAACAAAAGCTCTGCTCCATTTTTTGCTACATTTGTGTGTGTGTACGGGTGTGTGTTGATCGCATTAGCGCCTGCATGTATTTTGCTCCACATTAATGACTGGCTGTGTGTGTGTGTGTATTAAGTGCCTGCTTGATGCTGGTAAGAGGTTTATTTATTTTATTGCAGTGGACCGCTGTAATCATTAAACAAAAGCAGAGGGGAAAGAGGTAGACAGCATCTCTGTTTTTCTCTGTGCACTGTGCATGTGTGCGCGCATGTGGATTTAAGGAAGTAGATGCCTGGTTAGTGAGGATGCGAGCCAGCTGTGGTGCAGTGCAGGGGCCCAGCCTGATGTAATGTTCGCTGCACATTGAATATTGAAGGCCATGGGGGCCGGCATCGGCTCCAGCAACATCTCGGCTGCAGCAGCAGAACGGGGTAGGTGGTGGGTAGCAAGTGACCGAAAAGCAGATTGGATTTAACAAACGGCTCAAATTAAATCCAGGGATTTGTGTCGTTCTGACTCTGGGTGCACTTACTTGGATAGTGTGCATAGTATACATAGCTCAGGGCAGGGATGCATTAACTGGGATCCAGCATAGTAATCTGCACAAAACTGTTTTTCCTTGCTTGTTAGCTGGTTTGTGTTTTTATTGAAACATCCTCCCTTTTCAGTGATACTTGTGTTTTGGATGAGAAGCTTGTTGGCCCTGTATCTATTCCTATATGTAACTTAAAGTGCTACAGTTCTTCCATGTGTTTGAAATGAAAGTCAACGTGACCCATTACATGTCAATCACATTTTGGAATGCACCCCCCCCCAGCTGTTTGCTGCTCCCCATTGCCTTAATGAATTGTATTGTTTTAAATAGAAATTAAATTCCATAATGGAACAAAATAGTACCACATTGGTATGAGATTGATGCAGCTTTTGTGAAGTGAGCTTAAGGATAAAACTCGATATGAATGTGTTAACCTAAAAATATCCTATGGCAGCTACTATCTCAAGACTCTGGTTGACAGATAACGAAACAATAATAATTAAGTCGGATTTTCAGGCTCATGTTAAAGGATGGTGATCATAAACTACTATCATCCATTTGAGGTGGAACATTATTAAATAAAGTTCACTAGCAAATGAGGACATTCATTTAGTCAGACTGTTCCTTTTAAGAAAACGGCCTAGGGTAAATCATTTGAGTTCTGTTCTCACGATGACAGAGTGTAGACTGAAAGCACTGCTGTCTGAACAACAGCTTTGCAGTTTGACGAGTTTTGAGGACTGCCAGCTCATGGCTTGTCTCGCACTTACATACCACAAAACACAACCAACCAGTCCGCAGCAGAAAGAGTTCACAGCTAAATCAAGGGATTCCATGAACTGTGTTCTTTTGCCATATCTTTGCCGATATTTGAAATTGTTGGTGAGTAATTTTCTGTTCATTATTAAATAATTGAAAACTGACATCAACCAATTTTGGTAAATGACATCTAACGTATGATCAACAGCATACAATAGCATGGGACTGGGAATTTACCGGGTATGTAAGAAGGTTTTCCATAGAATAGAACAGTTCTTATACTCCATTTGCATGTTTTAGTCACATCAATGCAGGGTATCAGAGTTGCAACTTTTGGGTCTATTTTTCTTATCTCTTTTGACTTTGATACATGCTTTTTCAATAACCTCTATTCCACAATGACAGAAAAGCAGCGCTTGATTTTTCAACGTTGTTCAAATGGCATCTCCTTATTTTCAGTCACAACCTCTTCTCAATCTCCCACATAAGCGTCTTTGTCCACACAAAATTCACCTGGACTTTTGTTTGTTTGCTTTATGAATTTCTCCATCTTCATCTTCCCCAGACCGTCCCAGTGCAGCAACCAATCTGACCCAGGTGAGGCGGGGGTCTGGGGCAGGGCTTGGCCGTGTGGACTTGCTGGTACCTTTGGTGGTGATCTCAACGCTAACCTTCCTCTGCCTCGTCCTTCTGCTGGCTGTGCTCGTCTACTGGAGGTCGGTATAACAGCACAAAAACATTACTTAAAATAAAGCTTAGGTGTTTGGATGTATGGGTGGAAGGCTGGGTTTCCTGTCCAATGCTGCATTTGTTTGTGATGAAAGAGAGTAAGGTACTACGCATCATTACAGAGGTTGGTACATTCAAATATTTCGTAGTCAGCTTCTGATTTACAAACTAGGAAAATGAATGTTCCTGCATGCAAACAAGAACATACTTACTAACTGGCAACCATTGGTTAAAATAGTGAAATAGATGGATGATTTAAATCACCAATTGTGCTCGCAAGGATAGCAGGGATGGTAAAGAAGGTGTGCTCAATGTGCTGATATGATGCAACTGTTTGTCAGTTCAGTTGGACACAGAAGCTCCATTGGGAAATATTTTTTTCAGACAGAGGTGATTGAACATAGGAGTGAATGAGGCAGAAGGAGAGTCCTCTGGTCGTTACATGTGTCACTGTATAAAATAACCCATTGGTCTTCTGATTTCGGGAAGCCTACTGTGTGAAAGAAAACAAACATCTCCACATGAGCCATAAGTGTGCATTGTGCATGTGAAATGAAAGATGGAAGGGCTACAAGAGAAACAGCAAACCTTTCTTTGAAAGAAGAATAGAAGTAAAGCTGGACCACAAACACAGCCATTATAAGATCAAAAAGAACAAAACTACCGTAAATCAAACATAGTAAACAAGATAAAAGATCACTTTCTTAGAAACATTATCGTTGTCAATTTTCAACCATACAATGCAGTGTGTTCTAGATGTTTTAAGGGAACCTGGCAGCACTGTACCTGGCTAGGGGTGGGCGATACTACTGAATTTGATCAATCTGATGCCAAGTATTCAAGGCCAATAATATTATGTAATATTGTAACCGGCTTTTGTGCTTTCATGTAGGAAAGAGCAGAATGGCAAGAATTATGAATTGAATGCATGATAAATAGGCTAAATCTTTATTAACTTATTTAACAAAGTTTAGCAACCATTCCAAGGTTAAGTGAGAGACAGAAATGTTATTCTAGATGAAGCTCTCCATTGTTAATAATCCAGTCACATGCATGTTAAATGCACAATTTTAAGGCAAATACCCAAATGATTTGTTTTATCATTGGAAATAAGATGAGGAGAGAAAACAGTGCAAACTTTTTTTTATATAAAATAACTTAACAAGGGCACTACTGTCATTAAGCTCCATACAAGCATTTATAACTTTATATTATTATATTGTTATATATTTTTTGGTAACCAGTAGTTTGTAAAAATATGTTCATATCAAACAACAAAAGCTCCGCCTAGTGAGCTGAGACTTGTGTGAATTGTTTTCAAGGTATGCTACTTACTGTTTGTACAACCTAAAGAAAGTGGCTATTCTATTTAAACAAAATACACTTATAATATTTTTAAATGAAAATTGGCACCGCTCGCCTCTCGGATCCACAGTGCTTGTCATAGTGTGTAGTTATCCAACCATCTTCTTGTTGACAGTGCTCATGTAACATTGTTGGAATGTAAGGCATCAGATGGTTATTATATATTATATAATCAAATTGGGCAACAGCAGCATGGACCTTTATGAAAATCTGGAACACAAAGGAAATTACTGGCAGCGTGTGAGGACAGATATGATAATAAGCAATGCTGACACAATAATAACATCGCATTGACCATGATGCCCCGACAAATAGAAATTGTTTCCTTTATATGATCTTTGGTAAGACCAATATCCAGCTCACTTTCAGCTACTACTGCTGGTACATAGAAAGTTGTGCATAATCTCATCCTCTTACACACACACACGCACGCATGCACATACGTACGCATGCACGCGCACGCACGCACGCACACACACACACACACACACAGGCCTGGCAACAGGTGCAGGGGGGGTGTTTGGATATTTAATCCTATTGCAGAGCAAAGCTCAAGTCACAACCCCATGTAATACACAGACTCCACCCCCACTGCTGTTTTATTGGCAGCAGCTCCCGCCGCCCACATTTCCCAGACTGTTGATCTGCTGCGTTCTGGCACTAGAGTTAAATATGAGTTTCCCGACACTTATGCAACTATGCAATGTTCAAATCAGAGCTACAGATGCAAGACAGTGGAGTGAAAACTCCTACATGATCAGATGCAAAGCTTGAAATCCAGTCTGTTTGTGAGTAATTCATGACGGGATTTTAATGCATCAAGCTATCAACTGCTTCACACCAGCAAGTGGCATAGAATTGTTATACATGTGTTGTACATTTGAGGACATGACTCACACTAAAGACCAGTTTATTGGGGATGGCGTGGCCAAACTGAGACAAAAGCTGTGTCCCCAAATGAAAAAGGTTAGGTTAGGATCAGAATCAGATTTGTGTTCAAATATAGAAGAATTTGTTTCCCGCTGTTGGGTGTCAGTCTCGACAATGTACAGAATATAAACAATATAGACACAAAAAACAAAATTGACGATATAGACATAGGACAAAAAAAGTAACTAACGACTAAAAAAACGACTGAAAATATATAGATAAATACACATATGGACATGTTCAAACTGTGCAGTGAGCAGTTCTTCCCTTTCTGAAATTAATATTATTTGGGTTCAGCTAAGACTCCAAACAAGTCCTCTATGTTAGTGTGTGCCATTGTGTGCGCGTGTGTGTGTGTGTGTGTGCGTCAGAGCAAGGGAACACCCCTTCTAATGCCTCGTTAAGAGAGCCCTCCCTCCACCCTCCTTAATTCTCAGGGCACTGTGCTCTCAGATCAGATGAGGTCAGCAGCAGCAGCATGTGGCAGCCCGTCTGCTGGTTCACCAGGATGAACGCTCTCTGCTCTCTGCTCTGTATCAAATACAGGTAGGGGGGGGGGGTGTCTGGAGGCACTGACTAATTGTTGTTGTCACTGGGAGCTGTAGTAGTAGATGAGGACACCGCAAAAGGGGGTAGGTCGTTGCACACGCTGTCGGTACGACTAGTTCCATGTAATTGTTTTGAATTGAATTTTGAACACTAGCCACATGCCACTTGTCATTCTGACACCAAGGAATGCAAGCGTATAAGCCCAGGTCAGCAGGTGTGTTGTTTGAAAGGAGCGCACAATATTGAGTGCATGCTTCCTTAAAAAAATGTAAACAAAAAAGAAAACGTTGAAATTGTCAAGGTGGCACAATTAAAAAGAGCATTGGTGATTTTACTGAATTCTTGGTAAATCATTATGTAATTTCTGTTTCACTATTACTGTGAGATTCACCAAGTGGTGTTCATTCCTAAATTCTCTGGTGTCCTCCTTTCTTTTTCAATTCCGTATTTTCTATGTTTTTGGTGGAATGACGAAATAGCAATAGTGGGTGTAATATTATGGTGCTCTCTACTTCCCTGTAATCTGTGTGTTGGTGTGGATCTGGATACTAGCTGCTACCATTCAATAAGGAATAACCTCAAAAAAAAGGAATAACAGGCAGTTTGCGTTTGACTTGAATAATCCCTCCGATCCAGGTTTCTGGTCTGAGGGATTATTCCTACTGCATGAACATCAAGTCCTCAATTCTCAGTAAATACATACTTTCTTAAAATGCTAAACTTTAAATTGTCATTCGGAGGTATACTGAATTTAGAAGACAGCTCACACGATTAAATGTCCTTCCAGTACCATGTTATTTTTTGCAATCAAATAATACAATCTCAATGTCTGTTCATACATTCAAGTCTGTTATTTTTTTCTCTTGAAACATGTGCAGACTAAATGCATACATCATTATTAAGCTGCCTGCAAGCTGGTTGCAGAGCAAATGTTAACAATTGTAACCCTCTTTTTACGGGAGTATTTTTTATAGGAAACAAGTGACCCCTCTCCGACTTCCTTTCGCATCTCCACGCCCGATGCATCCAACTTTTCGATGCATTTGCTGTGAAACATCACACTCCAAACATGACAGGACATCTACTGCTGCTGAACGCTCCCCTCTATGACAGCTTTGAAATTAGACAAGTCACTTAGGGATAAAAACAGAAAGTAAACACTTAGTAAGTGGTACACCCACCATTTACACACAGAAAGTGTTTGTTTTCTGTGTGTGTCTGTTTGTGTGTGTGTGTAGGTGTGTGTGTGTGTGTGTGTGCGTGACAGAGAGAGTTCAAAGTCCATTTCTGACAGCTGTTTGAATTTGAGGAGAGGAGGTCTATTGCTGACTTTCACAGGGAAATCTGTAGTCTTTCTTTCTGTCACGCCACCCCCCCACCCATTCACGCTCGCATGCACACCCACACCTTCACACACACACACACACACCTACACACAGACGCACACACACACACACACACACAATTATCTACCCTTTGCTCTCAAAGATCCCTACCATACAGAGTGCATACTAATTTAATGGTTAAGATTCAGTTATGTTCAGTTAAAACCCTTCAGTGTGGTCGGGACCATGGTTATATTGACAGTGGGCTGAAGTTTGAAAAGTCACACACTGCATTCATCACTGCAAATAATTCTCTCTCTCATCCTGTCAGGCGCTGTTTCCAGGCAGCCCATTTCTCGGTGGAAGACAGCGATCCACCCAGGGCGGTGTCTAATGAGACCATCCCTGTCATCCCCATCGCAGGTAAGATCTTCTCTTGTGCACAATCGCTATGTAACAAATGCTCACTCAGCAAGTGTCTGCTGTGGAGGAACCAAGGCTGTCGTATGAATTAGTGGTATGAAGCTGTGCAGCCTCATTTCCATTTATTTGTTGTATTTTGGTGCAATGTTTCTGCACAGTGTTAGCTAGGTGCCTGTCCACTCCAGGGGTTATAGGTAAGGCCTATTCTTGCTGCAGAGGTTAAGAGCCAGCTGGTGTCATTTTTCGGACTGACTCAAGAGCCTGGAGGAGTAGCAACAGTTTAACTGGTCCTAGAAACTCTTGCTCTCGTCTCTCTTCACCTAAAGTTTTTTTCTGTTTTAATATCTGATACCGTGGCTGGATCTGGCTTGTTTTTCCCATAGATGTTCATACTCGTGAACTCATACTTCACATTCTGTGCGGGGATTAATTTGCACATGGTGAAACAAGTCAGTTGCTCAGTGTCTTTAATGACAACTGATTAACAGCATAGCTTGCCGAGCCAAACCAGGATGATCCAGATCCTGCCATCAAATCTAACAACATATGAAGAATATATTAAGAAACCCCTGGGATTTGTACTGCAACCCACTGAAAATGGCTGTTCGAACCCACTTTCGGGTCACGACCCAACTAGTTGAAAGCCACTGCTCTATGACACAGGGTGTGGAGTCACGCAAGGTTTGTTTTAGTTTTTTTGGTGATACAATCAATGTCTCTTCACATTGTTAAATCTGTGATTCAGCAATATGTGTGTCTCATTCCTACTGTGGGTAAGGAATGATTTTTTTTCCACACACATGGAGACATGAACACACACACACACACACACTGGGGAAGAGGTGGACTGGGGTGAGAGGTGGACAGGGGGAATAGGTGGACTAGTGGCGGAGTCGACACCCGTCTGACCAGAAGGTCGCCGGCTCGAGACCAAGCCGAGGTGGACTACCCCTGGATAGTTGGATGACAAACCTGCCCCCAAACCCAACAGTCTACCTAAAGCCATGGCCATGTGTCAGATGCACAAATACATTTCCCCAACTTGTATGTGTGTTGAGTTGTGCATATGCATGTTTGTGAGGGACCAATAAGAACTTCTTTCTTTCTTCATTCGTTAAACCCTGACAGGAGCCATTCCAGTTCAGGTCCTTGGGTCCACCCCCGTCAAATCCGTTAAAGGCTCTCTGAGCTTCTTTACAATGGGACTTGGCTATGTCCAAAGAGCAGGTCCACCAAGGCCGAGCCAGCACAGACAAAAAGTGCTTTAGAGTCCCTTCTTCACAGAGAGCCGCACTGTGAGGGCATCGGAGTTCACAACAGAAGACATGAATGCGATAACTGACATATAACTGACATATGTTAGCAGTGTTAATTGTGTCAAAAAGCTCAGAGCCTTCCACTCAACACACACGTACACACACCCACGCATCTTGAGTGCACTATCATGCCCAAGCCCTATCCTGCTGCAACCCAACACACACATGTGCATCTATTATCTAGGTATTAGATTTACTGATTTTTCACCCTTTTTCAGGAAATCTTTTTTTTTCTCTCTTTTTGTATGTAGTTGAGGAGAATAATCCTCTGACTTGCATGACATGTCATGATGCACAAGGGTATACTGCACTGTCTGCAAAGTATGCCAAGGCAATAAAAAGAAATTGGATCAGTTATCCATGTAATTAATTGTTCTTTCCAGGCCTCACTGGTTAACTCGCAGTAGCTTTGTTGTGTTCACTGGCACACAAACAAGTTTGAAATATCTGCATCCCTGGATGAAAATCACATAAAACACGGAATGAGTGCGAGCCTGTATATGCTCTTGTTAATATTTGATGAAGACCAAAGAGGAAGAAGCTGTGAAACACATCAAGCTGCTGTGTAATGTGTAGCGTCTTTTCGCTAAATGGGGTCCAGTTATCTGGGTTGAGATCAGCATCAGGAGGAACAACTACACCACAGCTATTTTTTATAGTGTTTGCCATCTGATGAAGCATGCGCAATGAAGTGCTGAAAGAAAGCATTGCAGCAATTTATGCAAAACGTGTTGTATATTTGAATAGCTTGATCCTCTGTGGTAATGCGGGTCAACTTTACTGAGCCTACATTATTGAATTGAACTAGAAAAGTTAAGAGAATAGATTTGAGCCATGCAGCAAGATTAGTCATTTGTATTTGGCCCAAACCCTGGTTATTCCTCTCTGACTCTTGGTGAAGAATAGATGATGACTCTTTCAGTCATCATCAGTCACATACATGTGTACTTGTACTTTCTTTATCTATCAAGGGCTTTCCTGATTTTACAATAGGCTGATATCCATAAACACAGTCGCAGAGTTTCCCTCTTCCGGGACCTGCTCCTGGGCAACTTGCTCCTACTGTGGAGCCCGATTTAAACCTGGTCTCGTGCTTTGCAGATGACATGGGAGCCATTCCAGTCAAGCAGTTCAAAAAACACGTCTCGGAACTCTACACAAATAAAGTACATGGATTCTCTGAAGATTTTGAGGTAGGCCGTAAATTCTTATACACACACACACACACCCACACACACACACACACACCGATAATTACTGATAACTGATTGATTGATTTTTTCCTACACCACTTTGGTGCACCAGGCTGATTAAAAGTTGTTATTGAAGTTGCTTAATGTCGCATTGAACAGTTCAATCTTGACTCCAAATTTAAATTGTTTTTAGCCCTGTTTTTGGCCATTACCATCTCCCGAGGGAAAATGTGCAGAACTTTGGCAGCAATATCTTCCAATCTACCGTTGATTTTTCTAACTCTGTGCTGTGGGTACAGCAAGATCATAACTGATTATGTTTACCTCCATTGTGTCAGCTCAGGCATATACTGTACATTGTCCTGATTCTCACTGTAGTTCTGACGCTCCCAGAACATGAGTATGGACTGATAAAACTCAGATGGAGCTGAGTGTTTCCCTTGTGTATTTAATGTTGCACGAACAGAAAATATGGGAATATTTAAAGCAGTGATGGTAAAATACAATGAAGACAAGAAGCAGCAAACTAAATGATTATGGTTATGGCCGTGACAGGACTTTTAGTGGTGGGCAATTTAGTTTGTCAAAGCCTTTGTGGCCTCACTGCCCAAGGCTACTGCTGCATTTGTGGTCTGTCACTATACCTTTTAGCTTTTTCTGTTCGTACTCACTCATCCTTTTGTTTCATTATTTTTACTCCAGTTTAGATTCCTTGAGCACACTTCTCTTAGAAAAAGTGGTTTTGATGAACAGGACACTGTGAATGAGCTACTTAATTTGCACCAGAATTAGCTCAATGGACACTCAAAATTGCTTTTTGAAGGGAGATACTAAGGATGCACAGTGTAATTACACCTGCACATGACTTTCCAGTCGGCACAAGTCTGTCTACAACAGGCTATTTGGTAGATTTGGGGAAACCAGGGCCCAATTCATTCCCTCCACGTAACTTCCGGAACAATCTCCTGTCTGACGTAGTGATGAAAAAAATAATAACTCAACTAAAATCAATTCAATTAAAAACACAACTGTATACCTCATTGACATACCTTTAAAAAAATCATTCTTAAGAGTTTGTAGAGTCTGACATTTTCCAACGAAGGTCAGTATACCATGGTTGTGCTGCATATTTCTCTGCCTGTTCGTCCTGCTTTGTTCTAATACGAGCACAAGCTAAAGTGGTGCGGGCACACATTTAACAAAGCCCTATTTTCTACTTCTATTTGATACAAATCTTGTTAACAGTCATATTTACTGCCCCCTGGAAAAGGCCATACACATTTTACTGATATGCAACAGACCTGGACTTTATAGAGTAGGATTTATTGCAAGGCCTCTGTACAGTGTCCCGATTAATTGTTTAGCATAATCAATCATAGCATTGACTGGCTCATTTCGCAAAAACTGGAATGTGTTGGGTTTTCTAATGCTGTTGCATTTTTCCACACTTAAAATAATGAGTTGATAATGATAAGTCATTTCCCCGCAAAATGTTGTTCTGAGGTACTGAAGTAAAAAAAATAAAAATAAATATATAGGTAATTTGACAGAATAGGGCTCATGGTGAAAAAACGACAACTCAGTGAGACACCTGATGTTGTACTTTCCTTCCATTTGTCACTTCATATCAAACTCAGAGTCTCTCCTCCCATAAGAATATCATCCTGTTTCTTGTAGATAAATATGACCGAAACATTACTACATTACATAAGGATAATTTGAAAGTTATGTAAAGTATCTTAATCTGCATGTTTGTTTGAGGAATCTTATATACTGTACATGCAGTGTTAAAAGGTGCAGATTTAGGCCCATTTGAACCATTTTGGGAGCAAGATCTTGAGTCTACATAGGTAGACACATGACCAACAGCTCTGCTTTGCCTTAAAGAGCAGAACGTGAAGGTCTATGTACCATTGTGAATTGACCATCCCAGATGAGGCAACCTGGTGTCACTCCAAAAATGACCTTCTAAGACTGCATCAGAAGTGGGAGAAGTGTTCATGTGTGCATGCAGCTATCAGAGCCTTTGTGTGTTTTTAAGTGGTTCTGCACAGCTGATCTCATCACCTGTCCGGGTTAAAAAAACATCTCCAGTCAAATCTCTCCCCCATCATATCGTCTACAGTCTAATCCTATCACAAATGCTGAACAAGACATTTGATACATCGAAAATAAACTTCCAATCCCAATTAGTAGGACAAATCCATGTTTAATAGTCTTAAAACAAGGCATGAAAAGCTCCAGAGGATATGAGACTGAGAGGTCATGGCCAAATTCAGGGGCTGCCTCCATGTTTGTAATGCCGAGCAAGCAGCAAACTTTATGCAAATCCCAGGATAGCTTCCTGTCATTTTTAGTACTTAGAGCAGGAATATAGGAACTATACACTGCAATACTTCCAGGCAGAGTTGTCTGATTTCAGTGTTGCTGTTAGTTTCCAACATGCTGTTCTGTGCCCTTGGGGGGGTCAACAAAATAAATGAATGTAAGAAATGCAGCTTATACAAGCACGAGGTATGGCAGAAATCAAGACATATTGGCAAACAAGGGGACAGATTCAGAATGAGGGGTTGAGTCATTCACAATGTTTTTCCTCTAAGGAGCATTGTTAATTATTTAATTATATACGTTTTCTGATTTGATGGTGGTACAAGACAAAATGCCAGGGGGGCACAGAAAAAAATGATGAATCCTCAGGAGACTATTTTTACGAGCGTATGTATCTGTCTGAGTGCCTGTGTGTGTGTTCTAGGAGGTTCAGAGGTTTTCTGCTGACAAGAAGATCACATCAGACCACTCCAACCACCCTGACAACAAGCACAAGAACAGATACATCAACATAGTGGCATGTGAGTTCACAGGGTTTTTCATTTAAATTAAAAGGACTTTGATTTTTTGTTATATGGAGCAGTTAAGTTCAAATGGATGTGGAGTGTTCAACTGTAATGCACATTAAAATATGATATGATCATTTACAAATTAGGGTTAGAGTTGAGACATTTTTTATTACTGCACTAAACCATTGTGAGATGTTTCCTCTGCCATGGTTTCAGTCACAGTAACTGTTTCTGTTCACTTTTCCCCCGAAGATGACCACAGCAGGGTGAAGCTAAGGCTGCTGGCTGGGAAGGACACTAAACACACACAGTACATTAATGCCAACTATGTGGACGTGAGTGCCTCTCTGGGGAAATCATATATATCATATATGTAAATGTGACCGGTGTGTTTCTGCGTTGTGTAACGAAGGAGGAGGGACAACGGAATTGCCTTTCACCAAGCTGGGCTTTTATTCTGGGAATCAAACAGACAAAATCGGAACCTCCGTTCTATTAATGTGGCCCGTTCCAACTCCTTCAAAAGTAAAATACATAACAATCCGAGGTTAGCTTAACTCGCCATTACTTTATGTTATATACGGACAAAAATGTTAAGTGACATAATTCAACAGATAATGAGAATTATAAAACATGTTATGGCAGACTCAAACAATGGACCCTCACCTCTCCAGACAACGTAACAAAAGGGAAGAGGAGAGGAGAGAAAAAATGAAAATATACAGTAGACGCAAAAAGGGCCGTAGAAGAAGAAGGAGCTATCAACACATACACACTCATATAAAGATATGGAGGTCCTCCCAGGCATTATCTATAATCACTATAAGTGGGTTTTGTGTAATTATAGAATAAATAACAAGTATGATTCTGAACCTGTTACATATACATATATATCATATACTGTATATATATTTATATATATTTTATCTGAATATTGATGTTTTTTGTTTGCACTTAACCAGGAGCATCCATTTAAAGATTAGAACAGGAAGAATACAAAACACAGTGATGTTTTGGAAGTTATCGTATGTGACATTTTATTTGCATGCCACATAATGCCGAACTAATGGTATTTTTCTTCACCATTCATCAAACAGGGTTATAATAAACCTAAAGCTTACATCGCAGCCCAGGGACCTCTCAAGGCAACCTTTGAGGACTTTTGGCGCATGGTGTGGGAGCAAAACACTGGTATCATCGTCATGATCACCAACTTAGTGGAGAAAGGGAGGGTAAGTTACCAGAGGGTCGCCGGTTCGAGGCCCAGTCGAGGCGGTCTCCCTCTGGAAGGATGCACGAACCCCCGCAACTAACAAACCCCATCTGATCCCCGGGCGCTCTCAGCTGTCCGCTGCTCTGTGGCCTTGCATGCGCCACAGATGGGTAAAATGCAGAGGTCAAATTTCCCCCGACTTGTGTGTTTGCATGTGCATGTTTGTGTGGGACGATGCGCAATTCTAATTCTAATGCTGACACGAGTTCAGCAAGGTGTATGCATCCACTCAGCATATACTGCAGCAGGGAAACTGCTGAGACTTCACAGTACACGTCATCAGTATGCTTTGCTGTACGTGAAATGGGCCATAATTGAACATGAGTGTGTCTGTCTGTGCTTGTATCCCAGAGAAAATGTGACCAGTACTGGCCGACGGAGAACAGCGAAGAGTATGGCAACATGATGCTCACGCTGAAAAGCACCAAGGTTCATGCCTGCTACACCGTTCGCTGTTTCACTCTGCGCAACACTAAAGCCAAAAAGGTGAGAGTGACAGGCAAGGGTTGGGACTTCCTGTGTGGACAGAAAGGAGCACTGCTCTGGGATTAACCAGACGTGAAACCTTGTTTCAGACCAGAAACCTTGTAAAGTGAAACCTATAATGTGAGAACATAAGCATGTTGTAGATGCCTCCAAATGCACGTTGTCTTTTTTTTATCTAACAAATATCTCCTTCCACTCTTCTTCTCCATCCAGGGTGGGAATGGGAACCTAAAGTCATGGGCCCAGAGTGAACGGACAGTACTCCAGTACCATTACACACATTGGCCAGACATGGGTGTGCCAGAGTACACCCTGCCTGTCCTCACCTTTGTCCGCAGGTCCTCAGCGGCCCAGAAGCCTGATATGGGACCCATACTTGTTCACTGCAGGTGTGGTCTCTATAATTATTTTACCTTAACTTGTTTCCTGACACTGTGTTGTAATTGTAGTACAACACATCCAAATTATCTTACAGAGTCTTACTCTCATTTTGTTTCTATTATTTTTTCCTCATCATTATCTGCCCAACTACAAAGTTGTGTCTGAGAGCATTGAGCATTGAAGTAGATAGAGTGTACTGCTATAGTGACCAGCACAGGGTTGTCACATTGCCTCAAAACTTACTACAGACATGTATTACTGGCCCACACTTACTCATTATGCAATATACCAGTGTATTATATAATATTGTCATACATTACAATTATGTAGCAATACATTCTTTGTTGAAAAGTCTGTCAGTACATTTTAACACATAGTTTGTGTTTAAAGATTTAAGGGATACTGCTCCAGTCATAAGAGCCTATGACTTTAAATTTCTAATTTAATTGCAACATGCCCGGTTCATGTCCGAATCCATCATTTCTATAACAATGTCCTCTGGTTTCGGCTGGTCCTCAGTTTTACTGGTTTGTGTTGCAGTGCCGGAGTGGGTCGGACAGGGACATACATCGTCATCGACAGCATGCTGCAACAGATCAAAGACAAGAGCACAGTTAATGTACTCGGCTTCCTCAAACACATACGCACCCAGCGCAACTACCTAGTCCAGACAGAGGTTGGTGTCTTAGTCCCATTGGTTTTCCGTCTTAGGGGGTCAGTGTATGCAAGAGTTTCACATTCACTGAGGAAAAGATATACTTAAATAATGTGACCCAATAACTAATGATGCAATATCCTGTGCTCATCTGGAAATGTGGATTAATGTTGGAGGGAATTCTGAATGAGTGTTACTTAATGTCATTTCCATGTTCTGTTATTGTCATTACCACAGCAATGCAGCACAGTGAACACTGTGATATTTTCTTGTAAATTGTAGTGTCACATTCAAATTCTACTGGTAAAACACCAAATGTATAAAAAAGTAGGCAGGTTTTTTTATTCACTGGTCTAGTATAACTAATAGTCTGACTGGCCGCTGTGTGACATAATAAACACAGGTGTCAGATCATTTGTTATATCAGTAGCTGAATGTCTTTTTTTGTCTTTTGCATTATAGGAGCAGTACATTTTCATTCATAATGCCTTGATGGAAGCTATTTTGGGGAAGGAGACACAAATGGCTGCCAACCAGCTACACAGCTACTTTATCAGCATCACAACACCAGGGCACACGAGCCGGACACGTCTGGAACAACAATTCAAGGTAAAGGGATATTAACACCTCACCAAAGTTCTTTTTATAAAAATGTACTCTGATTTGTTGCTTGTCTCCAGTGCTTTTTAAAGGCAAGGTCAGAGAGGCTTCATTCTGTGTGCTGTGACGTTGCACAAAGTCACTGCATCTGTATACAGTATCTCTCCCACATCCAATTAGCCAGTGTTTCTCAAACCTCCTAAACCAAGGACCACTTAACCAATAAAAACTAACTTACAGACCTGTTTGCGTTGGCTAGTCTGTGTGTGAGATACCAGGGTGTGTTTGCAAAATAATAGGCAGAGACTTATCTCTTCAACCAAAAATATTACTGAGAACAAGAAGCATCAGCTATACACCTGAACACTGCAGCAGGCATTAGGTCAGCAACAGCACACCTGTTCTAACACACGGTGCTATTACACATCTCAGGCATTAAACAGATCAAAAAAGTGCTGTTTTACAAAAGCATGCTAGGAAATCTCCCCACGCACAGTTCCCAGCATGTTACAATATCAAGATCTCACTCCAGCCAGGAGCCCAAAGTTGGCAAAGTTATATTTCTTAATGCTTAAAAAAGGAGGTGCAGTTTTGTTTAGTTTTTTCTCAAGCAGTACTTTGTCGCTCAGCAAAATTAAAGTCTAAAAACAACACACATTTGCCTGACAGTTGTAATAGACAGCTGGAATTGGCTCCAGCAACCTGTGACCCAATAAGGAAAAGGGATTATAAATAATGTGTGTGTGTGTCTGGGCCCAATGTTTAGAAATGTGGGTGTATAAACCAAAAAGGGCACCTGCCAATGTACATGAAATGTCCACTGAAAAGTGAGGCAAAAAGCCTGACGCTACACATGTCAAAGAGCAATGAAAATGCTGTTGAGTGGCACCGTGCAGCAGCTGTAAGCAGACACGTTTTGCTACACTGATTCAAAACATTGTTGTGTTTACCATTCATTTACACCCCCTTAAACATAGAGCCCAGAGTGAAAAATACCAGAATTTTCAATAGGTCAAAATAGGTACTTGAAAAAAAAGTAATTGTCACATTACTTCATTAAAACGATCTTCCCAAATCTTCCCAGTTGGGATCTGTCAGTCTGTCACTTGAGTGCCTAATTGTGTAACACTTCCACTCTCCCTCTGTGTTTCAGCTGGTAACACAGTGCAATGACAGATTCACAGACTGCTTCAGTGCTTACAAGGAGTGCAACAAAGAGAAAAATCGAAGTTCCTCTGTGGTGCCATGTAAGTAACTCATGTAAAAACTTGAAGAAAAAAAAGCTGTGATGAAATGAAACTGCCTCCACTACCTTCTGCATTATAGAAGTTTTTAGAGCAATGCAGCTATGAAAACAGATTGGCCACCAACCTTTCATCTCCCATATGTTACAGTAAGAACAAACAAAGGAATGTTATTGGTACAATAAAGTGTAGATTGCTTTTAGCTTATATTTCTCGCTATTTGGAAAATGCAATCTCCTCTCAGAGCTGCATGCAAAGTAAACCTCTATTTCAGCATAGAGTCTCTCTGCATGAGTGAAACATTTCCCTAATAATATCATTAAACTCCCACTTCTATGAGTTTGGAAATATGAATGTGAAGAACCACACTGATTGTCTTTTTTATACCGGCAGTCAAAAACGGTGGACAGCTGCAGTTGACTTGTTGACAATCATTGGCTGTTCCACACTCAGAATCTGTAGCCAAGAATTATAACTGCCTGCACTCAGCCAATGACAAAAAGGATGAATGAATGCACAAAGACTAACCCTGTCTAACTTTGTTCTGTCATCACCCCCCCATCAGCGGAGCGAGCAAGGGTTGGACTAGCACCTCTGCCAGGCATCAAAGGCACCGATTACATTAATGCCTCTTACGTCATGGTCAGTACTGCCACTTCTTCTGTCAGTTATGGATTTTTCCACTCTCTCTCTGATGTTGGATTCAGAGCTGATTATCTCTAGTTTGGGGGAAAAACATCAGAAGGTTAAGCTCAAAGCAGCCGAGGCAAGCATATGTACTTTGAGTTTGTAGTTTGGGTTATTTTCCAATCAAACATACTGAATCCTACACTCGGACATATAGAAAATGCCCGTGCCAAAAAGTACAATTCAAACGTTTACACACAGCAATATTAAAGGAAGAAATAAAACCCAAAAGCAGAGTTTATATAACTATGGTCTGGTGTGGTGTCTGGTACTAGCATACAAACGATAGAGCCCCAATCCCTATCTTTCTTTCATTTACCTCTCATGCTTCATTCAGGTACGTTGCTTTCTCCACCGTGATAACACTGACTCTAGTCAGGCCCCCCTCCTGGGTCTTTTTCGTTTACAGCACACTGTTATGAGTCCCCGATCGGCGTCGGCGCCTCTTGTAACCTCGGCGGGATTTCCTATTTTGTCTAAATCTTAGGCTCTCACGGCTACACACACAGCTGTACTCGGACACATACGCAAACGTGGAGACTTACAAATACACACAAAGACAAACAATGCAGATATGAACAGCCTAGGATCTGGATTATTGACTTCTACATTTTCCGTTGCACTAAGCGTACCTGGTGTAGATGTCTCGGCTCTGCTCTAATCGCATTCAGACACTTTGCTTTCTCCACCCGCTGTACCACTGACTCTAGTCGGGCCTCTCTATAGGACTTTACAGTTTTGTAATTTGACTATGCTTGCCGTACAGAAATACAAATGCATACGATGGGACAACGTAGCCCACCAGTGAAGACTCACCACCCTCTTGGCCTTAACAGTACTTCATTGGTACCGGCAACACAGGCTTTTATACAAGACTTCTTCTATCTCAGGTTTTATTCAACCGCTAGGTACGTCTTTTTTAAACTCACGTTAAGGTTTTCAGCAAGCCTTAGGCTAACCTTAATTTTTCGACGATAAGCGCTGAAACCTCCTTCGAAGGAAAATCTAGTCAAAACCAGACAACCCCAGAGTTTAGTCCTATTCTGGGGTTCGATTTATTCTGTTTCTTGTTTTGCGTATTGCACAATTAACCATGTAGAAATACCTTCCCCGTTTTTTCCATCGACACTTACACCTAATATGTCTATGATAAGCTATACAGAGTTAGGCCTTTCACAACAGGTTTCTGCTTACCTACTTTGTTTTGGACTCTCGACTCCTCTCTCCGTCTCTCTCGACTCTCTGGATGAATTACGTCGGGGTCACCGATTTTATAGGGGTTCTTTGATTCCTCCAGGTCGAAGGACGGACCGCCAGAGACGGGCTTTACAGGTTAACAAATAAGGTTTAATACAAAAAACATACAATAAAGGGGGTTCGATCGATGTCTCTCCGGCTCCGAGCCGGGCAGCCGAAGCGCCCCCTGGCGGGGACCGAAGTGTCTCGAGCAAGGTCTCGCAACCCAAGAGCGCCATATGTTGCGTCGCAGTGCATTAAATAGTGGTGTTGACATTAACATCACATTACATTTCCGATTGGTTATATATTGGCTATAGACGGGCGGTGTTCATGACATGACACCTCCTGGTTGGTGCCGGGGTGTGTCTATACAGTTAGGGGTGAACAGTTCAGTGGTCTGTTTAACATGAGTTGCAGTTTTCAGTTACAGTTACATTCCTTTAAATTACAAGCTAATTGCATTTCTTTAGTTCTAAACTAAGGTGGTGTGGGGGGACGCTTTTGCATGTCTTAAGCTCTAGACCAAGGTTGGGGGTAGAGCCATTACCTGTGCATTGTTCTAATTCTCAGGTGGCAGGGTGGATTTACATGTCAATGCGTCTAGACGTCTGGTCTGAGTGGTAGAATAAACATGAGTATCTGTGTGGTGACATAGTTGCCTCAGTCTAAAATCTAACTTATGCAGCTACATAAACATCTCTTTGTGAGCTTGTAAATAATAAGCTAAACATTCCTGAGCATATAACTGAAGAAAGGAATAACATAATACATGTAAACATCTATCGGTCTTTAAATCTGATCTTGTTATCTAAATATTCAGAAATTGTGTATTTGTTTGCTTTGAGTAAGCGGAGGGCCTTTCCATTGTGTGTGTGTGGGGGGATGCATATGGCTTAAAAATACCTAACAGTATTTTAGGGTGTCCTGTGCTGTGGCATGTTTTCAATTCTCCCCGTTTTTTTTTTACAGGGGTACTACCTGAGTAATGAAAGGAATAACAAAATACATGGAAACATCTATCGGTCTTTAAATCTGATCTTGTTATCTAAATATTCAGAAATTGTGTATTTGTTTGCTTTGAGTAAGCGGAGGGCCTTTCCATTGTGTGTGTGTGGGGGGATGCATATGGCTTAAAAATACCTAACAGTATTTTAGGGTGTCCTGTGCTGTGGCATGTTTTCAATTCTCCCCCTGTTTTTTTTCTACAGGGGTACTACCTGAGTAATGCATTTATAATTACCCAGCATCCTCTGCCCCACACCACAAAAGACTTTTGGAGAATGATCTGGGACCACAATGCACAAATTATTGTTATGTTGCCTGCGAACCACGGACTGGTAAGAAACCCACATACTTAGAGAAACACACTGTCCAAGAAATATGAAATGCTTGTGTGAGAATGTTTTACTAAATAATGTCATGATATTCTTTTTATTTATCATGTTCCTTAATACAAAGTGCACTAGACTTAGACCCCAGATTTGACAGTACTGTACATACTGTAGTGGTGTGTTTTATTCTCTCCAGGCAGAAGACGAGTTTGTTTACTGGCCCAGTCGGGAGGAGGCTATGAACTGCGAGACGTTCACTGTCAGTCTTATCAGTAAAGCCCGACTCAGTCTGTCCAACGAGGAGCAGATCAGCATTCTAGACTTCATCCTTGAAGCTACACAGGTAGCTGTGTGTGTGTGTGTGAGAGAGAGAGAGTGTGTGTGTCAGTAAGGTTTCAATGAAATTTTAAATCTTGTGTACAATTTGAATATTACTGTTAAATCATCCCTCTAACCTTCTTCTCTCACCCTGTGACTGATGAACAGGATGATTTTGTCCTAGACGTTCGTCACTTTCAGTGCCCCAAGTGGCCCAACCCTGACGCACCCATCAGCAGCACCTTTGAGCTCATCAACGTCATTAAGGAGGAGGCGGCCACCCGCGAAGGACCAACCGTCATTCACGACGAGTCAGTCTGACATTTTCTTCCTTTTACCTTCTCTTTTATTCTCTTTCCACATTTAGGGATAACATCTGAATAGATTAAGCCATATTTCCATATTATGTAATGTAACAACCTTCAAGTTCAACTCCAAGTTCAAGATAAGGTCATCCACTTGAGTGTTGGTGGTTTGATCCCCGGCCCCTCCAGTCTGCTGGGCAATGTTGACTGCCCCTGGTCAGTGTGTGAGCATGTGTGTTTTAATGAAGCATTGCATGCGCACTGCATGCAAGCTGTGCCATCTTGACATGTGACAACCCTACTTCTCCCTGACTTCCCCCACAACAGGTAACTCAATAAACATCCCAATTAAAGTTAATTGAAGTGTCTTTCGTATTGACACACATTAGTGCTCTAGAACGACACTCCAGCAGCTCTGCTCATGTTTATTCATTAGAATGATGAAGATTGCTTGTCATCTCCTCCAGGAAAGAAGCGTGTCATTGAGCACTTCATCTGGTTGCTATGGTGCAGTCAGCTTGCAGGACCAAAGAGATTGTCAGTTAGAGGCTTGTCCTAATTGTCTGTGCGCCCATTACTCAGCAAGGCATGGGTTGTCAGCAGCGGTTTCTGCTGCTCTCCTGGCAGGGTAACTAATAGGGGAGGAGACCCCTTGCATTGTGAAGGCGGAAAAGCAGCATTCCTGAACTGTGAGTGTCTTCGCTCCCATACAGACATGTTCTTAGGGAAAACTGAAATAGCTATGCAATGGAGGTCAGCACAGCACCACATGAAGAATTTTCCACAAAGGGACTGTGCAGTGGCCATAGGATTTAATGAAATGTAATTGCGATTGTCCGGTGTGTAGCACATTTAGCTATATACTCACCGACCATTAGGGGTCGCTCACGGACCACCACTGGTCTGGGGTTTTAGGGCACCACATGTTGAATGATGATGTATACAAGAAGTATTGAAAAGCAGTTAGAAGATATTAAAGATTCAATCACTGGGCCCAAAATAGATTTGTGTTTTTGTCATTTTCCATTTCTTTTTTCCCAAACTCCACAAACTTTCCTTTGACTCCCTGTAGTAAAAAATCAGTCTTCTGAGCAGAGAGAATAGATTTTATAGACAAGCAGTAAATGCAGTAAGCTCATCTTCAGCCCCATACTGCTTCACCTGTAAAACAGTAAATGTGTGTGTGTGCTTGTCAGGTTGGGAGCAGTGTCAGCGGGCATGCTGTGTGCCCTCTCCACCCTGTCTCAGCAGCTGGAG
This sequence comes from Colistium nudipinnis, assembly GCA_016785305.1. NCBI lineage: Eukaryota > Metazoa > Chordata > Actinopteri > Pleuronectiformes > Rhombosoleidae > Colistium > Colistium nudipinnis. The sequence continues at coordinate 1,299,451 of JAFBJU010001120.1, forward strand.
AGCGAGGGTGCCGTCGATATCTACCAAGTGGCCAAGATGATCAACCTCATGAGGCCAGGAGTCTTTACAGACATTGTAAGTCTTCCAAAAGTGCCCGTAGTCCTTTTACTCGCTGGTTATAAGAGCAGACAAGGTAAAACATCTACTTACATACTAACTCTCCCTGTCTCACAGGCACAAACACCACATCACACACCACACCCCCAAGCTTTCCTCCAATCCCTTTTACACGCTCACATCATCACTCAAAAGTAAATAACCGTGAAAACATTAACTTTAACACAAACATAGACAGTAAACACATGAACATTCCCCAGTCTTATATATTATTATTATTATTATTATTATTATTATTATTATTATTATTATTATTATTATTATTATTATTATTATTATTATTATTATTATTATTATTAAATCTCCGTTTTATGGCACCCCTCATAATAACCCCCCCATAATAATAATAAATACGTACAAACATACATACATAACAATAACACCACGTAAAATTCCTGTGTACTTGTACATTTGGCGAATAAAGAGATTCTGATTCTGATAAACAAATATATATTAAAAAAAATACAAAAATATATATTTATATATATAAATCACATGGTACAGTTTAAGCAACTTTATAGCTCATAGAAGAAAAAGCATCATCTATTTTTCTCACCTGTTCTTTCTGTCTGGCTGGTCCACAGGACCAGTACCAGTTCCTATACAAAGCTATGCTCAGCCTCATCAGCACTAAAGAGAACACTTTGGGTCTTCCGGCAAGGGACTTTAACGGGAGGGAGGAGGCCCAGTCCGACCAGGCGGAGAGCATGGAGTCGTTGGTGTGAGAGGCCCGGAGCTGAGCTGGGGGAATACTGCTAGGCCCCTGAACCCATAAAGGTGGCACTTAACTTTGTACAACGTCAAAGAACAATTGTGGACAAGACTTTTTGAGGCCTTTTTTGCCAGACTATTGGTTAAAACAAATAACCTGATTACTTTTTTACACTGATAAAAAGTTTTTGATATTTATTTTTTTTTGCCATTTTATGTCTTAATGTTCTCCTACTGAAGGGTTTGCACCTGTGTTTTTGAGTTTCACAGAGGCGTGGGTAGGCAACGAGAAACACTTTTCTGTCTTTCCTTGTTTGCACTATACTCTAATGTCAGTGTTACTGCCTATACTAAAGCTGACTCACTTGGCTTTTCCTCAATTCAGCTGATTTTTCTTTTTCTCATTGTTTACATTCCACGGGCTACGGCTCTTATTGAACCAACTGCTTCTGTGAAGGACTTTGTTCTGCCTGCTACTTACCTGTTTTTTTTCAAGCAGTGGATGGGGGAAGTGACAAACTCTCAGCCTCAGTAACAAAATGCTGGTCTACTTCAGCTCAGTATTAGCTCCTCCTCCCTGCTCATCTCTAATACTCATATTACCACTCATTTATCCCAGGAATCAAGATCTTGGAGGCTATTGTCACATATAAGAAGCTCTTGTAATTTCCTATTCACTTTTTTTGTTGTCACTTTATTCTATTAGCAAGTCATACCCATGTTAGAATACCTAAGGTGGTGTAACAACTGCTACTGTGAACTTTTACTATTATTTCTTTGTATAATTCATATTATGCTTTTTAATATATGGAAATACTGTATGTATACATATATAAATATATCCTTATCATAATAACTTTGTGATTTTTGTACATGTTCTTTGTGGCTTCCTGCCGCAAGCCGGTTGATTTCCAATGAATCCCATAGTTTACCACTCCAGTACTCATAACGGACTCACAGTGATCTGGAAGAGGACTCATCCTCTGCATCCCTGTATGCTGCTTTATCATGCGCTTTTACACACAAATAAACACATACACATGCCACAGTAGACACACATTTGTTGAACATGTTTCCAACAGCAGCACATGATGCAACCTCTTGATATTTTCCTGTCGTTTTGATAATCGTGTATGTTTGTTTTCTTTGTCGTGGTCATGAATTCTTTCATATAAGTATATATAAGCCACAGAATAAGAAGACAGAAACATTTATGTGGAGCCTGCATTTACCCACATGTAACTGTGTGTGAGTGCCATTATAGGGTTGAGCAAGCATGATCTGCAATTTAACAGCAGACTCAACAACAACCTCTATGCAACAAATGTCTTACATTTTAAAAATGAAACAGGGTGTAAAGCAGTTTTAGGATTTTTTTTTTCTCACCATTTGCATTTATTTGCACTATTAATTTCTGGATTACCCTTCTGTAATGTGCCACATTTTGTGTCAGACAAGAAATATTATCCATAGGATTTCCTTTGATTAATGAATTTAAGGCCTGAAACCACTTGCTGATTTTCTATAATGCTTTATGTCTAATGGATCCAATCAAGGTGAATTTCCTTCACCCTCCTGCTGAGTTGATGTAAAGACACTGGAGTTTATTCAGGCAGATATTTTTCATTTCCCCTTTTTTAACCTGTTGATTGCCTCATGGCCCACATTGCCTGTATCATCTCCTACTTAGTTTTAAACAATATGCAGGTGAAAGCATGAACAACCACAGTTTGCCCCATTGGTCATATTAAATAAGCTGCTAATTTGTTTTCTTTTTTAAATAATCTTTTGATTTATTTTCTTCCTGGAATAATGTGACAATAATCTGAAAATGTAATTAACAAGAGACAGTTACTACCCAAATGCTACTCCTCTGTCAAACATGAAGGCAATTATAGAAAAACACCTCGCTTGTCTTCTCATCAAAAAAATTCCATACAAAAAACACAAATTGGTCAATCTGTCTCTCCCCACCATTAGCCTGCTTTGGATTAGCTAATACTGATTCTGTTTTTGATTGAGATTGGGTTAAGCAAATACAAGCAGAGTTGGGTTGGATCTTTGGAAAAAGGAAAAACACTAAATGTATTTGTAGATTGAAGTAGTAGTCTTAAGCAAACTTAACTCAAACAGAAAGACATACTGTATTTGCTGGGGACTATTTTTAGCAGCAGACTTACAATTCACCAATTGAATTGATTTTTAAAAAGAATTATAGCATCAGTCTTATCCTATAAATCCTAAAAAAAACAATTACCAAAATACACATTGCACATTGACCAAACGGCCTGGTAAACAGTCGTTCCGCTCCTTATATGTAAACATATACACATACAAACATAAGCAAATTACCCCTCATAGGTGGGGTGACACCATTAAAAAAAAAATCTTCCATCAAGACAATAAAATCCATTGCTGAAACTGGATGAGATTTAAGTGCTGTTGCACACAGACTCAATGAAATGTACGCAATCTCAATGGAACTGGACTACATGTTCCATTTGTAATTATAAAGACCAGAACAGATTTGAATATCTGAGGTGTGATCACTCGTCCAACCTGTCTAGGCCTTGTGTAGATAATTTCCATTCCTCACTTTTCTCCAGAGCTGTATTTTTCTCGGTTTATGGACTACAAGCAAAGTGCAGTGTCTGTTGTTTCTTAACAGGTTTTGTCTTGGAGTAACCTTATACACACACACACACAAACACACACACACACACATCCAACATACTTTACTTAGATACACATTTTTGACATGAGGATGTTCTAAGATTTTAATATATATTCTGTACCTTTGTTATCGATGGTGTGAAAATAACAGGGGGCGGGGGGGTGTATTCACATTTTTTAAAGAAACTTTTACCAAAGACTTGAAACCTTCCCATGCAGAGAAAGATTGCTGCGGAAGAGCAGTCCATTCTTCTATTTCTTTTAATCTGGGGGTATTATATCTTTTTGCAATGGGGGCCACATTGGACACATCAAGAGTTATGTCAACAAAATATTTGTATTTCTTACTTTTTTTTGCTTATTACACAATTTACCTATGTGCCTGGTCACACCAGAAAGGAGGAAAGAAAGAAGAATGCGGCAAAATAATATAACCAGCTGGTTTGCTGTCAGTTACTAGTGTTAGAGTAAAAACACTCAATTTAATCTATCCCTGCTGACTGTTATTTTTATTTCAGACAGAACACTAATGAGATTGCTGCTTTCAATTATACCTACGTGGGTCTCCCAATTATTATCAGCACTGACAGATTGCTGCAGCCTTTCAGTGTGGATTCACTTGTTGAATGTGCTCATTGTGTGAAATGAACGGATCTCTGAAATGTTGCTGGTGTGACCAGGTTTACAGATTGTCACTGCCGTTTTTCCTGTCCCCATTTTCAAGCAATTCTTGATCATTGTGATCACTCAGAATTAAGTGTTTGGTGTTGCCTTGAAGTGCACACACAGTTCTACTGTCATTGAAACATGTACACATATTATGTTGACTCTATAAGCCAGGCCTCCCCTGAAAACGATCTATTATTGCACTGTCAGAAAGGAGGTGTTCCATTTTGCAGAAATGTTCAGTATTTTCCTTGGTGAAATAAGTAACTTTTCTTATTGCTTTTATCGTTTGCAATAGTACTCTCACATGGTTTCCAATCTGACACAATGTCCAATCACAAACATTTTCAATATATACTGTCTCATCGCGTTGCTGTTTGTGGTGGATCCTGCTGAAGCAAAGTGTCTGTATCCACGTCAGCAGATTCCTGTTTCCAACTTCACACCTTCATTTAATGTGAAGGCAGTGATGTAATATTACCATGTTATCCACCTTTCTGTTGCTTTCTTCTTGTTTCCATTCTTTTGAAGCTATGATTCTGCTGTCAGCTCTTGTGTATATGTTACTAGATAATATCCACTTCATTGACCCATCTTGGAAAGGGGGCTGTTCCCTTCTCCCCTTTTAAACAGGAAATAATAGAAAAAAGATGGATTTCTTTTCTTTTTTTGTTGAATGCTATATCAAAGCATTCTATTATAGTGTTATTTAATATGTAAATGGTATTGCTATACATAAAATAAACTATGGGTTTTGATGTAATTTTCTGAAATTCTTTATGCCATTTGTGCTTTTTTTTTTTTAGCTTGGACATCTCAATGTTGCAGCAACAACTTCCGTTTGGGGCTCCATTGACTTGTTGTTTCAGGACAAATTCACGCCTTGTCTGGGGTCAACAAAACAGACAAATACTGTATGTGTCTCACCTGAAGTGTGTGAAAGTGCGCCCCCTCCTTGCGCCACACACAAACTAAGTCTGAATATCCTCACCAATTCAACTAGTCCAGTTGCTTACTTAGATCCGCTCCTGATATTACCATGACCTGGATGACCGAGAAGCTTCACAGACATTCACCAGTCTGATTGCAAACTGGTAGATGATAATGTCTCTGTTATTGGCTCCAGCGGAATTGTACATTCATTGTAGAGGAAAAAAGTTACGAAGATTGTATTTATATTAATTATGAACTTGATGTACCTATCCAAGCAAATAATGCACAGTAGGAACAGTGTATGATGTTGCATCTAGTGGTTGAACAGCAACATGTTTAAGTGCAACGAGAAGAACGATCAAATTGTGCTTTTATTTTAAGGGCAAACCGCTACGCTTCCGGTTGTGGTTCACTGAACTATCTTGAACGTCGCACACAGAGAGACAGGCGGCGGGACAGAAGGAAGCGGGGACCGAGCTGACAGTTAATGGAGCTAACACAGAAACACGAGGCCATGTAAGTCCGATCAATAACAGCAGCAGTGACCACTCGGATTGTTCTCCATTAGGAAAAGCTAGCTCAGCTAACAGGCTAAAGTCAGCTTTAAGGGAAGTTTGAATCCGTTCACTGGCTGTTACAGGGAGTCGTGTTGAACCGCATTGCTGTTTGAAACCCGCCGTTACATGTGTGGAAGCACCATTTTCTTCATGGTAAACTCCAGACTTCACTGGGTGTCGGGTGTGTTACAGAGAGCAGCTTTAGCTAACGACGCGTGGTGAATCCCGACGTAGGCTGGGGACAGCTGAGTCACCATGGCAACGATTAACCATTTAAAGGCGGTGTAGCCGGAGGGGTTCGTGCAATGTAAATATCTACAAATAAATATTGAATAGGAAAACAACAACAGCTGAAGCTTCAACAGTGAACGAATGTTAACAAAGAATAGAGTAGACACATTATAGTATAACACATGGTTATTTATTCTAAGCCACTGGAGGACATTTACCTTTATTGTATTTTAATTTGCTTAAAGGATGATGAAGTGCTGGTGGAGAAAAAGTTTAAATACATATACATTCCGATATAACCAGACTGGTGCTGGAATCTGAATCAAACATTTAAAGCAATATTTACTTATATATAATAACCTTATAGATGTCCCATGGTAACTTGATTCTGATCCAGTAACAACAAAAAAAATGCTTTTGATGATTTACAGTTGGGGAAAATGCTAACGGTTCCTGTTTTGATTTAATAACGTGAAAAATAACCCAACTGTTCAATTAAAGTGAGATTGGTAGAAATGGAAGTGTGACTATCAGATCATAAATGTTATCCATTAGCAATTACATGGCCCAGTCACTGGCAATGACATTCTTGGATCAAAGACTCCCTCTTAACAGTGCTCAAATATTTGTGCTGCCAGAGAGACCACCCAACAGCAGTGTGACCTCAGTCAGTGTTCATTTCGCAATGTTATTAAGGAATCTACCTCTGTGTGTGACTTTAGCTTAGGCAGAAGAACAGAGTTGCTGGAGCAGATGAAGATTCGCAGAGAGCAGCTGAATATCCTGAGGAGGCAGCGGGTGCAAGAGAGCGATGCCGCTCGCAGCAGGAATGCCACCATACAGCAGGTGAAGCCCGGAGCCCCCCTGTGCTCCACCCTGATCTCCTCTCACACAAACTCCATGTTGGTTGTTAGTTTAGTTACTTAGTCAGTCTAATTGGCTACTTTGATATAAATGAATGTTTTCATGCCATTTATGAAGCAAAAACAGCAACCTTTGCTCTGTTCCAAGCTTTTCTCTCTGTGACTATTCCTAGGAGAGACTGAAAGACATCATTATGATCCCTTAGAGCAGTGATTTGAAACTACTGTGCCATCAGGTGTGCCTTGGGAAAGGATCCAATTTCATTCAATTGATCCAAAAATATTAATTAGTTACAGAAAATCATTTCTAAACAGGCCCATATTTCACACTGAGTGAGAATAGACAAGAGTAGTTTCTGTGTGTGTCTGTAATGTAGTTTCAGCTTTTTTCCAGCCGACAAAGTTATCGCTATGATGCTGGTGTTCCAGTGTGAAACGCCATTTTCAAATGTCCAATGGATTAACGTTTGTGAGTTTCGCGTATAAACAGCCTTAGGAAAAGAAAGCATAGAGTAGAGGAGCGTTGAAGAATGTGTGAGTTTTCATTAAACAGCTCATCAAAACAAGGATTCAGAGAGTTCACATCATTCATATTCGTCAATAGAAATTGTGTGAAAAATCATCATCTTTCTTTACTGTTACTGCAGGGCCTACAAAAGATAGAGGATCGTTTCAGAGGGAGACATCTGCCACACCCGCATCTCCTGGTTCTCGAGGTAGCAAGTTTTTCATAATGACAGTATACAATTGTGTGAAGATTTGGACTTATATCACAAGTTCACATGTGAGGTCATGCGTTTCTCCTCATCTCTTAACTGTTGATTATAGTAGCTTCTTATGAAGACCACTGCAGAAAATGATAAAAAAAAAAAAGATTATCACTTAATAACATACAAGTGTTTTGTCTTTTTTTCCCCAAAGAACATTAACAAAAGGCATATATTCCTGCAACTTTTGTGCTTCAAAATGTCAGTTGTCCATCCTCCTCTAGAGGGTTACACTTGAATATAATATTCCTCTAAAATCCTGTCATGCATGGATTTTTTTCATGCCCAGTTCTCCCTTCAGACCCAATTGAACATGGAGCTAGATGTGGTGTATGAGTTTAGTGACCTATACACAGAGTTAATATTGTACCTTTCTTTCAGACAAGGTATTGGGTGTCTGTGGAGGAGTCCATCCCAGCCTGGGAGCGCTTCCTCCTGGGAAAAGGTCCTAACCCAACTGATGGTCCAGGACGGTCACCAAGGAGAGTCAAACAGAACCTCAGCACAGCTTTAGCCCAGGGCCTGCCTCCTCGGCCAAAACCTAGGGCTACCAAATAGGTGAGAGGTGTCATTGATGGCACCACAATAGCCTGGAGAATGACTTTGATCATTTCATAATTCCAACAAGCACAAGACAGCTAACAAACCCTGTTCAGAGTGATGATGTGGGTCAGCACACTTCAGTCGAGCCTCAAGCACAACCTCCTTCCCCCTGACTTTAGACTTGCTGGAAGCTGCCCCACCTATGTAAACTAACACACACACACACATTATGTGTAACCGCTTATCCTTATTGGGTCGCAGGGGTTTGCTGAAGCCAATCTGAGCTGTCTCGGGGTAATACATGGAGCGAACAGACAACGATTTACTTTGGACTGTGGGAGGAAGCCGGAGTACCTGGCGATATCCCACTTAAGACACATGGCGAGAATGTGCAACACAGAACGACCCTGAACCCAGAACTCAGAGCACAGCCTAGCCTTGAACACAGAACCTTCATGCTGAAAGAGTTGATTATGAATGAGTGATGTCGCACTGTGTCCTTGCTCACATAAAGGGGTGGTTGCAAACCTCTAGTTCTACTATACAATATCCTCCACTAAGTGAGTCCCTCTCCCTTCTCACAGCGCTTTTTTCCAATGCCGTGTAAATGCCACTTGAGGGAGCCAGTGCTCCAGAAAAAGAATGAGCTTTTAATGTTCAAAGGTACCCCTTTGATTTAGACAATTTAAACACAGTGTGTTTGTTACAGCAAATGATTCCTGTGCATATGTATACCTATGTCTCATACTGGTTGGCAGCATTATGTTCTGTTGAAGTTATCGCATGTTATTCACCACTAAAGATATGTGAACACTGACAATCTTACAGTCATAAAAAAATCAACCTTTTGAAAGGATTCACTTGTGATATTATTGCCTTAATGCAGCAGATGCATTTTAGTGTAGATATAAGATTTCAACAGACAACTTGCAGCTCTTCGTTAAAGCTTGCGAGAGGCTTATCTTGTTAACGAACAGGCTGAATTGGTGTTTTTACATCATAAAAAAACCCCATTATTCATGTTTCACATGAACCTTATTGTTTTTACTACCAATCAGGATGAGTTTTGTATGATATTGTCATGGTAGAGTATGATAAAAAATATAATACAATACACTTCTATTTAAGAGTCTCTATTCTTCAGGGATTTTTGTGTACTGTTTTTACTGACAACAAGCACTGATACATTTAAGAAGATATACATATGCAGTGCTTCCTGCATTGGCTCAGTTGTGCTCCAGTCTGCTTTCAGAGGCATTAACTGTGTCAGCTGCTTTATATCTAAAGAACCTGGGGTATGGCTGCCTCCGTTCACGGGGGTTATAGGGGATAATAACAAAACATCCTGCATTTGATCTAGCCGATAGAGTGGGCTGAGGAGACCAGGGTGGGGGTGGTCCTCTACTGCACCCCCAACCTCACCACGGCCCCCAACCACCCTCACTTTAACCCCTAATTGTCGATGATCAGACCTGCGCGGGGCTGACGCGGAGTGGCGGCTTGACAAATGCAATCATCCGGACAGCAAGGGTTGAAGTGGCTGGTGGATGGCAGCTGCCCAGGCTCCTCAGCTGGGGCCCTGATACGGCAGGCCCTCGGGGGCCAGCCAGCCACTGGCCACCGCAAGCTGACTGGACCAGTCTGGACTGATAGGGCTTGGGTGGTGGGTTGTTTGGTTTGGTGCAAGATCAGGGTAGGACCTGTGCTGTGAGGTCAAAGGCAGGATTTAAGAAGGGAAGGGGTGGAGAAGGCATTAAGGCTGTGTGTCCAATCGTGGGTGACAGGGTGGACTGGTGGGGGGTTTGGGGGGGGCTGGGTCATGAAGATGCAGTGTACCGAATTATCTCAAAGGCCTTTGAATCTGGAGTCTGGAGTCCTTCCAATTGACTAGCTGTGTATTATGTATTCTAATGGCCGACACCCTGGGGTGCTGGAGCCTGAATCACCACTGTTGTCAGTTCTCAGAGCTCGATTGGCTCTGCCAGACACCGATAACAAATGTGACCTCTCAGACGGCGGTGCGGGCCTCCTTGCTCTTCGGTTGCGTGGCGTGAATCTGCAGCCATATGATTATGCAATGTGGTTAGACTATTGAGAGAGCCCACTGAGAGCCCTGACGGATAATTGGCCGAGCCCAAAGCCATGCAAATGATTAAGTGTCGACTCCAGTTTATTGGATAATGGGTAATTAGACTTTGCTTTTCATTCAGTGATATGCTGTGGGTGTAGCAGGGGAAAGGGAAGGGGAGGGGAAAGAATGGAGGAGGGAAAAATGTTTTGGCGTGCTGCGTTTTTTGCAGCCTGTTATTTCACACGCTGAGTCTGTTGCACTTGTTTGGATCACAGGTTCGCATCAACTGCCGTACGCAATTTAAATTGTAAATGGCATCGCTCCACTGTTGCAGAGTTTCCATCGTGTTCTCTCTTAGTTTGTGAATTTGAATTTCATAGATGAGCACCATGCCTGGTGGCACTGTTTGAGGCTCTCCTCTGACCCTGTGCGAGGCTTCTCAGTCCCGGGTCTCTCTTTTGATCATGGCATGTCACCTCCACTTAGGAGTCCAGGCTGCCAGCTCTTTGTCTTTCCCTTCACAGAGTCCTTGACTGTTGTCATGTTGTCTCACATTAAAGAGAAGGCTTCACGTCATACACTAAGAGGAAGTAACACTGGCCTTAAGGTAGCCTGGCACAGGCTCCTCATGAGAGCCTCGATGAGGTGTAACATTTCCTCTTTGACAACCCCTGACTTCACTTGTGTAACTGTTATCACACACCTCTCGCCTCTCCTTTAGCTCTGTCCAAAAGAAGATGCTTTTTTTTTCTTAGCACATAGCCAGCTTTCTGGAGCGAATTTGAACCTTTTCCCCTGGCGACTTGAGCTGCATTTATTTACATTTACTTTGTGAAGCCCAGTGGGGGGATTGTGTGTACTCATTGTATTGATTGTGATTCGATGGATGTCATACTGCTGCCCGTGTCGGGTAAAGTCCGAAAATGCAGTGCTACTCGTATCAACTGATGGATTAAGTGGGCAGCTGAAAGGACACGTATGAGTTTTGTGTTTGTGTACTTGTGCCTTTTGTTGATATTGATGCTGCCGTGATCCACCCATGGCAGCAGTGTGTTGTGTTTCAGTCCTAATTGAGTCCTTTATCAGACTCTAATGAGTTTACTGTCACGCACACCATTCGAAGCAAACACTTTGCATTGGTTTCTTACTGAAGAAAAAAAGCACACAGGTATTCTCGTCCCTTCTGTGTGAGCTGTTCTGCTGCAGTCATATGTGAAATAAAATCTTGAGCTTTCACTGGAGAGAGGGATGTCTCCTCACACAATTTCATTGAAAACAGGATTTTGTTAACAGGATTGAAGAAATTGGTTTGTTGATGACTCGTACAATGTCTATACAAATGAAGTATTGGAACAGATTATATTATTATATACCTGATGTACAGCAAGATAATAAGTGGGATGTTAAAAAGAAGTAGCAGATAGTATATTTGCATGATGAAGAGCAACACAGTGTCCAAATTAAAACCTCATCCAGCTTGTTTTGGATTAACAGAAGGTAGCAACCATTTTGGGTGAACTCCCTGGATTTCAAAAGTTATCTGGAAACTCAAACATCTGAAATGTATGAATAAGGTGGGGCACTCTGTAACAAATGAGACAGTTCTAGAGTTATACATTTATTTAAGAGCTTTTTCCTGTCACTGCATTATTATAACGTTATTTATTTCTTTTAACTTAAAAACACATTAGTTTAGTCATGTTATGCGACTTTAGTCATGTTCCTCCCTCTTACCTTCTTATTCAGCATTATTTTAGTATGCAGGTTCAAGGACAGTCGAGAAAATGAGTTGGTGTGAATGCTTATCTTGTAGTTTTTTTCAGTTTGACATGAAGCATCACAAAGTGAAGGAGGAGAGGAGGGTTCCCAGCAGGGCCAGGTCAGGTCAAAAGGATTAATTGTAGCACCGGACATCCCCAAATCAACTGATCCTACCCAACAATGACTCACTAATGCCACTAGAAAAGAGCTGAGTGCTGCCATAGCAAGATGAGGAAAAAAGCTCATTGCCTTGCAGCGTCAGAGGACCAGATTAATTTGCTTGTAATTAGCTGGACAAAGATTCACATATTTGAATAGACCATGTTATGTGTGTGCTAATTTGAATTATCTCTGCTGATGTGGGAATCATTTTGAAAGTTGTGGCTCCCACTTTTTTAATAAAAGGGGCACCAGAGGGACAAAAGCAATTATTGGGTAACAAAATAGAGGTTAATGCATAGTTCAGTGTCCTTGGGAAAGCAAATAGCATGATGCTGCAAAGAAGGATGAACCGTCTCAGTTATTAGATGGATAGATCATATCATAAATGATTTATTCAATGGTTTATTATATGCTGATCAAATCTACAGATGTTATGTAGGCTTGGTTATTGGGCTTGCAGCATGTCAAATACAAACACAGTTAAAAAAAAAAGTAAACAATGATAAAGTAATTGTGTTTCTGTTGTGAGTAAAAAGATTGGTGATTTTAGACTGTATTTATTCTGTTGAGAGCATTACATAAATACATTTGATCAAAATACATTCTCATATAAAATATAGTTGTTAATCTAAATTAAAAAACCCTTGCCCTCACGCCTCCCACCCCCAAGCTAAAGACCAGGGAGACAGAGAATGGACAGACGGGTGGAGAGATTGGATGGATGGAGGTCAGAGAGTGGAGTTTGACAAGGGAGCAGCCATTAAATGTCCCTCCCTGCTTTATTCCCAGTAGCCCACCACTTCCCCTCCCAGCTACGAAGCACCTTCTCCTGGCCCATTGTGCCCTTGACATGCCAAGGCAGGCGTGCAGGCACATCCCAGGGACAAGCTGCTCACCACTGTCTTTAAGACATTCTGATGAGGTTTTGGTAGTGAAAGGCCCGAGGTTGACTTTGCAAAAGAATCTCAATGAGTTGCAAGTGAATGCCGTGGCTGTTCCATTTTAATCTCCGCGTTCGGCCACTTCTTGAGTGGCTCATTTCTATGCATCACACCCTGAATTCCTGAGTGGATGGATAGCACAAATCATGGCTTAACAGTGGCGTTTTTTTACTCAGCAAGCATGACGTCAAACTTGCTCTCAATGTGTTTTTTCGTCCGACCATCTCAACATTTCCAAATTCCTTGTTGCCCGTTGCATCCTCCGTCCTTTCATTAGAAGCAGGAACAGAGCCAGGGAGTAAAGAGAAGCCACTGCTCATTAACCCCTCACCACTTTACAATGAATCCTGAAGGCTTATTGTGCCAAATGGCCAGATCTTCTCAAATAGAGAGAGAATGGTGGTTGTGGGGGGTCAACTATCTCACTGAAAGACACAACCTGCATTGCAGAACTATTACATTCAATGGTATTTCAAAAACAAACTAACTCTCCACCCACTGAGTTTTTACTCATTTCATTTCTAAGTTTAATTTCAAAATACACGGAGACACTATTTTTGCTTCCCCTCTTTTTTTGCATAGCATTAATATTAAGAACATTCAGTTGGTGCCGAGCAGCTTGTGTTATGTGTTGATGCCCATTAAGTGCGCAGGGTTTTTGGTATTGTTGTTAAATAGAAACCCTGTATTGCGATCCAAAGTGCCCATGGCGCAGCCTGTAGGTTGTCACATGTTGTGGGAATGTTGTCGGCTGGCTGTTGCTGTGACACAAACTGTCACCCCCTCCATCCTCTACAAAAGAGAACAAGCTGCCAGCGCGGGGACATTTTAATTGGAGTTTCATGTGGGCTAAACTGAGGGGAAACTGATGTAAGTTAACATTTGGTAGACTTAATTGGTCCTTTTCTCTGCCTCCTCCTCTATCGGGCACTTAACAGGCCGCTGCCGAGGCTTCCCCGCTAATCTCCCATTTACAATCAATTCAGTCCGTCGGACAAAAAGTCCGCCGCTCCCTATTCTTCCCTTCCAGGCTCGAACGAGCTCCTTTGTGGCCCCGCAAATTGCTTGATTCCCCCAGTGATCCCCCGGTGGCGCAGGGATATGTCATCAGGTTGCTGACGGCCGATTGGTGCGCGCTCCCGCTCCCGCGCGACTCCCCGGAGGCACTAATCCCCCCAGCCCCCGCGTGGGCGCGCCTTAATTAAAGCTCTGCTCGTCAGTGAGTGAGCGTGTTTGTGGCTGTGCAGGCGGTTGCTCAGACGCTGGAGAGGTGCAGCGGGGTGAGAGAGGAAGTACAGAGAAAAAAGGGCAACCTGCCCGCCTTTAGGTTGTTTACTGCTCCCACATTGTTGTTCATGTCCTGCAGCTCTGGACTCATGTGCTGCTCTGTGTGTGTGTGTGTGCGCGCGCGTATGTTGTCTGTTAGCCACCACACACATCGTTAAAGCAAGGATGAACTTGCGCATTGCACGCTGCTGATGTGGAACACCATGACACACATCTGTAAGCGTCGCTGCTGCATTTTTTGGGTATGGCTTCCTTGTCACCCCGGGAGACTAGTATTTCTTCATCACACACATGGAATTGTGTATTTTCACTTTTCATATTTTACACTGGTGACTTAGACTTAAGCAGAACATTGTCATTATTTTTCACCATTTTTTGATTGGATCAAGGTTTATAACAATTCGAAGAGAAAGTCTTGATCCAGTGCAAATGTTTCCTTTTTTGGACCAAGAGGCTTTTGGCTCTGTGGAAAATATACATTAAATTGTGAATGTTGCTGGAGCCAAAATGATATGCTCCGGACTCTTAAACGTGACTTCTACAGTTTTATTCTCTTAATTTATGTCCTATGTCGTATGTCTTATGTGTGTATTCACTTGCGCTGTACACCACGTTAAACTCCTGTGTACCTGTACATTTGGCGAATACACGATTTCAAAGTCGCTGCTCAACATTTTCTTTATTTGAATCGAGAATGTCAACAAGCCCCCTAGTCACTTTTATTCAAGTTGACATTCCCCCCCCCACACACACACACACACACATTTTCTGCGCCCGTGTCTCTCATGCAGACTGATGAAATAGGTGAACAAGGCATTCATCTGGCAATATTAGCCCTGCCAAGCTTGTGTAGGCCGGGCCGGGCCGGCTGAGCGCTAATTGGCTGTTAATTGGAAGCGCACCATTTGGGTGCACGGCTATACCTCTCTACAGAATGTGTGCAGGGATAATATTGTTCCAGGAGCCGTGCCGAGAATAACTTGTGGTCTATTAACGCAGAGGCCCAGATGAGGAGCTGCGGCCTGAGTGCTCCATTATCTCCTGTCCTGATGAACGGCTCCGGATGCGACGCACACGCACACACACACACACACACGCAAGCACACGCACGCAAGCACGCACACCACCCCCTCCACTATCAAGCCTCCCGAGGCCGTTTAACTGGTTAATGTAATTCGCTTTCAAGGGCCCATGTTATCTCTGACCATTACGCCGGAGTCAAGTGTAAATGCTGCAGTATTAAGATCGTGTCTGTCAATAAATGGTGAGACAAAGTGGCTGCAGAGCATACACTACAGCCGCCCTGTGTCTATATATGGGTTTCTAACAAAGCTACAGAATAAGACGCCTGGCACACGGATGCCATTGTATCGAAATAGAATAGTCTAGTGTTGCCGATATTCTCCTAGATGCAAAAAAAAACATTTTGAAATATCATTATCATTATTTCAAAGAATTAAAAAAACATATTTGGTGGTGAGGTTCAATGGAGCAACACATCTAATATATTGCACAAATGAATTCGTTGAGACTGGAAACACAACTCAAATTTCAACAAATCCACATTTTTTTCCTGAATTTCAAATGTCTCGATTTGTTGTGATTATGTTTTTCTTTCTTTATGTATATTATTTGCCATTTTTACACCATGTCAGCTAAAACCTCCACTAAAATAAAATCTCTACACTCAGTCCGTAAAAGTTTCATCATACTATTCAATTTTATTTTCAAATGCCATCAAAAAATGGAAACAATGCGGCTCAAACATTCAGTTTTCATTATAAGTTATAACTTATTCATTCACATTAACAATTTTTTCTGTGAAATACACAACATGGCAATGTATTCCCCAGACAATTAACATTTTAAATAACATTTTTTTTATGTCCATAACCTATTATTTACACTTCCAACATGGATACATGATTTATCCCAAAGTTTAATGGACAGAGAAAAAGTATAATATTTTCAACAGTTTGGGACCAGTTTTAAATGTAAGTGTTTGATGTATCTTTAGCTCTGGTCTTTATTCAGTGTCACATTTGAGCAGGATCCTACAACTCAACACATTACCACAATTATTGTTAAGGGCTCATGTTCAATTGTATTGGACTATCCCACCCTTTCTCTTGACCTTGGCAAACTGGGCAAGAAGCGCCGAACATAAGCCAGTCTTTCTGAGGCCTCACAGTTTGAGGTGGGCTATGAAAACATGCTGCACGACTCAACTCTGGAGCTGTCTGGAGGCCTCCGAGGCCGCAGAGAAGTTGTCGTGTAACTTCCTGATGTGTTTCTTCAGGTCAAAGTTACGGCAGAAGCCCTTTCCACAAGTATTGCAGGTGAAGGGCTTCTTGTCGTTGTGCGTGTGCATGTGAAAGGTCAGGTTGTAGACCTGGTGGAAGGCCTTGTTGCAGATGGAGCACTTGTACTGCTTCTCTCCACTGTGCGTCAGCTTGTGGTTCTTGTAGTTTCCTGGAAAATAATAATATAAAAAACATGAACACATGCTTGAGAGAACGGTGTGAATTAACATAGACGTAACATGAAGCAACACAGCTGTTGCAGGTAAAGGTTGTTTTTGTTTAATTATAACTTATCGTTTTTTTTTGTTTTTTGGAAATGATTTATCTTTCAAAGCATTCAATGTGTCAATAAATGTCTTATTATTATTTGACCAGAAAAACATAGCATCAGTTTCGAAAAATGAGGGCCAGCTGTTTGAAATTGGACTGTTAAAAAAACGAATTCATTTATCCTTAAATGCAACAATAAATGCATGTGTTGCTCACACAATAGCATTGACATTTTCCTAAAAAATAACTTAAGCTTCTTCTGCAAAATATTTTTTTGGGATCAGAATGGAATGACAATAGTAATAATCAATACGAAGTACAGAATATAGCAGCAGTCATTGCTCAATTGTGGAATAAACACACACACACACACACACACACATTTAAACTTAATTCCATTGTAGTTTTGTTTGATTAAACAAATTAAAGTTCAGTGATAATTCAAAACCAAACAAATTAACCTGCTTTCAAGAAAAAGCTAAACATCAGAAGAACATGCATCAAATAGAAATAAAATTATGTCACCCACTCACGTCTGAAATATGTACAAAACATTTTTTTAAAGGGCTAAAGGAAAACAGGAGACAGCGAGACACCGTGCTGTTCAGTGGGAATCTTATGAAAAAGTAAGGATGAAAGAGGCCCTTTTTCCTCTCTTTTATTCTACCCTACTAAGGTCAACAGTTCACTGTGAAGTTAGAACCTCCCCTGTCCCTCTGCTCTGCACAGCCTTCATTAATCAGGATTTTGTGAGCAGAAGTCAAGAAGTTGTCAAACTTTGTCAAAATCAAGCGCGGCGACAACTCAACAAAAAGCCCCGATTCCCAACTTGGCCGGGGTCTAGCAGCTGACCCAGAGCAAATGCTGCCGTCTTGAAGGGGGAATTAGTCCGCGCAAAGTGACATGTCCTATTTCCACTGATCGCTTCATGCTCATCGGAGGGGCTTGTAGTCATTTCCTCTTTCATTACAATCAGAGACAACTAAGAGCTGCCGCATATGGTCATGCGTTTAACCCTGGAAATATTTGTTTCGCACCCAAAACTAAGATTCCTTCACACGAATTTACAGGCACTTTTCACCGGACTGTGCCTCTATTTTATTCTAAAGCAACGCTGTGCCTTCAGCGTGGATGGATTCAAGATTCAAGCATTTCTTGTCAAATGTACATTGTACATTGAAATGAAGAAGTACTCCAAAAAGAAAACTGCGTGCAGATCGTCCTATGCCAGTGTGTGTGTGTGTGTGTGTGGTGTTGTGCTCCAAAAATGTGCAGGGGAGCAAACACTAGTGCAAAATATAGAGTGGAGAGTATAAGCTGTCATTATTTAGAAAAAATAAATAAAAAATCCCCATGCTAAATCAAAGTGTTTTCTTATTTCCTGTGTGCGAGTCGAGTCCATGCATGCAACTAAACATGTGGCCACACTTTGAGACCTGAATCCATTTAAAAACGAATGATTGAAAAAGAACAAGCGGCAGAGCTTTATAGGTCAGGCAAATCCTTTTTCTAAGTGACAAAAATTGAAACATCAATACCTGTTAACGTGTTGTTTTTTTTTTTTTTTATAATAAACGCCATTATGGAATAAACGGAACAAAGGAGTTCACCCGATGTTGGGAAAAAAACATTAGAATTTCCAAAATGTATTTTTTTCCC
The DNA here is from genome assembly GCA_016785305.1 of Colistium nudipinnis. Taxonomy (NCBI): domain Eukaryota; kingdom Metazoa; phylum Chordata; class Actinopteri; order Pleuronectiformes; family Rhombosoleidae; genus Colistium; species Colistium nudipinnis. The sequence continues at coordinate 1,317,966 of JAFBJU010001120.1, forward strand.
CTCTTTTTTAGGTTTATTTTTTAAGAAGAAAAACTTTGGGACGTAACAAATGAATACCTATAGTGGGGTGTGGAAGCACAGCACCGTGAAGCATCGAAATAATTAGTATAATTCTGATTTACATGATATGCATTTTAAGGCAATACACGCTGATAACAGCCGGGAAAGCCAGACAGCAGAGTTAGTAATTGTTACTCTCTTTGGATGAGGACTGTACCTTTCTGGTGGAAGCCTTTCCCGCAAAACTCACAGACGAAAGGTTTGTACCCGGCGTGGATCCGTACGTGAGTGTTGAGCGTCGAGCTTCTGTTAAACGCCTTCCCGCACTGGTTGCATTTATGAGGCTTTTCCTTTATAGGAAAACAAATCAAAACAAAGAATAAGAATCAAACAAGGAATGCAATGAAATCCTATCATTGGCGGGATTTTTCCAGTTGGTGGAGGGACGTGCGCCGCGGCTCACCTGTGTGTGGATGATCTTGTGTCTGCACAGCGTGCTGGCCTGCCGGAATCCTTTGCCGCATACTTTGCACACGAAGGGCCGGGCCCCAGTGTGTACCGGCATGTGTCTGGTCAGGTTGTAATGCGCGTTAAAAACCTGCAACGACGAGGACCATTATCAGTGGGTTTCGACACATTTTCTTTTTTTTTTTATTGTGATTATCATGGCAATCTATAAAAGTAAAACATATGTAGTTCATGGCATTTTTTTGTTTCTTTTATTTTTAGGGGGCGATTTTCCAGGATTCAATGATTATTTATTTTCATGCCATCACATGGTGCTAAATGAAGCGGAACGAAATTTTGAACGCAGGTCCCGGTTTTACAAAATAAAATATAAAATGAGGTGCAAATAGCAAATAGGGTGCAAAGTTTCGTTTAAATGGGCAACAGAGTTAGATAAACACCCTTTCATATTACAAACCTTATTTCTACATTTTAAAATGTATATCTATAGTCAAAAGAAAAAACGAACTTTACCTTTCCACACACTTCACACGTGAAGTTCTTGGGCTTCCCGTCTGCCCCGCCGCCACCGCTGCCGCCACTTCCCAGCTTACTGTGTGCCTTGACGCCGTTCTTGTCGGCGCTCAGGCCGTGGTTATCCTTGACGATCTGGTCCAGCTGGCCCGGCAGGTGCTCCTTGTGCGGGTACTGCGGCGTGGGCAGTTTTTCGGCCCCGACCGCCGCCAGCTTGGCGTTCTCGAGCAGCAGGAGTCTGTGGTGCGCCGACAGGGAGGCCTGGGCCTGCGTGCTGGACACCCAGTGTCCGGCCAGCAGCTCCGACTGCTGGTACGCGGAGTCCAGGTAGTTGAGATAGTAGAGCGAGCCGCCGCCGGGCACGGCCACGGCCTGGTGCACCACCTGCGGCTTCACCACCCGGCCGCCGCCAGACCCCAGCAGCGGCTGCTTGGGCTCGGCTTTGCCGCACATGCTGCAGTTGCCCTTGCACGGGGCGGCCGAAGAACCGCAAAAAGTCCCCCTGAAACTGGCCCTCCACAGCTCGGAGTAGTTCATCAGCGCCTTGGCCTGCAGGTCGTAGCTGAACGGCTGCAGGGGGATCATGCAGGGGATGGGGCAGCACAGCCCCAGCAGCTTCCTCCCCTCTGCGCGTTCCTCCGCGCTCATCTTCGGCTCCGAGCTCTTGGACATGATCCGGTCGATGGAGAAGGCCAGCGACTTGGGAGCCGCGGACGGTCCAGTCCTGCTGCAGGACATCACCGTCTCCAGGGAGGCAGAACTTGCCATTGTGTTGTTGTTGTTGTTGTTGTTGTTGCTGCTGCTGCTTGTGTTGTTGTTGTTGTTTGCAGCAGCAGAAGCAGTAGAACACAACTTGGTGTGAGCAGCAACCGGTACTGTCCGAGCTGCTCCTCCAGCTGCCCCGCGTCTTCTCTCTCTCTCTCTCCTAAGCTCCCAGTAGAAAAAGACAGGAGGACACATCAGTTTAATAAGCACCTTGCTGTCACAGTGTCACGCATTTGCATCCAAATGACCACCACCCCCATCAACAATAGCATCCAGGGGTGATGGATTAATGCTCATTAACTAGTGCACACAAAATTAACAGGACATTACAGAGCTCGTTAGGAAGAAGAAGAAGTGGCGGTGGAGGATGGGGAGGAGGAGGAGGAGGAGGAGGAGGAGGAGGAGGGGGGGTACAAAAACAAAACAACAATCCTGGGATGAGACGGAGCGCGGAGTTTACCTCGTTAACGGTGATGTGTGTGGTGTGGAGAAACCAGCCGACTGCTCCCTGTCACATGTTGGCAGCGGCCACCTCCTCCTTCTCAGCGCAGATCACTGTCTCCTGTCTGACCGAACTCCTCACTGAGTGACAGGGAGGCGCCCTTATCAAGCCGCGCGTCACACGGACACGTCTTGCAGAGGAGGAGGCTTGCACGGGCCGCCTTTGTCACCTATGACCATTCATTGTCAACTTCTAGCGGCATGGGTGACGATATCAACAATATTACGCGCGTAGTTGTATCTCCGCATTTGCGCACTTGTATTGAGCATCCCGCTTTAACTTACACAGTGGCCTTTTTGTGTGTGTCTTCTTTCAGTTTAGGATCATGTATTATTATGATTTCCAAGAGAAAAGCTGCTAATCCGCAGAGATGGGATCCTTCCCCTCCTTATTTTTTCACGCCGGCTTATATACTTACTCACTGTTAGTTAAAAAAAATCGAGGATGTCTAATTTCCACCTGTTTAAGAGCGGAGACTCCCTTGGATCCTATTAAACGTTGTTCCTCCAATTCCCCTTCTATTAAAAAGAAGCAATTTTCCAAAGCGATTCATGGTTCAACTCAGCGTAGAGAGGAAGAAAAAAAAAGGGAAAGAAAAAACACAAGCTCTTTCACTTTTAGCCACTAAAGCACTGCGTGAACCAGGTTTTGTGTTTTTTTTTTTTTTTCTTCTTCTTCTTCCTGAAATAGAGGGGCGGATTATAGAGAGCAGAGAGAGAGGAATCAAGAAAAGACTTAGCTTGGTCAGAGGTATACAAGGACAAATGAAAAGAGAGGCATTTGCTCTAAAGAGGCATATAAGAAGTTTGCTGGAATCCACCGTGTTGTGTGGGAGTTACAATGAGCAGCAGCCTCTCTTTTATTCACCACAAGGGCCGCGATCAATTCATGTGTTTGCAGGCCATTTCACCTGAGGGACTCTCAACATATTGGAGAAAGGGGAGACATTTGATAGGCAATGTAACACCACCATCAAGGACAGAGGGAGGATGGGACATATGCATAAAAATTATATTTGTTGTCCCAAATACCTAATTCAAATAGGTATTTTTTGACAAATTCTTAAATTGTAAAGAATTCTATTATGTGTAGAGCAATTTGGGACAAATGTGTTATTTTTTTTAATTTGCCATTTGAGTTATTTATCATCTACAGTGTGAACCAGGGTTTAACTTCACTACACAGTGTGTTTTTAGAAGATATGAAAAGTTACAACCAAAGATTTGAACATTAAAACAGGCAAACAAGGAGTAAGATCTAAGAAGAGCTACTAAATCATACACCCCTGTACACCCAACTTTAAGGTTGCTAGGTTCTGAAAACGAAAACCCTGTGACTGGGACACTGTGTGTTTTACTAAGCTTTTAATTAATCATTAGGAGCCCACAATGGGCGTTTAAAGAAAGTTTTACTGAACATCTGGACCTAAATACAACTGCATAATTAGTGTCTTATTATTATTTGAGACCTGGAATCATGTATGCAAATGTAATCATGTTATTATTATTAAACAAAAACGCTCAGAGCCTACCAAACTGAATTGTCACATTTTGGTGATCCATATTTTGTTCCCATTAATGCCATTTAACTTAACCATCACTCATGAGCTCAAGTTATGTTTTTAGCATGAATGCTGCATAACAGCATTCAGCACTATAGTCATTAAGGATGTTTCAAGAGAAAAAATGAAAAAAGTTCAAGCTTCACTGTGTAACTGGTCCTCCAGCTGTCTCCACCTGCTGTTTGATCAGCCAAACTCTTTACATGAACCTATCTGAAGCGAGGATCCGTCTGGTTTTGATTGCATTTATATTTATCATATTGACCTCTTGTTTTGTTAATTTAAATCAAGTCAATTCAGCGTCATGAATCGTAGACAAACAATCTATATCTTCTCAATTTGCCATTTTCTTAGACTATATTTTAAATCATAATCATTTGATTGAATGTGTTGGTGGCTATAGCATTCAATGAAAAATACGATAAGAATACCATTCTTTGCATCCTGGGATCAGGACCCCTCAATTGACAATTGAGTTTTTTTTTCAGTTAGCTTTTTTTTTTTTTTTTTTCTATCATACTATCACACAGGTTAATCAGCTGAACATTTCTGAACTTTCGCCACCACAATTAAAAAAAATGTAATACAATGACAATACACATTGGTGTTAGTTTGTAATGTATGTATTCTTTTATGGAATGTTTTATTGAAATGTTAGTGTTAGTGGAATGTTTTATTAAATAAAGTTCATTCAAAAAATGTAATGTTGCAGTTGAAATGTTTGTTGTTGATATTACAAAGTTCCTGCTTATCTGAATTAAGTTTCAAATCTTGACGATATTTTACACCATCGGTGGAGGAAGGTGATGATTTACCTCCAGCCCTATAGACCAAGGGACCATACTTAACACAGCATGCTGCCATCCTTTAACACTAGATTTCCTGTCAATAACCTTAAAAACGTCTCTAGTCTGTTTTGTTTTACACCTGCATCTCAGCATGGAAGGATTAATCCCTGTTGTCTTGGTGCTACTCATATGGAAATTGGGCAGATTGACTTTAATTTGAGTTTATTCAGGCATAATTGCTGGCTCATCCACACAATAAACATTGATCCTATTGCCCTAACCCGGGCCCATGTATTTAGCTCTAACAGCAATTAGCTCAAGCATTGATTTTAGGACTCTTGCTTCTTGCCTGCAGGCATGAAATTGTCACGTCTGGATGTAGAAAACATATACTTTTTCAGGGTTTTTCCAAACCATTAAAGGATAACTTCTTTAGATACTAAATTTGGAGACAGTGACAGATTTAAATACTCTTATAGTTGGTTATTTTTTTTTCAATGGTACATGCAGTGTTCATAAGAGGAGTGCCCCCCCCCCACATTATTTTATTAATCTTAGAATATTCTAAAAAATCAAAAAAATCCCGTCAACATATAAATTACAGATCTACCTATTCATATCTATAATTTCCCTATGTGACACAGTACATCAGTTACAGTATTTCTTTGTCTTGTATCTTTCATAAATGTATAGACAGGCTTGTGGATTATATAAGAAAAGATAACAACAATGTTGGTCTTAATGTTAAAAACATGACAGTTTATTATGTATTCTAAGCATTTATTAAATTACATCAGGAATAATTAAGTTTGGACTTGAGGTCATGTGACGATAGATTGTGGTGGCAGCAATAAATACCCCTGTCCTTGTTTCAGTTTTTGACAGGCTGCTGTTTCCAAGGCCATGATTGAACATTGCTAAAATTGAACACAATGCATTGCTTTGTGTGGGCTTTGTTTTACTGTGTGAAATTTGAGGACACTACAGTGAATGTGAACACTATCACAGACAGTAATAAAGTGGAGGAATGAAGAAACAAGAGGGGATTTCAGACGTTGCTATATTCTCCAGTGCACTGTACATTATCCCACCATGTCCTCTAAACACGAAATGCTGACTTTCATTGCTTTCAGTAAAACCCATATTCAACATTTTCTAGATTCCATCTGCCTAAGGTTGTTGGTTCTTGTTTTCTTTTTACCATGCAAAACAATGTAATCATTTCTCACTGTATTCATAAACATACAGACATACAGATTCAGAAGGATACCCACAGTTTTCCCTTGGACATAGTTCAGATCATCTTGGCAACACCTGAATAGGATGTAGCTACTGTTCACATGTTTAGTACCAACTGTGTTTTTCTTACTCTGACAAGTCCTGGTAAAAGCCTATTGCTTGCCTCTGGGGGATACAAACACACAAATCTACAAGGCCTCCACACCACAAAGTCTATTCCTATATTTTGCAAGAATAACATGATAACATGGGGTTGATTTTGCATGATAACCCGTCTCTCCCTATACATGTATGCTTGGACAATTCTCATGTGGTTGTTTCCAAAGTTTAAGATTGACGCTGAGATGTGAAATTTGGCTAATCAAGGAAATAAGCCAGCAAGGTGCACACTCAAGCTGAGAATGGAGGCTTTGGTATGTGACTTGAATTTTAAATGATCTATCGTTGGGACATTATCGCTCTTTTCCTGATATGCTGTAATTTAGAAAAGTGTATGTGATATCGGGTTGTGTGTTGCCAATCAAGGACCTTCATTTTGCGTATTGTGAAGTTAGCTTGGGGAGGTTTTAGTACTGCATGAGGGACTTCTGTGATTGGTGACAATCCCATAGGGTCAGCTTATTTGGGACCAGACTCTCACTGTTGTACGTGGGCTTGGAGACCTTTGCGGAACTCAAACCAAACTCGAGAACATTTGTGTAAGAGGAGGAATGCGTGGCGTGGAAGTGTCATTTTTGTGTTAAACTGAGAGTCTGTTGGATTTAGGTGAAGGTATCTTCTTGGAAAATGTATCATGACTTCTTTATTAAAACCATTACCCTTTAATTGTTAGTGTCCTAGGTTGAGATCTGGGCTACAAATCCATACATGAATGCATCATGTTGGTTGACGTTTCTGTAACTTTGCTCTTTGCAATTAACTTAACAATTTTACACAGCCTCTCCAACATGATTATTGGCTGTTTTTCTGTTTCCTGTCATTCAGACTACTAGCTGTGACTTGAGCGATGGCATTGTGTCTAGCAGTCTGCCTGCTTCCTTCCTTTCTCTGCCTTGGAAAAAGAAAAGTTTCTGGCAATTGAGTGCCAACAAAGAGGAAAACCTGGTGTGTCAAGGCGATGTGGCATGTTTGTGCTGGGAACAGCAAAGCTGACTGTTTGACTGGATTCCTGCGTGAGTCTTTTTGGCAGCCTGGCTTTCCATCCTGAAGCACTGAGGAGTTTTTTTTCAGCCTGTCATGTCATCACCTGGCCTCCTGTACACCCAACGTCACCCCCCAAACCCTCCCGCTGCCATGTGGCCTGTCACAATGCCTTCACCTCTGGCACTACGCACACATTGCAGAAGTTTGCTTCCTGCCAGAAAGCCTTAGCACGTGATACATGTTGTGGAAGTGTCTATTTTAATTCAAAGCATGGTAATTTCCTCTGCCTTACCAAGTTTTTCTTTTACCCCATTCGTTGTGATATTGCTTACCTACTGTTACTTGGTCCAGAGCCATTCTCAGACACAGTTGCACGTGCAGCAATCGCCAGGACCTGGTCCAGATAGAAAAGCAAAATAGTCTAAAGTCTGCCAACAGAAATATCAAACATAATTAAATGTAATCATTAATATCATTGATATTAGAAAGGTTGGGCCTGTTTTGTAGGCACACGCTTATTGATACTATCTTCTATAAACTGTACTAATTCGTCTTGTGTGCCACACGTGAAATAAGCCAACTTTTAACATGAGCATAAAGCCTACACAATTATTTGTATTTCATACAAGAGTCTTTACTCCAGATGCCACTTTTAGTGTGCAACTGTGAATGGCTTAACGATCATTGGTTTTTGTATTGATTGGTAAGCTACCTGCCAGTTATGACATAATGCACCTCAGTGCTCGTTCACTCCCTCACAATGCTCACAAACATGGCAGAATTTCAGCCACACTGAGAAGTTTTACATCTGCAGATTTTTTATATCTTATTCTGTAAAAAAATACACATTTCTGGACCTTGATAACCCCAAGGATAACTGTGTGTGGTGTGTTTTTGTGCCAAGAATGCCCAGAATACAGTGTATTGATATATATTGGCAGAAGATATGCAATGTTGATGATGAAAATCGCATTAGCATTGTCTCGATCTGGCCTGGATCAAAAAAACAAACCAACTAAAAACCTTTTGGGTAACGGGCCACCCGCAACCTCCTGAGCAACAACTGTTTGCAGCAGTTTGAATGAGTGTGATGAAATTAAAGTTTTTAATGACAACTTAGTGGATGTTTGAGCAGGACAGCAAACAACATCCAAAAACTAGGCACAGGAAAACAAAGGTGGAACGTGTGCAGGTAACACAGGACAGAAAAGACAGCAGGGGTAAAACAAGCACAACAGATAGTGACAAGTGAGACTGGTGAACACAGAAATGAAATAAAGTAAGCAGGGATAGCTGAAAACAGGTGAAATTAATAAGACATGTGAAATACATAAGGATGGGATAGTCACTCTCGTGAGCAAATCAGACGAAGACAGGAAACAAACAACAAGGGGAACCCACACAGGAAATGACCCCGACAAAATACCTAAGTGAGGTACTTCAACAGCAATCTACTAAAAACAGACCAAAATACCAAAATGATCGTGTGGCAAAGGGCTGCTGTAGGGTTCAGGAGATGCATCTGCCAGGATCCCTCATGCCGGGACATCTGGGACAGTTGTTGCATTTGCCATCAGTCTTACACAATTTATTTTGAATTATACAATTCTAATAGGTCAACACAGGTGTGTGTGTGTGTGTGTGTGTTTGTCTAAAGCCAGTGGCTATTTAGTGAGTCATGTGAATACAGGAGTTCCGCAGGAGTTCTTAGGCACTGACAAGCAAGTCTTCAGTGCTCTGGTCCATATAGGCTGGCAGCAATTCGAGGGTTAAAGTCCCAAAATGTTGAGGATTTCATGCCATAAGCTCTGGCTTTAAGGGAATAAGTCTGAGCAAGGGCCTAATTGTGTTGAATATGCAAATGGTGCGTTCCTGTCCAAGGTCATTGAAATCTCACAAAACTTATAGGTTCATTGAGGGCACATGACATTGAGAAACAGTTGAAACACTTCATGTTATGTCTTAGAAAAGAGATTTATTTCAGTTCCTGCTCTATCTAGATTATCAGACCAAATGTTTAATTTCGATAAAATGCTTTTTTCCTGACAAATGACACAAACGATTGAAGTGATCACCAGAATATTCAATATTGATATATTGATTAATTTACTATTGTAGCATGAAATTAAAAATACACAATGTGAGTGTGATGAAAAATATACTTTTCAGTGTTCAAAGCTAAAGAAAACCCTTTTATGAGTGTAACAAAAGTGCAAGAGAAGATGGAGGACAGAATTGTTGCAAAGTGAATGTTTCCATTTCCATCCTAATCATTTATTTTAGAGTTACCGTAGCTGAAGTCATATGAATTTAAAGGTAGCCTTTGTAAGGGCGAAATATCTTAAAAAGAGAGATGTGCACAATCAAATGTGCCAGCAGGGGGGAGGATTAACTCCTGACATCCATCTGATAATAACTCTGGCCTCAGCAGTCCCACTTTAAGACTGTGATACTGTTGATCCCCATATGGGCGTTTACTGTATACGACCATGAAACAGAACAAACAGTCCTGGGTAATATTTATCCCTGAGGTATAACACAATCTGCCAGCTTGTATTGCCTGAACATTGGGTGAAATTGCTTTAAACTGTAAGCCATTCTTTTCATGGAAAAGATCTAAAATTAATCAGCAGGCTTGTTGTCCCTCTTAAGGCCATGATAAGAAGGTTTTGGTGCATGGGGAGGGAAATAAGAGGCTTTCGGGGCCGCTTTTATTAAAAGGATCTGACATCTACCTGCCCTCTCAAATGGCAGGCAATTTTGACACTTCTGGCACGCAAAACAGCCGCACAAAAATATTGCATGTCTCCTGGGCTCGTGGGCCTACTCTATTGCAATGCAGTTTACCTTAAAGAACAGTGTGACAAAACATTGTAAATGAAATGCCTCTTCATAATAAATCACAGACCAATGTATTTGGCAGCTTGAATGTCTACAAATCGGCTGATTTCCATCTCCATCTTTTCAGTTTCCTGCTATCATTATCCACACGTATCATGTTGGGGATGGCTTGATGGTCTCAATGTGTAGAAACAACTTATTCTCACATCCACATTAGTGCCGGGCTCCCCACAGTACAGCAGTGGCCTGTAGGCACTCAAACTCTGGGCCAGTTCTCACGGTGATGGTCAGTTGGAGATTCTTTTTATTTTGATACCGTTATCATTTCCTATTTCCCCTGCTGATTGGAGCTTAACAGCCAAAGCAGCTCAGATCGTGCCGGCATAAAACTACTGGCCCATTAATCCGTCCTAGTGTCGCCTCTAGCACAATCGTGTAAGGATATTTGTGGGGAAATTGAATGATATTCTGTGGCAGCTCACCAACATTGCAGAATGACATTTTAAAATAGGTGGGCTGCTCTGAATCTTTGCTATTCTCATAAGCATAGCATATGAAGGAATATACAGTATGTAGGGACAATAAAGGCCAAAAGCATACGTTTGTTATCGCATTGACTGAAAAAGTCCTTTATCTTTTCTACACTTTACATCCATCACTAATATTATTACGTATGACATATGTGTTGATGATGATAATGCTGAATAATAGATAACAGTAACCACCTAAAAAGTATCCTAAATACATTTGATTTCAAATCTATTTTAATTAAACTCATTCACCAAGAAAAACAAACAATATATATATACAGTATATATGCAAAAAAATGTAAATGAATACTGTAAGCAGCCCTATTATACAAAAAATGAAAGCGTCTGTTTTTTTTAAGTGTAATTTATTTTTTGTGTGATTGATGCTACAGCACATTTACACTATTGCTTTTCTTTTCTTTGTCAATGCTGCTCCAGCAGCGAGCCATTCAGCCAAACCCATCGCATAGCTTTGAATCAATTTAGGGCAACCTTACACCTTCGACATACTACAAATCTAGATTACAGGACGTGTTTAATCTAGATATGCATCCGACCACTGTGTGAAGTGGCATTTTTTTGCATCACCAACTAATATTCTTATAAGATTAATATTAAACTGATGCAGAACCTGAATATCATGAGATAGTCAAATTTCACGAGTAGATTGCTTTATCAAAAAAAAAAAAATCTAAGAAGGATCCCCCCTCCTTCTATCTAACAGTTAAAATATATCCTGTCCAATTTTGGACTATATTATGTGTAATCCTCCCGACTTTTAGTCTTAACTTCCATCTTGGACTCTTGATTTGATTTTGGTCATTGTTGATTTGATCTCTAGAAATTCTTTCAATCTCCTTCTGGACATTAATATCATCTCTCAAGATGCCTGATTCTTTAATCCACATTAATCTCAGACTCTCTTTCTTAGGAAAACGCTGCTTTGGGGGAGGGGAGGAGGTCAGGGACATGGATTAACAAAAATGTATTTTTTGCAGTCTGTTGACACAACATCCCAGTCCAGTCAAAGTGGTTGCTTCTTTGGGCAAAATTGTACAAATAACTGCAAAATGTTGAAACTAAATGCAACACTAATTGAAATTGATGTGACACATACTAATGGAGACTCACATCAATCAGTAGTTTACAGCAAAAGAAAAGCAAAGAATGAGGGGACAAGTTTTCCACATATGCCATTCACCTTTATTTAAATAATCTTGACTTCAGGGGGTTCTTCTAGAATGCAGAAGCATGATGAAACCTCCGGTAACTTCACACATGGATCAATAACACTTTGGGGAGTGAGCACATGCATTACTTACATACAGGACCACACAGGGCTCTAAGAACGCAGGGTTAGGGAGTACAAGGAAACTTCACTTCTCATCATTCATTATAAAAATGTGTATATGCCCCATCATACACCCTGAAATGAAGTACAGAACACATACAATAACTTACTGTATATAATAAATCTAATTTAAGGATGATATCAATAAATCATTTAAATAAAAAAGTGAAATGAATAGAAGCACGTCGAGCAGTGGGATTAAAATCAAAGTATGAGTGCGTTGCTAATGTATTTACGAAACAAACAAAAATAAATACATTATTAAAGGTGTTGGTGTGGAAATCAAAAACGATCAATGTGTTGAATAATTTAGACAACAGGCAGTTGTCTATATATATGACTGTACTTTGACACTGTTCTAATACTAGAAACACTGTATCACTTTCTTTGTGCAGGAGTAATGCTGTTATGTTACTCTCCTGATATTTCGCTGCACAATACACATACAGTTCCATTCTTTGTATGTACTTTCGGTGCCCTGACTTCCTGTGCATTTCTCCCCTGAGAGTAACACAGGTGGGGTTCAAAAATATAGTTTTTGCCCCATCCACCAATTTATTTTTGATGATGCTGTACCTTGCTGCGAAACCAAAACACACATTTCCATTGATGGACAGGACACGGGAGGCTTTTCCTGTTCCCATTATTTGTGTTTGCCATTCTGAGAACACACCCTGACTAACATGGTACCTCTCAAATGGGTCCGGTTCAAAGCTGCAATGAATTCTCCACTCATTTTACCACCAGCTAACCTCCTTATTTATTTGTTTGTATCAGGCTAATTCTGCTGTAATTACCCAATACAAACGATAACGATCTCATATGGAGAAAAAAATCTTCCTTGATATGTGAACATTTGAAGTTGGAATGTTTTTGTGTTTTTTATCGCCATTTTACTAATCAGTCAATTTTATTGTTGATTATTCATATTTTGTTTTTTGTCTTTTAGTCTGCAGTGATTTGAAAAGAGGATAGATAAACAATGTTACAGCCACATCATATGAAAACCAGAGATATAAGCAGTCCCATGCCAAAGAAAGTCAGATGAGACCGTTTTCACATCGATGCAACATATTGTAGCTGCACTGACAGCGCATGTATGAGCGTAACACAATGACACATTCATACACTTGGTCAATCCACATTGCTTCAGAACACTCATTTGGAATTTTGGAGATAAGGTATATCTTAAATATTTTAGTTTTAACCCTGTCATGAATTAGGAGTGGGGGAGACTCCGTCTGATGTTAAACCATCAGGTCTATTGATATTTGAAACAATCACAACATCACTTCATCCCTGGAAATTTGAGCATGCATTTGTTGGCAGGCTTACAAAAAAAATGTCATTAGGTTCACAATTTCACTTGAAACCACAGCACAGTGGCCTTTATGTTTCAGAATGTAAAAAAAAGATCAGCAATAAGCAAAGCTCCCTTACAAAAAATTTAACATTTTGGGTTGCACAACATTAACGTACAACATAATATTTATCATGCCTTCAAATGACTCCATAACAGCTACATACAATCATCTGCATTTCTATTCATCAGTTTTATAAGGCTACTATGCTATATTTTAATACTTGGCTGTCATGACTTTAAGTTAATGAGCACTGGTAGGACACATTAGCTCTTCCAAGTGTTTATAGACAAAAAATGTATTTCCGGCTGATTTCAGTTCTAAGAGAATGATCCCAACTACTACAGGAATGACAAACTGGCCGTGCAAATAAAGGAGGAAATAACTTAAATGTAAGGTCAATCTTTTGACCTCATGAAAAGGTTGCATGGGTTCTAACCATTTGCCCTCTGAAAAAGTATACCCTTACATTTTCCTGGACATCAGATCTACTTATCGTTGTCCTCTTCATCGCTGTCTCTCATAGAAATGCCTTGCATCCCTCCTTCCCTCACTGAGGCAGTGGCTTCCTCCAGGGTAAGCCGGTTTCTTACTGTTTCATACATCTTGCTGTTTAACGTGGAGTCCAGCACCCCTTGAAGGCGGAAGTCACGGTACTTTTTCTATCACAAAGAACACAATCAGAAGCAATTGGAAAAGGAGCTAGCGAAACAACTTCAGAGATTTGGTGAAAGAGATTATGCTCTCCTGTTGATATCAACATTCAAGGGTCAAAAATGCATTTTTACCCAAAGTCAGATATATTCAGTTTTCCCAATATGCTACACTAAAAATACAATATTTTAGTATTGGACTGACATACTGTGTATGAAGTAGCTCGGAGTCCCTGGTAATGGGAGTATTTTTTTGAAACCACATGGATTAAAATCAAATTGATAATGAAGTCCACCAATTCAACAAGCCTTCTTATCTCTTATTACTCGTCTACCAGAAGTGCCCAAGAAAATATATACATATTATTTTTTCACCATTGCTGTTACTAGTTTGTAGTATTTTTTGCATGTAAACAACAATATGCAAAGTAAACAACCTGCTGTAGGTTTTGACCCTTGTCTGGATGGATGTCATTTAGGGTTTAAAATGAACACATATTATTGTGGGCTACAAGCACACTCGCTTTGCATCACTAACCCTATCACATCCAACTCAAATATTTATGAACACTGGGAGAATGTGAAGCTTTACTTTGTATTCTCTGTATGGAGAGTCAGCAATGATAAACCACAGGACAGTTCTACACACTAGTGAGGCCACAGCGGATCAGTTCGCAGTGTTGAAGGTCCTTGGTATGAACATGCATGGACTGAATAATAATTGTGGTCAAAGATTATTTGCATAAAAATTTATGTTTACGACAAATCTTCCAGCCGGTTGCAGGTTAGTTTTTTTTGACTTGTCAAATTACTTAATACATGGGACTTGCATTACATTTCAAACTGATAGTCAATATAATTTTACTACAGCCACAGTCATTGTATAACTTTAACCATGTGTTTACCTACACCAAGGTGTTGTTAAAAATAAGCATGTCAAGTTTGTAGCTGTTGTTGTTTGCTCTCTTGTTTTTGAAGAACACTCGTGCAACAGTTAGTAATGGGGAAATATGTGAAAAGCAGCCACTCTTACCTTGACAATCCTGATGAGAATCTTCAGTTGATAAAGGTGGAGCTGAAGGTCCATGCGATCAGTCAGCCATGTTCCTAAAAGGTTCATAGTGCTGGTGTACCATTGCTGTAAAAGACACACAAACACAATACATTTCCTCATTTAATACGTTATAAGGACCCCGCAAAGCTTGCTAACCTTAGAGCACACAAACACACAAAAAAACAATATGCTGTATGCCAAAGTAATGAAATCGCAACCGCATTCATAAGCATCCATAATCCACCTACTTTCACTGTGGCACATGATGTCGTCCTAGCAGACAGTCTCATAGTGACACTGAGTTTTCATGTGACAAACATATCCTCAGCAGAAACCTCTAATCTGAAGATGTTCATGTTGTGTTGGTCATGGAACCAAGCCATCAACAGCGGAGACATAGCAACAAGCAGTGCTTCTCTATAGACTGTATAATGCCCCAAAACACACTTACCTGGGACCCAAGCTTGAAGAACAGTTTCCTCTCATGTCATGTGAGAAGTCCATCAGATATAGTCCCATGGTCTAAGGTTATATTTCATGCTGGTGTCAGCAACCAGGGAAGATCCAGCAGCCAATGAGGTGTCACTTAATAGGGATGCTAGGGAAAATGAAGGATCATATCCTTGTGGTGCACAGCAACATGTTGGCTTATCACAGTGCAAGCAACAAATCTTGCGCAAGTCGGTTTAGCAGAATAATCGATTGCAGTCTTGCTCTTTATAATCGCCAAACTCTTAACGTATGGTCTGGACAACTTGGTGTCATATTTTAAGCGCTAGGTTTCCCTTCAGTGTCATCTTTCAAAGGGCGATACAGCCAAAAAAGCGATTTGTATAACATTTACCTGCAGCCGTTGCAAGGTACTGAAAAAACACCAGTAAAATGTTCACAGAAAACACATTTTACTTTCGTTAAACAAAAGTGCTGTTGTTTACGTAAAGCTGTTTCCCATTTACAAGGGATGGACTCCAGTGTGATGCCGGTGTCATGATTTCAATTGGCGGGGGAAGGGAGGGGAGTGATGCGGTCTTTAGGACAATTTTGTAATTATTCAATGGGCTGGATTAGACAGCCCCACATGTGGCCCGCGCGCTGTTTACCTGGGAGTATATTTCAACAGTCAGTTTATGCTGGCATGCTGCCACAGACACAATCCAGACAGTACTACTAATACAGTGTGGCATCAAGTCCTGTCAGTATAATGAACACAGGTGTTCCGGGATTCAACCTTGAGATTGGCCCAGCGCTTTGTTTAGACGAGCCCTCTGCAAACAGCGGCCTCTGCGAGGCACAGCGAGCTCGGAGCCGAAAGGCTGCAGATGTTGCTCTCTGGGCCCTGGCTGCTTTCAGTCTAATTGGTGGATAATGATGAGCGCAGGCTGATCCTAATAGAAACCGACTGACTTTCAACAGTCGGGGTCACAGCAGACTGGATTGAAGAGGAACGGGAAGATAAACGAAGAGGTGGCACTGTCGATTGATTTGTGCTTTATAGGGGTTGGGGGCAGAACCAAATGGTAATAATAAGTTATGATAATATGTTATAGATAATGTGATGCAAAACGAAAGCATTTTACGGAGGTTGGGGTTCAATGACAAACGTAAGCAAACAAAGATTTCCAATGGAAGAGAGAAACACCAGATGCACAACGCCAAAAGCATTTGGTGTGTAAGCTACAACAAAAAAAAAACAAAGACGCATCTCTGTGCTATCTTTTTGTTCGGTATGTTAAATGAGACACTGTGTTTAAAAAAAAAAAAAAGAGCTAAGAGACAACGTAAGATCAAATTGATGATACTGCACTAAGAAATAAGTAGACCTACAGGGGCCATATGCAAACGAGGAGAGCAGATACATGTAGGTCAATCTCAGAAAGGGGAAGACGGGTGAAAGAGATGATGGCAGTGCTGGGGTGAATCAGTGAGGCGACCTGGTGCCAGCAGCTTCCTATCTGTCGCTGTGTGCCTGTGAAGGCTCCGGCGAGGCAGCAGGCCTGTGATCTCGCCCCGAGCACAACCCCCCGCCGAGAGGCCAGGCCTGGAGTGACTGATCCGCTCCTCCTTCACTTACCCATGATTCTTAAGATTTTTGACACTGTACCACACGGCTCCCATCTGCAGCCATTTTTTTTTGGTAGCAGCCATTTTGTGCCCTGTTCTGATTTACTCCTCTTCATTTTATATAAAAAAAAAAGAGGCTTGACAGCTATGTCACAAGTCTTCTCCCTGCCATGACTGGCATTTTGGAGGTCTGTCAGGGACATCTTGTGTACACATAATGCCTATGATTTTCATCAACTTAAATTCCTTTTAACGCCAGTTTGAAAGTGGTACTTAGAAATGATGGTTTCCCGGATCTAAAACATGGCAGTGACTGCAGATCATAAGATATTTACGTGACTGGTGTCAATACTAGACAAAAACTAAAACTATTTAAGACACAATCCAAGGGGAGAGGATGACATAAGCTGTACAGCCTTAAAAGCACTTACTGGGAGTTATGGTTTTGGATGTATGTAAATAAAAGAAAAAGATTCTTTAAAATGTCCTCATCCTCACCAAAACCTATGATCTGCTCCTGAAAAGGCTCATGACCCTGTTACAGATGTAGTGTGACTTCAATGCGTTCTTGTCTTTAATCAGCCCAATGAATTACAGCTGCTGATTTTATTAAAAGTTGACAGTTTCTGCCTTGGTCAAGGGTGATTAAACGGTCCCGGAGTACATGGCTGATACTTTCATCCTTGTGGAGAGCATTATTCTCAAGTTGTCTTGGAGAAAATCAGCATCTTAGGAAAGTAATCATGGAGTTGCTTTCATGCAGATGGGCCATGAGTACTAGAAGCTGCATGCACAATCAGGTGCACAGCTGTTTCATCATAAACTGAAGCTTAGGTGACGCTGCAGTCCTCCTCTGAATCTCTCACTGGCTACCCTGAGAAGCCCCCTGGTTTCCGAAAGTGTTTTTTTTCTGACCTAGAATTACAAGTTAGAACTTAATAACAGACTAAAGAGGGTAAAAAAAAGAAGTTTTGAGCCAAAACCCACCAATACCAATAAAATATAACTTTACTGTGAACCATGAACTATGATTGGACAAATATTGTAAATTATAATATTTCCCATTGTGCAACACAACAGCTAAGAGAAGGACAATTTGTTCTTATTCAAAAAGCTATATGCTAATTCATCTTCAACTATTTTCTTGCTGACTTATTGCCATCACAGTGCATTTTTAAATGTTTGACCATAATTACACGTCGTCCCTAATTCAAAGTAAAGGCATTTTCTTTTCAGAGCAATGCGAGAGAATTCTTTCCTCATCACTGCTTACAGACTTCATAACTTTTTCACTCAGTCTCTAATAAATTTCACCAGTCAGATGGTTGGGGATGGGACTTCATGAGGATGACGATGGACGATTTACATGCAGCTCGGGAGGAAAAGGTTAGAATATAAACTATGGCTGATAAGTCAGGGGCTGCTTTTGGGATGAGGGCACAACAAAAGATGAAGTTGGTTTAGATGGCTGAATCTGTTTTTTCAGATCTTTCAGAACCGTTTAATGAAATGTTACAATCAGGCATTTGTTCTTTCATCTTAGTATTTCTAATTGAGAGACATGGAAGAGAAAAATCAAATCGTTTGAAACCATAAAGAGCTATCACTTGTTATTTTGAAATAAGTTCAAATTAGTTTGACAGTAGGAAAACTATAAAACTAAAATCTGTGTAACTGTTTGATGTACAGTGCTGGGCAAACGTTTAAACAAACCAAAATCATTGTTTGCTGTTACTATACGATAAGATGCTTGCCATGCATGTTTGTTCCAGATATGTTGGAGAAACCTGTCACAGTTTGTCTGTCAGTCTGTCCAGACTGACTCCATGATCAGAACATGATTGCTTATCATGTGATGCCTATCTACTTGTTGCTGAAGTATGTAAGTATAGCATATTATACTCTAACCCTATTGTATGTTTCTGGTTGGTAAAAAATATCAAGGTCCAAAGTGCCTGTGCCATTTAGTTCTCCGTAGTTTGTGGTCCCTAACATCACTCTTCCTCATGATTGCTAATTGGTTTTGCAGCAAAACACACTGACAAAAAAAGATGACACAATAACACAAAGCAAGGTCCGGACGTCCATCAGAAGGGGTGAGAAGGTTCAGGGGGCAACCGTATGTTGCGGCCACTAACCAAACTAAATGCTCCCCAAATC
The DNA here is from genome assembly GCA_016785305.1 of Colistium nudipinnis. Lineage (NCBI taxonomy): Eukaryota > Metazoa > Chordata > Actinopteri > Pleuronectiformes > Rhombosoleidae > Colistium > Colistium nudipinnis. Next base: position 1,336,956 of record JAFBJU010001120.1, read on the forward strand.
CCCCTGCTTGCAACCGAAGAAGAGGAGAAAGCAGACTCTATATGTACCCCAATCCACACGGTACATTTATTTTGATTGAATTCCCTGTTGCCAATATCCTATTTCGAGTTAGTTTCATTCCCAATAAGGCTGCTTGTTTCCTAAGCTCCCACTCTATCCCTCTTCCCCTCCAAATGGTACATTTTACACAATTTCAAGAGCAATCTTTTCACCTTCTGTGACACAGCCCTCAAACTGTCTGCGTCTGCTACAAAATAGCCACGTGTAGACGCCACGGTTTCAAGTCAAACCCCCCTGAGAAGGTGACAGTCCTGCGGGGCAGGATTAAGAAGCTGTCACATCTGTATGTTGACAAAGTTAAAAGCCACCCCGACACTCGCTGGGCTTGTCAAATGAACAGTGATGGCCCCTTTTGCTTTGTTCCTCTTGGCTGGACCCAATAAAAGATAATTATCAGAACAGACGAACATGCCCAAGCTTTCTTCTTTAGGCTGCAAGGGGATCAGCAGGGGGCTAGCACTTGCTGTCAGCCAAAACAAGCGTAATATGGCTCTGAATACATAATGCCATAACCCGACAGGGATCAAATCTGTGACATTCTAACGAGTTCCATCTGAAGGAAGTGCCTCCGTTTCCTCGACGGGGTTATCTCTGTGTGTGCATTTGTGTGTGTTTTTTGTCACCTCGCAACATGCTGATGAACCCCTACCTATACACAGGCAACATGCACTTCCAACACTATACCCTTTGCACATGCTTCCCACATAGACACATAGAAATCTGCCGGACCATCCCCCTTTGAGTGAGAGCCGGGAGACAGGGCGACCTCCTGCCCCCATCTGACACCAACCCACCCATCCTACCAAAAAAACCCATCCACCGCAAACACACGGACGCACACACAAGTACACACACACACACACATGCGCACACACCCACAAACACTTAAACCTCGCCTTGAAGCCAGCATTCACACCCAAGTCTTCACATGGCGCTTGGCAGGGGGGGCTTGCCACCAGCAGGATTTGATGCAAAAAATGGCACACCTCTAATTCTCCACCCTCCCCATCCACCTACTCACCTCTTTCATGACCCTTTTGCATATATTATACGCTGTGTGGCGTCATGATCGGGAACTTGCATTTTAAGAACCGAGGGGCAAATGCCACATAGGGCATCATTAGAAAGGCATTGTGTCTTTCTCAGCAGACAACTTTCCCTTAACTGCTAGTGCCCAGTGAAAAACGGCCGCAAATGTGTACCAGGATAGATAACGCTATCTTCCTGAAATGATAAGGTAGTGAGTTGAATGTAGTGTAGCTTTCCCCCTATATTCATACTATGCCATCATGTTCTTGAGATGACAAAACAGTCCCAGGTAACAATAAACCACGAAACGAACAGTCAGTCTGACCTAAGTCGGCAACCACAAGTCCCCAATGTGTATTCCTGTCAGTGTTCCCACTGCATCTTATTAATCATGGAAACAACATCTGAAACCCAGTTTCACTCATGAAGAAACAACATGTCTTATACTTCTATATATTTCTTTGCTCACTTTATGTAATCAAAATAATACATTATTATTATTATTATTATTATTATTATTATTATTATTATTATTATTATTATATTTTGGCCCCCTCTTTTTAATGATCTTTAGCCTTTTTAATGGCTTTAGTTAGAGCTCGATAAAGCCGATACCGACCAGTAAAACACTGCCTTGCGAACATTGGGATGTCAAGGGTTGGATCAGGACATCCCAAGTTCAAGTTCAGTTTTCTAACATAAAGTAAACGTTTAATAGTGAAGGTTATATTGAACACACAGACTAACTTTTTCATTTGAGATTTTTTTCAGTTGATATTCAAAACCAAACATTCATCCATAAAATATAAAAAGTTGGACATATAGAATGACTAGACTTTAAGGTTTAAAGTCCGGTCATTCTATTTTGTCCAACTTATTATATCAACATCTTGTATACTTCTGGGTACACAAGTGAACTCTCAATATCATTACATAATGTTTACTTGCTGAAATGTGTGGCTTTGAAATCATTTCCTTTTTTTTCAAGTGTTTGCATATTATAGAGTCTTTCTTCATATTAGTCATATTATATGCGCATCACGCAGGTCTTACAATTGAATTCTTACTTAGTTCTAGTTCTCCATTCGCCTAGTACACATGCCTGATATATAATGTCACTGGAGAGCAGCTAGACATACCTTTTTAAAGGAATGGCATCTAAGGGATGTGCAGAGGTCAAAAGCAAGCGCCCTTTTATTAGAAATGCAAAAATCTGAGAAAGCAAGCTGACGTTTCAGATGTGCGTTCAGAATCAACGTGAAAGATAGGAGCAGAGAACATCTCTGCAAGACTATATCAGTGTAAACATACACTGCAGGCAACAGTAGACAACACCATCATCATCACTTTTAAAGGGAGGAATAAAATGTGAGTTCCAAACAATGTATGGGTACTTCTGCATGCACCAAATTGAATTAAAAGACAATGCAAACTCAATTAAAGAGTGGATAAAGATAGCATAAAAGTGCATGTGATTGAACAGGGCTAATAAGACAGACAGACACACACACACACACACACATTCATGCAAACACACAAAACCCTGAACAAGCCAACCGATTTGTTAGGTCAGAGGCCCCTGCTTTGTGGGGCTGCTCAAGAGCTTTTGTACTGTTGAGAACCAGGAATGTAGGAGCTGAGGAGGGGCCTCACCACAGGGGGTACACAGGGATTACAAGCAACCTGGGACTCTGCCTCTTTCTGCCTCTGCTGATGTTTTTTGTGCATGTGTGTGTGCCCATGTGTGCATGTGTGTGTTGACAAAGAAACCATGCATGTTGAGTACAGAGAGTAACTTTCAGTGAATCATTTGTTTCTTTTCATATCGATTACATTTTATTTGTTCAGATTCTTACTGATTTAAGTTAAAGTTTGTTTTTTTTAAGATTGATATGTGCATAGTATTTTGGTGAAGGAAAGTGTTCCCCGTTGATTTCCATAAGCCAATGTGTTTCAAACATGAATGTATAAATAGTGGTGAAGCAAATTTAGGAGGCAAATGTGGAGGCTGATATGATTTGCATCTTGGATTAAAGTGTTGGCCCTGCAGTTAAAACAGTTGACACTGCAATAGGAGGTTTTCCTTTTTTTTTCAGGTCTGCCAGGTCAGGCCAGTGGTCATATAGACATCATTTGATAAAAAGTCAGACAACAACATGTTAACTTTCAATCCATTTCAATCTGCTGCTTGTGAAAATGATGATTTAACAATCGTCAGTCAAAAACTCAACACACATTAGTAAAGAAAACAGCAGACAGAGAGAGAGAGAGAGAGAGAGAGAGAGCGAGAGAAAGAGAGAGAGAGAGAGAGCATGTCCCACTGAGACCCAGCTGTGTCTGCAATTAACAGCAGGCATGGAATGATGATTGCTGGTGCAGCTACACTAATGCCAAGTGACAGGCTTTCTGTGAAGGAGAGGGAGGGCTGCTGAGTGCCATAAAGCAACAACATACTTACACTGAGGTAACATAAGGAAGCAAATAGAAAGGGTTGGTGGGGTCTGGGGGTGCTGTAAGGCATTATGCAGTTTGGACAAAGGGTTTGTCTAATCCTACCTGCTCAGCTTTTGATGAATGAGTCCACTGTTGGCCTATTCTAGACCTGCTCACCAGCTCAGCAGAGAGACCCATTGATGACTTCACTCAATTACCATAGTAACTCATTCCCTCCCTATTTGCCTATTAATGTCGTCGTCATTTATTACAATGCATTTAGAAAGATACCCCAAAATATAATCGATATTATTTTGATGATTTAGATTACAACATAAAAGTGACTTTGGGGCTCTTATTAAAAAACATATGGATGAGTAAGCTTGCCGAAAAATGTATATAATGTGTCTGATAGCGGCCATAGACAACTTTGTCAATACAGCCAGCCAGGAAGTACTGTTAGCCCCAGCTACTAGGTAGCATGATCACTTTTACACTGATGAAGTTGTTTGAGAGCATAAAAAAGAACATTATGGACTATGACCTTGCTAAGACCCTTCAGGCACACGCTTGTTTTATATATATTCAACCATGGTCCATGGTATATGAAGCTGGCATAACTGAAGAAAAGTCACGCAGACTTTGAGAAAATGTAAACTCAACAAAATAAAGCTCCCTACCTGAACCAGCGTTCCTGAACCATACCATTTACGAAGCCATTCATTTACAGCAAGAATGGAAAGTATAGGAGAAAAAAGAACTAATTCTGGAAAAAAATATATATACAGTATATATCTATACAACCCAGTCTCACAAATAATCTTGGTGCTGGCCACGTATTAAAAACCAATGTATTTCAATGGGGAGGGTTAATCCTTCTGCACACATATTATTACAGCAATTGCGCGCAAACAGACTGCAACGTTTTATCCGTTGTTTTCAGGACAATATTCATCTTCAATTGATCTGACTTCATGTCGGTTTCATATCTAGGCTTCTCAGCACCTTATACAGTGAAATTAGGTTGCTTATGTTGTGTTTATGTTTATGCTCCTTGATCAAATAAAATCCTGTTCACATGTCTAATGAGAATTCTGACCGACAAAATGGACTGAGAAGGTGCAACATGGAGTGTACAATCTGACGGTATATTAATGCACAGTAAACAAACCTCTGCATGTTACCATGGTGATGATTCCAGCCAAGGGTTAGGGGTACTGTGCGTGCCACTAGATACTGTGTTTTACACTCAAATAAAACAAGTAATGTTTCTTGTATAGCAATCAATCAGCTGTCTGATTTTCTCTTTTTAATATCCCTCCATGCACGGACCTGTGCGCACACACACTGTGAAGTTTTTCCTTTTATGTTGTACGCACGGAGCCTCAAATCGAACACATCTCACTTAGCATCTTAATCAGACACACAGCGCGTTCAATCGAGTCCAATGTACTCCGCTCCCTGGCTCGGCGAGTGCTCTCCCCAATTCATTCATATCTACACCTAGCTGCGTCAAGCCATGAGCGCCTGTCGCTGAAGACACTACACTACCCAAAAACCCCAGATATGTGTCGGAGAAGTCTAGACCCGGAAATAAGTAATTGTGCTGTCAATGTATTTTACAGTGATACCTGCGATATTCCTTAACTCGAAAACACAAGTTTGTCCATGTTACTTTCGCGGCATCAACGACACTGACTAACAACACCTTCGTTTTTATTATTTCCCTATTTTATCTTTAAAAACGACCATTCCCAACATGACTCCACTTAACCCTTGCCTGGCATCGTCTCCATGGTAACAGAGTTTTGTTTAATGTGCGTTCATATACTGTCAAATTGTACTCTGCAGTTCTCAGTTTCATTGGTCAGAATTGGCATTAGTCATGTGGACCGTATTTTATTTTATCCAGGAGCATAAACATAAACACACCACATAAGAAACAATCATTTCACTGTATAAGGTGCTGAGAAGCCTAGGTATGAAACGTCATGAAGTCAGATCAATTGCAGACGAATTTTGTCTGAAATAAAAATAGGGACAATGTGGAAAAGAACTGGTAAAACAGCGCAGTCTGTGTGCGCACCAATGCTGGAATAACGTGTGTGCAGAACGCTTAACCCTCCCCACTGAAATACATTGTTTTTTAATATGTGAACAACACCACGATTATTCAGCGATAATTGTTACGGTGGCCATGAATGAAGAGATTCATTTTCGCAACAGTCCCACAAATATTTGTGGGACTGGGTTGATATATACAGTATATATTGATGTGTAAATAATTATTTGTGTCAGTGACACAATGGTGCACCGCGGCTGACCATAGACCACAATCTGAGCAAAGCTGGGACAGCAACTAAACAGGCTCAGCAGGAATTTCAGCCACACATGTGGCTAAGGAAGGAGTTTGGAGGAGCAGGATGCCAGTCAACTCCCAGTGCAGAGAAAGGTAAATGTTTATCTCAGGTCTGGGTTTGTTTTCAGGACAGCAATCTAGGTCCCTTACGAAACACTCATGTCCTTCCACCAGTAAGTGTCAGTTCAATGAACACGAGAGACCAAATAAGGAGGAACTTTATAAAAACATGGAGACTTGGAGAAGGGATGGGTGTATATTTGGGGTGGTGGGGGTTGGGGGGCTCATGTTGTGAGGAACTAAACAGTTGGAATTACGGTCAGCGACCAGTCATTGAGTAAACATACAATGAGCGACAGAAAGGCTCTGCGGTGGACAATAAAAATAGAAAAAAAGCCGCCAGCTTCAGGCCCTGAGAAAAGTGAGCCATTCTACTTACAAAGAGCCGCTTAGGGGTGGATTGAGGGAAGGAAAAAGAGGGCTAAAACACTTGTGGGCTCAGGGAACTCTATAGGGGGAGTGAAAATGGAATAAGCCAGCAAGCACTTGAGGGTCCCGCCGAGCACCTGAATGGGATAGAGGGGTGGAGTGTCAGAGGGGGGTCTGGAGAAGGTGAATGGCCTTCTTTTTGGGTCCAATTTGTCTCTTTTCACCCCACTCGCCCCGCTCCGGCTCTGACAGATGTACAAAGAGGGAGCGGCACTGGGCCACTCATCCACATACGCCCGTGAGCAGCTGTCACTTTTGTCAGACAAGTTAATCAAACAAATGCCACCGAACCTCCCTTTCTAACGGGGAGGAGGGAAACAGGGGTGGAAGGGGGACTGTAAAAGGGTGATAGAGACCGGAGAGATGACATGTGTGTCCTCAATCAATTCACCCCGCTGGCCCTCATCAATAAACCAGCGGGACATGACAAAAGAGAAGTCTCCATTAAACTTGTATTTCCCTACTCTGGGAGTGATCGTGGCTTTAGTGTCCTTAGCTGTTTCCTCCAGGCGGCGTGGCGCGGGGAATGCTCGTGAAGGAGTTACGAAGCAGAGAAACAAAATGCTCTGGCTTAGTTATTATTGAGGACTCTAAGCTGCTTACAGACTTCATTAAATGGAAGTGAAACCTTTTCAGTGCATGTTTCGAACAGTCACACACAGTCAATCTAACCTATCCTGCTTGGCTGGCTGGCCTTTTTTTTATTGTCGCGACCTTTGACAATTTTTTCCTTGCAAATTGGTTGTGTAATCACTATTTTGCTCAAACCGCCATGCGATGCGATCAAAAAGAGATCGCATGGCTTGAAAAACATTGATGAAATTGTTGAGAATGATAAGGACATTTCATTATTATCAATCAGCCAATTCAGATTTAATGTTGTTTGACATAATAGGTTATGGTTATCTTATGTGTGTGAAACTTTTCTAATACCAAGCCATGACTCCTTCCTGCCACTACTGTTGTTGAGCTGTAATCTACCAAATCATTTTAATATTAGCACTGTAACACAAAAAAATCATGAAAAATGAATTCATAAAATTATTATTGTATTTTCAGTTGAGAAAGTTGCCTATTTATTAAATAAGCATTTCACCAATGTAATAAACGTCATGAACTATTATGGGACTATTTCGATCCAATCATGATAGAGCTAAGCTTGTTCGATTAGCTCAAGATGGATAAAAACCTGTATCTGAATATATACTTCTTGTCCTGAAGTTGTGTTAACTATGGGTCTCAGTTATCTTGAAATGTTGTTAAATTGTTTTCACGTTTTCTACAGTAGAAAAACAAAACCTTTGCCTCTTTAGTATTCTTTCTTTACATGCAGGAGTCATTTGAGGAGAATAAGACATCTGACACGTGGAGGGAGTTAAGTGTGCGTGCTGACTGAGCTCAGTGTTGATTAAATTGTTCACTTGCCGTGGCTGTGGGGCGAGCAGTTCGTGACCGGCGCCGGCAAAGTGGTGGAGTCTCCTCCCGGACAGCCAAGTGGTATGATGGCAGCTCCATCACCCACAAGTCTGCTGGCATCCCTACCACACACACATACACAGATACACCCAGCCGCCATGACCAAAGTACAGCAACGGCGACAACAACAATCTCAAATCCCCCAATCAGCAGCTCAATCTGACCCCTGGCCCTACTCCGCTCCAGTCGTCCACCACTGTCGTCCGGCAGTTGATAAACAGAGCTAGACGGGAGAAGCAGCAGCGATTAAAAAGTGCTTTAACTTTCGTCACACAGAAGTGCAATTTCGCCACGCTTGTGAATCTGATAACTACCAAGGTCAAAGAAAATACTTCAAATCAATCAATGAGCTGCGCTCCTAATCTCCTCCGGCCAAAGGCAGATTAAGTGTATAATTGACCTGCGTAATCCCAGCGACTCTAGTCCCGGCAGGATGGGGGGTGTTTGTGTGTGTGGGATAAGATTTAGTTGTTCTACAGCTCCATCTCTGTCCTACCCTTCCTTCCTGCTCTCTTTGTGGTGTATCAGTGCAGGACTGGATTTGGATCAGGCTAAAGACATGGCTTTTTTTAATCAATGATCCCCAGGCTGTGCTGTTCTAAATCCCCCCCAGTATCATTTAAGCACATCTGTTTTAATCCAGGCCTCTTCAGCCACTCTTTCAAGAACTAAAGGGGAGGGGGGGGGGCAAATTAATTTGTCTCCCCACACACAGAGCAAAAGAGTAATACGGAGACACGGCAAATTACAACAATAAGACTAAAACACCTGTTTCTGGGGTCATGACTTATGCAAGATGTCGTGTTACTCCATCTTGGGATAAACCTGAGTAGCTCAACTAACAGACATTCAAATTCAGCGGACTCCTGTGTACAGTATAGGGTGAATAAAGCATATACATAAATATCATTACTTGGTCACAAAGGTCAGCATAGAGAGCATTGGTCCGTATTCGCGTATTTGCATCTCCTAGAAGCATGCACCTAGTTCTCTGGATCCATCACATGTGAACTGTAATCCCTCCTGTGTGTCCTGTACTGTTCCCAAAAGTAGTTTTAAAGTAAAAAGTTGAGTAAGTATAATTGAGTTGAAATGAATTCATCTGAGATGGTGGATAACATCTCTAATGTCTACTCTTTTTCCTATACCCATTTGGGAGCCCAGATGCCATCCAAGAGAACTAAATTCAGTACAAATTCTCTTCAGGTTCAGTCTCATTAAGCAAAGCACTGTTTTCAGACTCAGAGGTGATCATTCTCATTCTGACACACTATGCTGCATTTTGCCCTGTTGCACATTGGATGTTGGCAACAGGCAACAGGACCACACCATTAACAAAATGCACATGTAGTAACAAAAGCGTTGGGCTAGCCACTGTCCACTTCAGCTGAAGTGAGAAAGATCCCATCCATACCAATCCCAAAGAGAAAAGGCAAGACCCTGCATGCCCACTGACAATTTGCATTGTTTCCTGTCTAGAATGCAGACAAAGCTGCTTCTCATTCACTCTCACCAGTAATGGCCCCGTTGACCCTCACGTCCACTGTACTCACAACAAGATTCCCCAAGGGAAACAACAAACAAACAACCTGCATGCACATGCAGAATCACACACGTCTCTGAGTTTTATCCATCTGGGCCAGCACAGCAGTGTCCAAACACAGTATACAGGCAGCTCAGGCCAACAAGGCAGAGTCTTCGATGTAAAAGCTGGGTGGGATTCCTCGTCTGTTCTTTGGATCGCAGCTGTGGCGTTCTGGTAGGCCCTCGGAACTTCTGGTCGAAAGTCAGTCTCCCTCACCGCTAGTCCATCGCCTCCCAGGCAACAGTGCACACACACACACAGTGTGAGCTGGATGGGGTAACTTACACAACCTTAGCAATGAGTAATAGTTTGTTCCCTTTTTTACAACTTGAAGAGAATCTTCCCGGCCCTATTAAACATCAGGTGTCCCAAGGGCAGCATAAATATGCTGCTTTCAGTAGTATCTCACACGTGAGGTAAATCCAAAATTATGAAAATGATCACTTTTCGGTTGTACCAGCTTGAATAATGTGAGGCCGCCCCGGCCTGGAAATAAAAGTAGCTTAAAAGGAACTGCAGGGGATTTCCATGCCAGTTTAATCAGGATGCAATAAACACCTGCCATTCTTACAACAGAGGAGAATATAATATTAAAGCTATTCGATGATTGGATTGCCAACCAGTAAATTTGATTAAAACACAAAACGTATCGCATTCTATGGTTATGGTGATGGTCCAAAAATAACAAGTGCAGAGCATTTTCCCCTTGACTGGTCAGAGAAGTGGGTCAAATATCAATTTAAAACATCTTGCTCTGCCAAGCCCCCCTACTCATGAATCTATGTCAGAACATGGGTATTAGCTGTAGTAAATTTTTCTCAGATTATAATTCATTTCCTGAGACACTGTTGTTTGGTTAACCTTATCAACACGAGACTACATATGGGCTTGTCTGCCGTCACTCTCGATGTCAAATCGAGAGTGATGACACATATTTAGAAATTAACAGGTCACAGTGAAATAATCTCCTTACTGTGGCTTATATTAGAAGACGTCTTAAGATAAAGACATGTTCCTAATCCCAATTAAAATGGCATATAACCTCAGGCTTACTGTCTCTGAAGAAAATCACAGCCAACCAAGTTCAAGAGACCTAAATTACTTTGAGGCACACTCCACTAAGTCTGTGTTCAAGCTCCTAACTCTGTCCAAACACACTTTGTGGTTCATCTTTGGATTTGGCAGGGATGTGGGAAACAAAGCACGCTTAAAGGGTCTGATATGATGATGTGATTTGAATTGTAATCTCTTTACAGCCAACTTTTATGGCACTAAGATACGTGATGGCACCCTTTCATTCTATGTTATTGCCCATTGAAAGATTTAAAGACTTTAATCTTGTCAAACAGCATAAAAATGAGGCCTGGTGGGTCGCGAAAAATGTCATAAATGTCTTGAAAAAGACAAATGGATTATATAAAGCTGGGTAAAAATTGTTTTCCAAGCACCTCGCAGCTGTTTGTTTTGCTCTGTCATTCTTGTTTTTATAGCTTTTCAGTTTTTTTTATATATTTTTTTAATGTAAACTTGCAACCCAGTCTCAAAAATATTCGTGGGACTGTTACGAAAATGTATCTATTGATTCGCTGCCACCGTAACTATCAAAAAATGTGTTCCTGGTTACGTTTTAAAACCAATGTATTTCAATAAATGTATTTCGCAACAAATGTATTTCTATGGGGAGGGTTAATTGCTTGCACACGCGTTATGCCAGCATCTGTGCTCACACAGACTGTGCTGTTTTATCTGTAGTTTTTTACATTGCCATTATTTTTTATTTAGTTATATATTCATCTGCAATTGATCTGACTTCATGTCGGTTTCATATCTAAGCTTCTCGCATCTTATACAGTGAAATGGTAACGTTGTTAAATAGGGAAAAAAGATTTTCAGTCATTTAATAATTAGATATTAAAATTATGATTGCGTAGGTGCGTTTCACACCACCTAAAACCTCATAGTGTATTCTCAACAGAGTATTTAATTTTTTTTATCCAAAGAACATTTGTACATATCTTTCAACAATTCCCAACATACCAGTGATGCAGCGTTACACAAAATTACTAATTCGTGTTGTTGTGTGACATTTGTAGTTTTTTCAGTATGCAGAGTTGTTATATTTTTGTCTGTGTATATCATGAAAGAACCACAGTAGAGGTTATTTTATTTATTTATGTAGGACAAATATATTTAATTATAAAAACGGGTCGCTGCTCGCAAAATCCAAGGGGTAAATAATAAAACTATTATTGCAGATATCACTGTTATAATATAATACATTGACAGCACAATAAAACTTATTTTTGGGTCTAGACTTTTCTGAAGCATAGCTGGGGAGTCTGGGAAGTGTAGTGTACGCTCATGCCTTGACACAGCTCTGTGCAGATATGAATGGACTCGGTAGAGCGGACTCTAGAGTACATTGGACTCGATTAAACGCTCCTTGTGTTTGATTAAGATGCTAAGGGAGACATGCGCCTAAATATACTAGATTTTATGCTCCATGTGTACAAAATAAAGGGGAAAAACATTTTTTCAGTGTAAAGCACCTTTCTCAGTCTGATTCCTCGATCAGAATTCTCATTAGTCATGTGGACCAGATTTTAATTTATCCAGGAGCATAAACATAAACACAACAAAAGCAACATCATTTCACTGTATAAGATGAGAAGCTTAGATATGAGACTGACGTGAAGTCAGATTAATTGAAGATGAATATTGTCCAAAATAAAAGTAAGGACAATGTAGAAAACAACGGATAAAACGTTGCAGTCTGTTTGCGCGCAGATGCTGGAATAATGTTTGTTGTGAACCATTAACCCCCATAGAAATACATTGTCTTTAATACGTGCTGATCATCACGCAATAACAGAGTTCATCGTTAGCCTGCCCACGAACCAATAATTGGTTTTAAAACGTAACCGGGACCACATTTTTTGAGCCCAGATCGTTACGGTTGCAACACATCAATAGATACATTTACAGTTCCAGGAATATTCGTGAGACTGGGCTGAAACTTTTGAAAGAATTAATCTCAGGAAAGATTTGCAATTTTGGGTTCATGATAAAAATATTTTGGTTTGAATAATAGTGCATTGACAAAATGGAGGCCCTAAGAAATTTACTACAAATAAGCAAACAGGTCTAAGACAGAATTATGATGAAATACTATTTTGTAACTGACTTACACAATACTCTGTTGCAATGGGGCAACTTATTGTAAGTCTGTATGGGACACAGGGTATAATGTCACCAGGGAGACAGTTATAATAAATGAAGGCATCAGTGCACCAAGGCAAGGGAGGGCCCCCTAACAAAGCAAAGATTAAGAAGAGTCCATTGTGACCTTGTTTTAAGAGGACATAACACATACACACACACACACACAAGAGAGGGAGAGAGGGAGAGAGAGTGGGAAAGACAGACTTGGATATCTGCATTGGTGGCCTTTTACATGGTAAATTGTAGGGGTTCAGCTTTTAGGTGATCAAAACTCCTGTGGTGTTTAGTGTATTTACTGATACATGATGAATAATGAAAAACATGTATAAGGTGGAATGTAACTTTACTCCCCGCAATCTCCAGAAAAACTCTTATTATATGATAAAGCTTCTTAATGTCATAAAATGCTTCCAACGCAAATTCTTTTCAACAGAGTTGTTGACACCATGTTGACCACCACCAATTGTTCTTAATTGTTCCATAATATTAATAGAAGGCTTATGTTATTTCCATTGTACTGATTTAATTCCATTAACCCAGAAAGGAAAAACTATATACATGAGTTTGCTGCCATGTTCAGGACCGAACACCTGACTCAGTTCCTCCCCAGACCTCCACCGGCAGGTTTGCCTGTGCACATCTGTAGGTTCTTAGTCGATGCTGACATCACATGCTGCCTACACCCTGATCCTGTATTTCCCAGGTTAACTTGGTATACTCTGCTGTATGGCGCATTAACTTTTGAAAAAGACCACACCTTCATCCTGGACATTCTCTCTCTTTCACAATCCCACCACGTAAATTGTCTGTATTTATATAACATTCCTGGTCTTGAAAGACCACTCAAAGTGCTTTACACTACGACTTTGCCATCCCATTCAAACGAAAACACTTTTCCACACACTGCTATCAGGAGCACTTTGGGGTTCAACGTCTTGCCCGACGACACTTCATGACAGGAAGTGAACGACCCTCTGCTGCCCGAACCCTTGTTTTATGTCCCAAGTGTTTTCTTAGTCCCTACTTTGTTTTGAGAAATGCAATATTGTATTATCAATACTATTATATCAACTATTCGAATGATTAAATATTAGCTTGTGGCCATAAGTGTCAGTGTATGCAAGATACTAAAATATACTAAAGCAGAGTCAACAATAGCATATTGCAAAATGAAAATTACGTCAGACCTATAGAAAAGTACCCATAGCCTGTAAAGCTACAGCCAAACACTAATGCACCACCTTGTGTGTTGTCATCCTTGAAAGACAAACAGATTAAAAAAGGGTAGAGTGTCGGGAAAAGCACAACAGAGCTGCAGATAGCAGCCAGAGACACCTTCGTCGGCCTGTGAGCTGCCGCGGGGAGAACTGATTTGGAATGACAATGAAGAGAAGCCAGGGTGAGATGAATCCGGGCTTGAGGAGGAAAAGGATACACAATGAGGCAATGGGTCAGGGCGCAGCAACGAATTGCCAGCGAATGGCAAACATCCAGAACCAGACACCTCTCTGTCACCGTGTGTCACCGAGATGGGTTAGACCTCAAGGCCTCGATTCAACACACAGGGCATGAACAGATAAAAGCAAGTGTGCAGCCAGCAGAGACTCAACAATGACACACAGGCCATTAGGTCAGTTGTGGAGTTGTGGATTACACAACCTGGATGATGTCCCAGTCAGTCTTTTCAACTAGCTGTGGTTGTTTCAGCTCCACCACCCTTCAGCCTTCCTTCAAATGCAAATGTACAAGTGCCTAAGCTTTTTTTGTTAAATTATCCTGTGAATAATTACAAGGCTAATTACCACCTTAGTTTCATAGTGTTGTCCAAAATGTTTAGTGACAATAATAACTGATATTCACTGAGATCAGTGGCCAAACACAAAAATGATCTAAGGTGCTTCCAAGATAGAATTAGAAACCCATAAAGAAACAAATCAAAACACAGCACAGCAAAGAAGAAGTAGCTTAGTTGATCGGCAGAGACTGTCCTGTGGCCACTAGATAAAGTAAAGCCCAGCAAGAAGAGATGCAAGTATTTATGACATTATCAAGCGCAGTCAAGTTTCGAAAGACTGGATGTTGGAGAAAACATGTTGTGAATTGTCTTCACTCCTGGAATGGAGATCAAAGATTATCCCCAGTAATCTTTGATCCCAGATTACTGTACGGGCAGTGTCCCGTCTGCGTTGTGGTGTGTCTCAGAGGAAAGGACTACACTGTGGTAAATAATGAAGTATAAAAATAAAGTTGGAAACAGTGACAGATCTGAAATGAGAGTCAAGCCGTGAGCGCCAGGTTGTAGCCTGGCACCAAGAGATTGATTCACACATGTATATCGCAGCACTATACCACAGCAATAAATAGTTCAGATAGTTCAGTTCATTTGGTTTGTTTAATAATAGCATGACCTCCCATATAAGAAGGACAACATCTTATTATCATTAATGGGAATGCTTCAGTGCAGTTCCCTTGTCAGTCAAACATCAAACCAATGCACTCAGCGTTGCTGTG
The DNA here is from genome assembly GCA_016785305.1 of Colistium nudipinnis. Lineage (NCBI taxonomy): Eukaryota > Metazoa > Chordata > Actinopteri > Pleuronectiformes > Rhombosoleidae > Colistium > Colistium nudipinnis. The sequence continues at coordinate 1,352,120 of JAFBJU010001120.1, forward strand.
ATTGACCAGTTAGTTTGGAAGTCGCTCTGAATGGCAGGGAGGTCCGGACATGTGTGTGCGTGAGTGAATAAACATACACACACTGATCGGGCGGGTGTATTGGATTTCGTTTTATGCTGTTTGTTGTCTCAGTTTGGTACGACCAGCCGAACGTGACTTCTGCACTCCAGCAGTCTGCGACACACTCTTCTGTGTTAAGTAAGTCCAAACACCTGCAGCACCTTAGTAAGCACCCTCATTTCCAACATGTGCTATGGCTGGTGTGGGTTGCACAAAAAAGACTAAGCTGTCCCATAAATGTGCCAACTCCGTCCATTCACCAAGTAATCCACATCTCACTAACCTCAATTGTCATGCTTTTTGTGGAAGTAGCTGATGAGATGACCTGTTTGTAAGTCCCGCAAAAGAAAACGTGGCCAGAATGTGTGGTGGGTGGCTACTTGCTAAGCCATCTTACTTTTGTGCCTCTTTTTCAGTTGATTAACAGTTGTTTGCTGACTCAGAAAGAGGGAGTACCGCAAAGGGTAATCCCTCCTCCAGATCAGCACGCACCGCACTGACACACCGTGAGACAAGCGAGCAAAGGGTGAGGAGCATAGAGGACAGGGGTGTACAAATACAGGAGTGAGGGAGGCAGAGATGGATCCAGATTGAACTGCGGCTCAACATGCAACTGCTGCCGGGATTGTTTTAGCACACTTGGGGGAGAAAACATCCAGTTTGACCTGAGAAGAGGCTCAGCAGCGAGGCTTAGACGATTTACTGATTTTTTTTGGTGTTACTTGACCTTAGCTCACATAAGGGAGGCAAACAGTGGTGGGACTGTTTTGCAAGCTGATTACTGCTTGGGTTGATTACAGTTTGTCAGCTTTGGAGACAGACACTGATGCATCAGTAAAGTCAGCTTTAACAAAGTGACTCGCAAAGATCCAGAAAGACACAAAGCTGCACAACCATGTTGGCAAAGTGAATGACAATAAATACACAAGTCATGTACTGCAATGTTGTGGTCCAAAATATGCTTATCGGAGTTACATTAGGATGATGCAGCCAGGAAAAAAAACTGAAAGAAACTTCTCAAAGTTAAACGTTGGGGCCGGTTCAGCTTAAATATTTCTGTGTGAAAGGTTTTGTTATATATATATTATACATTTCCAAACCACAGACTGGTCACGAGGTGAGCTAGGCAGCACGCCCCATGCATCAAGCAAGCAAGCTGACACGCTTCTTACGATATTATTACTATATTATTTGACATTTATTTTGCAGATGCAATTCTTTTCCATGGCTTTATGGCTTGGCAGTCTGCAATGTATGTATGTATGTATGTATGTACGTATGTCTGTCTGTCTGTCTGTCTGTCTGTCTGTCTGTCTGTCTGTATGTAAATACGACTGTGAGTGTGTATGTGCATGATTTCGGTTCTTTTTAATCGTGTACAGAAGATCCCAGGTGGGTTAATGGCTTACTTACGTCAAATAATCTCTCTATGTACACCTCCTCGTTGACCCTCTCCCGTAGCATGTCCTGGGAATGACGAACAAATGTTACGTAACCGTCAGCCACATCCATCCCTGGCTTCTGCGAGGGAGAGCGGGAGAGAGAGAAGGGAGAAAAAGAGTGAAAAAGAACAATTTCTCAGTCAGCTTATTATATCTCATTATAAATACTATATGTTGTGTTTTGAATTAACATTTATTTGAAACTAGAATCAGCAACAATAACAATTACTATGACACAAAAGTGAAATCACTTCACACTAAAATTCTAGAGGAATTATTATTAACATAAAAATGATAAAGCTCTGACTAAGAGCTCAAACTGCTCACTGTCAGAAAATGTTGTTGTTAAGTCATATTTCATGCTGAAGGAATTGTAAAAAATATTGTTTGCTTGGGTGAGGTTCTGTGGCATGCTATACTTAGAATGCTATTGTGATATATTCACTGCAAATATTAAGGTTCAATGTATATGATCCAGTCACATCTAGTAGAGTTTTCCCACTAGCTTTGTTTCAGACAATTACTGGATGGACATAATGTGTTTTTTGTGTAGGATACATTTAGCATATTATACATAGGACATTCATAATTAGATGTTTTTTTCTAAAATGTTCCCTTCTCATGTGGGAAGAAGCCTATGTTTTAGAGAGTGCCTGTCTTGAGGGCAGCCACTGTATGTTCTTCAGTCAGCTCTTGTCGGAGTTTGGACACGCGGTTGTGTTTGATGTGGAGAGCAGATTGTCAAGAGGCCTGCCATTTTGACATCTAAAATATTCACTGAGGATTACGCACTTGTAAACACCACCTGATTTGTCCTTCTAACATCTCCATTTCTTACCACTTTAAGGACGACACTTTTTTGCCCTTCCTGTCTATACCTGGCTATTTCTCCGTCTTTTCCCGAACTGACATGGATTCCAAAAGTTATGGAGAAAAGTCATCTGCTCCCGAACTTAGTTAACACATCTGTAATGATGCCTACAATGTGTAAATGAGTGTCTTTTTTACTAACGAAACTCTAATTTTGGACATTAAGGACATAATTAGCGTGCTGAGCAGGAAACTGTGACCCCTGCCAGTGTACACAGGGGCTCGTCACATTTACTGACAAGGCATTAATTTGAAATTTGGCATGTTGACGTGGCCGGAGTGTTGGCAGCTAATCCAGATTTCATGCATGCACACCAACACAAACACACACACGCGTACCGCCCCCACCGCCACACTGACAGTAGAACGGGCATGTGTTGTCCAACATGGACTCACAACGTATACTGCACAGAGAGCCAGGCACGAAGCTGGCTGTCCTTGTCTGGCTTCATGCATATGAATGGACATTTGGAGGATGGAAACAAGGTGACATGCGACATGGAAATATGACAACCAGTACCATCTGGATTATGATTTTACATGTGAAAGCATGTGCAAATATTTGTACATGCACATGAAACACACTCACAATTGCATGTCACTAGGGAACAAAGTCACTAATTCCTGCCTAAATGCCCCTTCAAACAATCTCAAACATCTCATGTGAAATGTATTTAACTGAAATGTAATAATCCAGCACTTGGTTTTATAAGAACAATAAAAGCGTTGATAATTAAGTTAATTTTAATAAAAAAATCTATGAAAAATCTATCAGGACCACCCAGGACAATCCAAAAGCACAGATGGTGACCAAGGATCTATAGTATACATAGTATACTTTTTTTCCTCTACTATTTATAGTTGCTGACTATGTTGATGTTTGTGTAACATTATAAATCAACTGAGTTTAGCAGCTCCATCTTTTAATTTGGATAATTGAATTAATGGCACTGTACTTTGGTTACCCCCTACAGAAAAAATACTTTGGTCGTTTGGTGAGGTTTTTTGAACAGCTAATGATAGGTGCAAACCAAGCATTTATGAAATCCAATGGTTGCTTTAAAATGTTATTTCGCCAGAACAAATCTGTCCCCCTCACTTCTGAAATGATGGCTATGCCCTTTGTTTTTTATGCTGCACACATAAGATGCTCCAGAGAAGGTTACATAAGAGAACCTATTCCATGGACCGTGTGCAGAGAGAATTGTTGTGAAGTGCCAGCTCCTCAGCAGGAGTGAACCGCTGTGCAGGAGAGCCCCCTCCTGTTGTCTTTATTACATTTCTTTTCCCATTGGCTGCATCAGTGTCAAAACCACTTTGATAACCCCTAACCCTAACCCTAACCAATCCTACAACAGACTGATTGAAACACCAAAGGACATGTACTTGTAAGATATGAAAGTAAGCCTCCTCGTGGCTTTGAATTATTTAGTTGTAAAGTATGTTAACTATGAAACTGCTTGGAATGCCATTTAAAAACAATGTTTTTTTTCAATCCCTGTAAGTTTGAAAGTATTCATGTTTGTACATTTTTTTTTTATTCCAGCTTATCATCTGGTAGCTGCAACTATGATTATCTCCGAAAAGTTTGTCTAATTTTCTATGCTCTGATGATTGTAATACATTTCTCACTTCTTCCAGTGACTATAGACTCAAATAAAAATGTTCAACATGATACAGTCGACATAGGGAGGGCTTCAATGTGGGTCAGCAAAACAAATTTAACACAGACTTAACTTTCAGTGTACTTAAGCATATCCACAATTTGAAACCTTGATAACGTGAGTAGTGGTGTCCTGAGCAGATGATGATGTCAAAATGCCTCTTCTTGTTTTGGTAGCTGGTTCAGGTGTACATCCATCTTATGGTATGTGCATGTGAGTGTGTTATTGTAAATCCCCACTCTGAAAGTATTTTCTTACATTTATAAAGTGAGATGGTTCTGGCCATGTACTGCACATACTCCTATCAGCCACAACATGAAAAGCACTCAATTGTAGGGACAGACGTTTAGATTTGTTTTTAAGGTAATTATTACGACATTGTTTCTATATTATTTGACATTTATTTTGCAGATGCAATTCTCTTCCATGGCTTTATGTCTTGGCAGTCTACAAATACACTGAGACCAGTTAAGGGTTTTAATGTTGTGGTTAATCGGTATATCTTTAACAGTGTTTTTAAAGCATAAAACCAATCATGACTTCTAAAGGCAAATTAAGTCTATATAAATGTGTTATATAACAATATTAATTAATGGGATATTTAAGACATTCAATCTTGAAAAGGGTATTTTTATGCATTCATAAAAGAGAGTCATAAAATAGGTTGTACTTACAGGTACATCCACATACTTTGAAGCAGCTTTCACCTGACATAGAAAAAGAAAACAGGGGTTAAAAAAACAGTCGGAACTCCAGCTGTGCAACCATTTTCACAACAAAGGCTGCTGTAGTGGCTGCCAAGTCTGCAGCAACAGTGACTCATGATTTCAGCTGCACAGTACACTCACAGACTCAATAGCATCGCTTTTCTTATACCGTGGGAAACCAGCTGAGTTGTAAACATAATTGGAGTCAAGAAAAAATCAAGAAGAATTTATTATAAATGATTAAAAAAAACATGCTTAAGATACAATATGATTTAGTCATTTTAATGTATATAATTCGAAATGTATAAAATATTAAATGACTATGCTTGTATATATTTCACTATGGAAAATACTGATTCAAAATGATATACCTTCTAAATGGATTTGTTAATGCATTAAATATACTTCATCTTGAAATAATAACATGTCCTGGGGAATAACAGAAACAAAGACAAATACAAATACAGATATTATATGAAAATAATAACATTAAAGGGGTAAAAACAAAGTATCTTAAGTAACAAATATTGTTAACAACATTGTTAATTTCCATAATTGCTCTATTACAACAAATGCAGCATGTTTAAATTCCTAACTTTGCCCAACCCCTTTTATTTTTTCTATACAACTAAATTATAACACACAATATGTGTCATTAATGTACACTTCAAATATTTTGATGAATTGTCTGGAAAAAGATCTGGTCAAATATTCCTTTGGATCTCCACTTGGAATTATTCCATCTTAGATGAAGTCTTCCCCTCTTAATAGGCAATTTCGATATAAGGTTTATACTGTGAGCTCACTCACTCACAAATCGATATATGTGCTACTTACTGTGAAAGATAGGAAGGAGGAGAAGAGTGTTCCTTCGTCATATCTGGAGAGTTTGGCTAACACACTTTCTAGAATGACCACAAACTGAGAAACAGAAGAAGAGAATCATGCTTAACAGTCAATGTCAATTAAAAGTCTTGTACAAATATTTTTTGTTGCAAAGGAGTAGCAGACCACTCTTCATTTTGCTAAAGTACACCTTAAACTGCGGTACTTTGTCATGCTCATGACAGCTTTCAACTAAAAAAAGGTATTATCCAAATGTTATGCTTTCAGAGCAGATGAACTATAATTTGTCTGTCTTCCCGATTAGAAAAGTCTTCAGTATCTTTCTTTCTACACAAAAATTGACTTCAAACTACACGCTATGTTGAATAATTTCCATACATTTGAAAGAGTCACTGATTTACATGTTGAATAATACAATACTTTACCGAACAGTGTCATGTTACAATGTTCTCCTATTGAGTTCATAAAATGTAATACTTTTAAAGAAATGTAATTAATCAGTAACAAGCGTATGATTTAAATAATATATATTTTGTCTAGTTTTGTTGAAGTCTGCTTAAACAAACAAGAATTGCAGGCCATGAGTTAACCTTTATATCTTAGTAGTTGCTTGCAGTTGTTCTTTGGGTCTTTTGTCTGTTTCTCTTTTATTTCTTTGAGTGTTGGAGTTGTTTAGTGTCCCTTGTTTTTCACTTTATTTTTGCCTTTATCTCCTCATTGTTGATTAAAAATGGTCTAAAAAATGGTCTAAAGGGCCTATGTGAGTCTCTTTGTAGTTGTTTTTGTCACTGTGTACCCCTCTGTGATCGTTTGATTTACTTTCTAAAGAGAAATGTTAACAGATACCCAGTAATAGTTTACTTCGCAGTTTTGTACCTTGGCTACCAGCAGAGTTATCATCTCCTTCACCGTTTCCTCAATTAGATTATCAATTTGGGAATGGTATTGTCTCTAGAAAGGAAGAAAAAAAGACATGTTACTTTTTTTCACCCCAAGAGAAAGAAGACATTAAAAAGGAAACACTCGAAATGTTTATATGAATTATGAAAATGTATTTGATTTTTTATTCTAATTTTCATAAAAATTGCACACAATTGGCCAATAATTGAGTGGTTTGATGACTATTATCATTTATGTTATTCTTCCCTCTGCATGCAATACAGCGACACAAGGTTGAGGATACATATATTGTCTGTGTATAAAATGGTCTATAACTTGCCAAGCTGTAGTTTTATAATATTTACTGCCACCTAAACTTGATATGCATTATTACAATAGAATATATAAGATCATGAGCTACATCAACCATGATGACATTGTCAATATTATGGAATTATGCATTAGTGGATTGTGGCCAACTTTATCTTTTCGGTGTTCAAAGGAAGATGTATCCCTGTATAAATGAAGGCAGATCCTAGTGTGCTTTTGCATTGCAATTCTTAGTTAATCAGCTATCATACATACAATACTATACATGTGAAAACTTATCCTGAGACTGTTGTGGAAAATCAATAATATACAGACTAAATAATATGTTAAATATTATATACTTCATGTTTTCCTCGCAAAATAAGTTTAGAAAAATAATGTAATGATTAACTGTATCGAATATAAAGAACAACACAGATAAAATAAGTTGTTTTGTCTCAGTAATCTGTTGAAGGTAAGAGCAATATTTAGTTACTGACTTCATGGGGGTCTGCACATTTAAAAATAGGAGTGGCAACGGCAATGGTGTGTCATTAGGAGAAGTACTATGTGTAACTGACACATTCATTAAATGTGCCATTTCCTGTGTCTGAAATCTCTGAGAGGCTATAGTAACATGTTATCATAGCTGACTGATGGCCATGACGAGGGGAATTAATAAATAATGTTTAAAATTGTCCCATGTTCCCTTGAAAGTAGAAATGTCTCAGTTAAAGATCACTGTAGGGGGGCGATTCAATTGTAATGGAAGTGACCAAAAATACTACATCCAAATAATGATAATTTCTTTACGTTACCCGTCTGTATCTTATCTAATCAGACTAATCAAGAGTGGCGAAATATATATATATATAGCAATTTGGAGTTCAGTGTCTTTTCCACAGCAAGACAAATAATAATTGAAATCCTTGAAAAGAATGTTATAGGGTCTGAAGATGTAAGGATTAGAGTGTTAGATGTTGCTAAAGTGAACACCTTATACATAATAATGCATATAATGCAAAAAATATATATAATAATAATAATATATTTCCTCTTTTTATTTAATTTTTTTTGACAACTTTAAGGCAATGTGTCCTGCTGTCATGGCAAGTCAGAGGCAGCCTCACTGTGAGGAATCCTTTTGTTTAGTCTTGTACCACCAGCACACAGAACAGCGAAGGACTTAGGAATAATTAATTCATTGTTAGTAATTGGCATCAGTCTCAGAGATTCTGTGAAATATGAAATCTATCACTTCTACCCCATGTATATTCAATGCTATCTACACATATGCTAATGAAATCCAAACAATTCAAAGTGGAGGACAACTGACAGGGAAAACCGATGACTAATTATACATTTGGGAATCGGAGGGTGAGATTTCAATTGAATTTTTAGCCACACTTACCCAGTCTCTCACAAACTTTCACAAGACAGAGAGGAGAAAAAAACAGCAGAAAGGGAGAAAGAAAGAGGTGACATGGCACTGAAAATAATGTGAATCGTCGAAAAAGGAGTATGACACAAAGACAGTAGGATGTGTTCAAGTAATAAAAACAAAACTTTCGCACCTTTGTCTGCTAATGCCACTTAGTACTGAATCAAAAGAATGATTTTTTTATGACCTTTAAGAGATTTGATTGAAATAAGGAAACTTTGTCCTAAGGATGGGGAGTCAATGGGATATTCATTTATGTACCTGATTCAACTTTACTAACTATCCTGTGCCTTTTAAATGTGTCCTACCTCCTGTCCCAGGTCCATGGCACACAGCTTTGCTGACTGGGCCTTGGCATCCACCATGACGTTGAACATGGTGCAGATGGACTGTGGCACGCGGAAGTCTGTGGCCCGACTGCTCCTCTGAAGCTTTGCCTCGAACGCAACTCTAGTCCTATAGAGGAAGAAAGAGAATTGAGAGGGCTGTGGCTGTTTTGAGTCCAATTCTTTTGCTGGAAATAAAAAAAAGTTCACTTTCTGCTCGTTTATTTCAACAAGGCACATTGGTGAGCCAGTTTAATCCTGTAAGCTCTAACTTATGGTAGTACAAGTAGCATCTTCTCATGTTCAGCACAAACTGCACCCACAGTGCCCCAGTGTGTTGATGATGAAAACCTATTTTTACAATAGTTCATGTCGCTATTAGAACAAGTGAAAAAGAATGTTAAAATATGTGATTTGCAATTAGAGATGCTTAAACACCGTTACCGTTTAACACAGGACTCAATCATGTCACTGGACATCAGCTTCAGTCGGGTTTCCAGGTGTTTTCCGAACTCCTCTTCTGGCCAGTGGAGATCTCTGATGAAGGTCTGCAGAGCGTCCAGCTTCCAAAAGAGATCCTCTGATGTCCCAGAACCATTACTGTAGGACAGAAAATCAGGTTTAAGCATTTGGAAGACAACAGTTTGAAAATTACTAATATGATAAAGGTTATAACTCAAAAGTTTGATTAGCCACTTTGGATTTGTGTCAAATGGAAAAGGATATGCGGCAGATTGTGTTCGACACATTTCTGTTTTATCCAATGAGATGCAGTGATATAAGGAATTTTTGTTTTTTTAATAATGTTTCAAATTATTATGTTTTTAATTAACAATGGACCCGAGTGTACCGTCAACAGTGTTTAAACTATATGCACTTTAACAGTCTGCACTGGGAGGAAGCAGGATCCATACTGTTATAAATACTCCACTGAGTGAGCAAAGGTGAAAATTTATGCATGCTCTATCCTGACATTGCCACACCCAGCAGCTTTACTGGGTTTGAGTGCGCGAATGTGTGGGTGCAGGATACACATCCTTTTTGCAGTGCGTATTTCATTTACAGTTCACAAAAACAGGAACAAGAGGAAAGACAGAATAGGTGATAGGTGTGTCACATTATTCCTAATAGATTTTGGGTTCCAACTTATTTTGAGAAGTCATGTTTCTCTAAATATTCAGACATACTGATTAAGGAAAAGCCAATGTGCTACGAAAAACTTTAATTTGCATGTCCTACTCATTCATTTCAATCGTTTAAGTTGTTGTGCAATTTTTTTTTAATAAATAACAGATTTCCCATAATGTGCAGGAATTTTTCTGAGCACTGATCACCATTGTGGCGGAAAAGGGAGGCCAGGGCCACAGTGGCTACAACATCAGGTCACAAAGGGAAAAGCTTTGGAATAGGAACATATGAAAAGATGCAAGTTCATAAACAGGACAGAGTTAGCACTGAGGACATTTTGCACAGGTTTGGATGAATCTATATCTAAATGTGACTGAACTATGCAGGAATACTGATTCAATCTATGGTATACATGTGTTACATGTGCCATATGCCATACATTTAGCGGATTAGGACGATGGGAAAAGCATTATAATTGATAAAATACAATTATCTTTCTGTAAATTATCAAATAATAAACCCACACTGTTGTTTATTGGTATTTTTCTTTCTTGAACATGAATGCAGACCACACAGTATATCCTCAGTGTTAACAGTATGTTCCATTTATTTCAGTTGTTGTAGAGTATGCAGGAGTGAAAAGTTACTGCTACCCAATCGATCCACACACAACATGCTGTGACGTTGGAATGAATGTGGCTTTAAGCCTATGTAAAAACACTCACATATTAATAATAATATTTCTAATTGGAAGTAATTTTTTCTGAAATTAACAACATTTTCTGAAATTACGTTTCCCCAGGAGTCCACCTGGAATTGCAGTTTGGCCTTTTCTTACAAGGAACAAAGATTCAAGTTTGAAGTGAATTAGTAATTGAAGGAATAAATGCAACTCTCCTCTTTAAATGCGAAATATAGGACTGGTACCTTTGATTGTGCATCCAGAAAATCTACAGCTGAGGGAACATGTGCTGCAGCAAAGGCGTCACACTCTGTGGGATGCTGTGGTGTCTGATGGAGCTTTTACACCTTTGATCCCAGTTGTTGGAGACAACGTTTCATTTAAGTTAAATTATATAGATGATGTGTCTAGTATACTGTACATATAGAAGTATATATTGTGAGGTTTATGTGATTTTAATGATGGCAATTGACAAAGCTAGTATAACCAAACATATACACTTTTCAATGCCAAAACACGTAGAGCTGTGTAAAACTGAAATTTGAATTAAGATGAATTAAAAAATGTGTATAAAAAAAATAATTTAGATCTTCCTCATATTTTGAGTACAATTGCTGTGCCGTTTTGCATGCATAACAACAAAATATACAGACACACATCATAAAAATGGTATACTGCAATTGTAATTCTGGGAACTTTTATTAAAGAAAAATATTTTGTACATAATTTGTATTGTTAAATCTGCTTTGGGCTAACTTAGATGCCACATTCATCCCAAGGGCATGTGTGCATGTCTTAGGCTGGACAATGCCGATACACACTCTGAGTCATGATTAGCTGTCATCCAGATGGGTGGAGAAAAGCTGGGCATTTGTGGTAGGTTAACACTTGGCACTTTTAGATTTGATACATTGGGCAGCGTGCCTGTTATGCTCCTGAAGATAGAAACAGAATAACAGAAGACAGAGTTTCCGCATCAAAGCTAATGCAAAGGAGTTGTGAATAGCAACAAAGTAAAAATGAATTAAGGTCACACAAAAGTTGACATGGATTTTGTACCAAATCCAAAATCGTAAGAGTCACAAATATATACACAGCAGGAAAAAATGTGACTAATTCTGAATCTTTATTATAATCTTTATTTTAATTGAAATATGTTGATAAAATGTTGTTTTTTGTCTGTTAAGACACAAAAACCAGAGTGAATATGCAAACTGCACTGAAATGAGGTGTATTTGTACTGCTAGGCATATGAAGACATGAGCGTTTCCTCTCGCTGAAGTCTTTAGTTGGGAAATTGTCAGTGTTGATCCAAAATGCATAGTGTGAATGGCATCTATCAGTTAATGCTTTGTTTGTGTCATGTGAGGACATATATATATTTTACCTGTATTTACAGCCAAAATATTGCATTGTCCACACTCGATGATGCAATATCATAAGATTCAGTACTAATGTGTACTGAGGTAAACAGTGAGCTGGGGAGACACTTTGGGATTAATGGTTATAAGTAGCTAGGAGAAGAAAAGACGGTATCTAAGGATTAGTGAAGAAAAACAATTGTGACAAAAGCAAAAGGTGAACAGCGCCGTTAAATGAGCATAGTGACTCTGGAGAACTGAACATATTGCACACGGTATTGCATATGTTTAGCAGAAGAGGAGTAGATGTAAATAAAGCATCACCGAAGCAGACTCTTCTAGGATCCCTGTGGGTCTGCATGCACACACAGCATATTCAACTTTTATCACTATTTTCTGCAGTATCATTAAATACAATTAAACACGCCTGGGCCTTGGGTTGGTGTGTGCTTGCCATCCTGAATATCTACCGCACCTTTAATGATCAATCTACCCTTTTGACTGAACTGACATTGTCCATTCATGATGCTCAAAATTAAAATAAATATATTCTCAGTAAAACACCATGTCGGAATTTTATGTGCAGATTTTTTATAATGATTGTTCTACTTTCTGTCTGTGCATAAAAAAAAACGCCTGCTCTCTTCAGTGTCTTTCCATAACCACACTAATTTAATTGAATACCAGATTTTTATTCACTGGCTTCTTTTACAAATATATATACATATAATATAATATGTAGTTTATAGTGTTTCCTTACTCTATACTCCATATAATGTAATTTGAATGATTGATTGATAGACTATGGTCCATAATAAATACAACCCCTCTTAGCATCTAGGTGTTTTGCTTTTCAACACACCATGGTCAAACAACTTGGATCTTTCCACAGCACTTCCGATATTAGTCAGGTTATACAGATGAATAAATAATAACAGAATAGTATTATATAATAAAATTATGAATATGAATATATATAAGATATAAATACAGGTGTATTCATAATTGAGGAATCACGCCCAAAGCTACATCTACACATAGGAAAGTTAAAATGCTCAATCCTCCTTCCCTGGAGGAGGTGGCTGAGGAAAGAATGATGGCAATCACGGTCAATGCCCCCTCAACCCTTCCATAAAACACTGGACAAACTCAAGAGCAGTTTTAGCAACAGGCTCCTTCAACTCTGCTGTTCAAAGGAATGCAACAGGAAATCATTCCTGCCTGGCGCTATCTATCTATCTATTTATCTATCTCTCTATCCTTGAATGCTGTAGACGGGTAAAGACTAAGTGAATTGACGCATCCTTACTTGACAGGTTCCCAAGATTCCCTTTCAAAGCCTCTGTGAATGGACTGAGCAATGGAAGACTCCATCAGGTCCACATATCGCACCACCAGGGGGGCGTAGAGGTCCTGCAGGTGTTTGTGGAACTTCCCATTGCACAGGTTATCTAATGAAGGGCGTGAGAGGGAATAAAGAAGACATGGAAGGGACAAATCAGTTCAAATCTATAGAATGTATATGCAATAACTTGATCACAAATACCGTTTTAGGCACACAATTGTTCATCTGACAAAAAAAGATTTCACTGAATTTCAGCACGATTTATAGCGCCCCTTTAACTTATGCTTTAAACACGGACTATGAGCCACGATCATTTTATGGGTTATGAGTTAATCTAAAGAATTAAAAGGGAAGCCCCGTCCAAGATGGTGATAATGAACGATGACAGAGGAGGCTTGTGTTTGAATCTGACTTGCTCTTCAACAGCAGGTTGGGAACAATCTATTCATTTTTCCATCTCTCCAAAGGAAAGATTGCTGTGTCAGAGTTTTTCTAAATACGAGTCGTCAAACACATTTTCCCTAGTCTCCGCCAGGCTTTCAACTGATAAAAAGGCAACACTGACGAAGACCACAGGAGATAAAATGGAGGCCAGTGTGTGCTAATGTGATGCCTCACGGCTCCATGCAGTGTGTCTGCCTTTTCTCTCGATCTCCCTCTTTGTTTTTTCTCTCTCCCTCTGAGCATGTGTGTTTGTGTTTGTGTTGGTGTGTGCTGGCATTAGAGTCAAGGTCGAAGATACACACTAGGTGCGATGTTTGTTGTGCTTCCTGATTTTCACTCTCCCAATTAGCCACTTGAGCGGCTGCTGTCTACTTAAATGTGTTGTATCCAGGAGTGTGTTCCCAGGGCTCGCTGTGGCCGAGCTACCACTGCTTTAGACATCATTAACTCCTCGCATGGCAGCCTGACTTTGGCGCCTGTCTAGTGCCAAGGCTATTTACTGCTACATAAGTGCACCGCTGTGGGGCAACAGCGCAGATGACCTTCTGTGGAAAAGATGTCCCGATGATGTCGTGCTATGCTTGGCTAAAGTGTGGCCTTTTTTGCGCTGTGTGAATGGGTGGGTGGGGGGCTCTGCCGGGTACACTGTGTTTTTGGATTTGGACAAATAAGGAGCAGGTTCATTTTGACTTGGCTTACAAAAAACGTCTGCGCCTCTGGAGGGGCAATCTGTTTTTTTAAGGTGGGGGTAATAGAAGGCCTTTATTGGTGAACTTCAAAAGATTTGGGTGTATAAAATACCAGCAAATGATACTATGTGGGTATATTTTGAACTTGTGCCATACTAGTTCAACTAATCATATATATATATATTTTTAATATTTATCGTATTTTGTTTCTAACTTTTCTAAATTAATTAAATAGAAATATTTTCTGTTAAAAAATCTTCGAAGATTTTCACAGCTTTTGTATTTGGAGCCTGATTTGACAAAAAATGTATACATTTTTACACACAGTATTTAGTATGGATTGTATAATATGCACCTTCACACGCATCAAACCCTTTACAAATGTGCTTTAATCCATAGCGGAAAATAAAATATTTTCACTGAATTTGCAAGCAATAATAAAATAGTAAAGGACAACACAAATCAGAGCAAAAGAGGACTAGACTAAGAAATATCAAAATAGCAACAAAAACACGTGTATTAAATGGTTCATTATTCAACATACTGTTCTGATCGGAGATCATTTATTTTGTCCATATCTTGAATCGGTCATTGCATTTTTGCCAGCAACGAATTATTTCCTCCCTTTGTTAACCGCTAACTGCTGTAGCTACGTTCATTGTTAAGCAATCTGGTAGCCAATTTGACGCCACTAACAAGTGAGCATAACGAGTTATTTGCAGCCATCTCTGTTCAGCTGAATGAGTGGGCCGCTCTCTGCCTTCTCCTTGACTCCTGCCTGACAATCTGAAAAAGGGGATGCATGGCCCCAGGACAATTAGCACCCTGCCGATTGAGTCCACATTGTGAACAGTGTATCCTTTACAGGGCCACGGACAGCTCAGCAGTGTTCCTTCCGGCAAGTGCTTGCAGTTCATTAGAGGAATGACTGGCCTGCAGCAACCGGCAGCATCAAGATCTGAATTATCTTCAGTCACACAATCCTGTCCCTGCTCTCTCTCTCAGATACACACACACACACACAGAGCGAGAGATGGCGAGAGAGAGGGTAAGAGAATTCAGCACCGCTCGAGGCCAAACATAGTCATCTCATGTTGACAAGAATGATTTCAGAGACATTTGAGGGATGTTTCAGGGGGGAGTTGAGTGTGCAGTTGACAGCAGCTCTAAACCCCCATTAGGAGTGGTCCTGATGTTGGTTATTCATTAAAAAGCCAGCCGATAGAAGTTAGGTCCAGCTCGCTTCTACTTTCATGCATGCGACCCAATTTATACTTTTACGCTTCTTGTTCTAACTAAGCACATTCATTGTGTGCGGGCTCTGATATTTGCTGAAAGACTCAACCCTTTGCCTACTGTCTACAAAAAGCAGCTGCTTTTGCTCTGCTGGCATGCAGCTCTCTGTCACCAGGATTACTGAAACCAATCGTCATTTTGCGGAGAAGTGGGATATGACCAAAGGAAGAACCGATTACATTTTTGAGCATTTGGGAATAAACATACTTCCTCCAAGGGTTTTCAGTCATGAGGTCAATGATAGTAAAAAATGTTTGGTATAACCTAACTTATTTTGTTTTGATACACAACCTCAAGTCTACAGATCATGGCCACCATTTACTAAGATTGCATTTCTCTCTGAGCTGAAATACTGACTCCACTTCATGGCATGTCATGTCAACAGACAGGACAAACACACACGTATGCAGCACACACATAGAACTTTACCATGAGATTAAGTCACTAATCTCAATAAAATGAATTTCAATTCAACCTCAGACACTTATGTCATCCTCACTTATCAAAGACCAACTGCTGGCCCTGGTTACTGCATTGACTCCAGATTAGTTTTCTCACTTACAGTCTATCCTTAGGAAGTCGTTGAGCAGCTGGAAGAGGGGGAAACTGTCCCAGCTGTCGGGTGGCTGAACTTCCAGAGCTGCATCCATGTCAGCTGAGTAGAGACACAGGAAGGTCTCAGCGTGCTCCACCATCAGATCTGACCACCAGGCAAAGGCCTTCAGGTGGAGAGAAGTACAGAGAGAATACAGGGAGTGGAAGGAAATCAAAAGGGTTGATAGTGAAAGAAATGGGACATATTAGATACAAAAGAAGATAATACTCCTCCTACTACCACTACTCCTCCTACTACTACTACTACTACTAATAATGATAATAATAATAATAATAATAATAATAATAATAATAATAATAATAATAATAATAATAATAAAATAATAATAATAATAATAATAATAATAATAATAATAATAATAATAATATTAATAACAATAATAATAATAATAATAATAACTGCAAGCAGTGATGAACGGGCCCTCGCCTCCCCACACGTTTGGGGGGTGCTGGCGAACCTCGTCCCTGAAGAAGAGTGGAGAATGTACGGCAAAATTATGTCCCTGCGAGTGATGGGCGGAGGATGAAATTTGTTGGAATCATTTTTGAGGGGGCCTCCTGACACATTTTCAGATGGAATGGTTGAAAGCTTTAGGACCAGCACACAAATGAGTAAGAGAATGGTATTTACTGTTGGCAGCAAAGTAAAAGAAAAAGTTTTTTTTTTAGGTTTTGTTTAAATGGTTTATTTTCTTAAGATGTCCCACAGCGAATATGAAGTGGATGTAGGTGCGTTCTGGGATGTTAGACATCAAATTTCTTTTTATTATTTCTTTTTACAATTTTCAAGAGGGGGGGGGGGCGCTATAGAGCCATTTTGCCACGCCCATTTTCTTGGACCGAAACTGACATTTTTCGCCAGTCCTGAAGCATGGTTTCATAATTTTTTGTCCCTGCGCAGTTCAGCAAAAAAGGCACCTCTTTTGCCTGGAGAATAATAATAGGAAGAAAAAACATTACAGGAACAACAGGGCCCTCCAACAGGACCGGGCCGGGCCTTAATAATATTAATAATAATAATAATAAGTGCTCCCCAGAGCTTTTAACATAAGAGCAGAAGATGGGAATGATCTATTTCAAAGTTTCTCTCCTTTCTTTGACGTTTTCCTACGTATGAGATTGAGTTGTTGCCTCAATGACTTCACTGTATGTACTCCAGGGAGAGATTCTTCACAACTTAAGGCAGAAAACAGAGCTTGGGCACGGAGAATCGCGCCCTGTTTCTAAAGGCCCACAGAGGAAACAGCAGCGGCTCCTTGACAGCGATGGCAGGGAGCTACTTAAACACTCACCCGCAGCTCCTTCAGCGAGTCAATCAGGAGAATGGAGCCAGTGAGCTGCGCTGCACTCATTTCTTCCCATCAAAATGACGCAGTGGAGAGACTGTGCAGGGCCTGGGTTACTCTCATGCACATCAGAAACACTCGCTTTCCTCCATGCACCCCCACTCTTGCCAGGTCTCTTAAAAGAGACCCCTGAGGATCCATGGTGTTTGCTCATTCACATCAAGCTGTCAGTACTGTAATGTGAATGTACCCATGGGCTTCACATGGTGGAAAGTGTGGAGCGGGGTTTAGGGGGAGGATTCATGCACTTGCCACCAGAGTGCTGTTCTTGGAAATAGTTGGCAAGAAGAGACATTCAGTCCGTGCCCCCTCATGCAATCATCATTTTTATAGTTAAGACTGTTGAAATGCATTAAAAAAAAATCACCAAAAATAAATGCTAAATAAACTTTAAAGATTGTCTCAATCTGTTTCTTAAAACATAAGCTCAGTACTTTAAAAAACAAATCTAGAAGACAAATCTACACTACAAATTGCAGATACTTAAAGGTATATTAATGAAACTGAACTTGAATGTGAGCTTTCTCTGCCATGACTATTTTGGGCTGTGCAGCTGTGAAAGGTTCTAACAAACAAATTAGCACCTGACAAAATGAAGCAGGTGCAGACGGGATGTGTACTGTAGTCCAGATGCTAAATTGAGGGCAATCTCTCTTTTACTATGGAGCATAAGGCATGATTCATGATGGGCACCATTGTTATATTACTTGTTTCATGGTTTACACTTTACAAAAGAAATCGTACTGTTTTGTGAAACTTTTATATAGTGTGAAAGATAATTCCCTTAAAAAAAATGTTCCAGAGGCAAAAGAAACAACACTGCCCTTTTCCATCCGAGCAGAAGCAAGAACTTCGTGCTTGATTTACTATCTAGCAGGTAAATTCAAAGTTTTGTGTGCATCTTAGTCTGAGCGAAAATTGGTGATTACATGAGTGGCACAGAACTTGGCCTAAAGCCTGAAAAGGGAGAGCAATAACCAGAATTAGAGCCACCTGATTGAAAATTAAGAACGCTGTTTACATTGATTTTTTTAAGACTTTGAGGTCTCAATGTGTCGTCAATATGAGCTGACAATGAATACATAAACAAAGACAATGGAGTTTCTAAAACTGGTTAGGCTTCTTTTACCAACGTGTTCATGTCTTTTTTTTTCCCAGCAGCTTAATGCATTTCACTCAGTTGCACAGGGAGTGAACACGTGATCTCTGATCACAGAAAAGCATGCCTTGAATGTTCTCCATTGTATGCATATAAGGATCCGATGGAGATGGAAAGGAATGGGGTTCTTTGGGGAATGAGAGGTGGTATAATACCCTAAAAGACATTTGGCTAAACACGGACAGTTTAGCATACTGATGATTTGGTGTAGACTTGGAGAGAACGGGTACAGAGTTGTACTCTTTTTGACATAAAGTTACGACAAGTAATTTACTGTTAAAAGATCAGAACTCTGCACTCCGTTTTCTCAGAGCATAAGTTGATGGGTCCAACAGATACACATGGCCTAAGTGCTTGTCTCTGTTCCTCATCACCAGAGGCAAAAGTGTTTCTAGCTTAGAGGCTAACAATCACTGCCACAAGCACTTAATTAGCAGTGATCACAAGCTGAAATGGGATCTCTGGAGTCATTGTTGAGAAGAGGAACATTAACGAACCTCTGCAACAATAGCCATGTTATAACGTGCATGCACAGGACTTACATTGAGGGTAGGGAAGGAGACAGGGCATATGGCACCAAAACAATCACATACCTCTTTTCCCTGTTCAAACATCTCCCCCGCAAACCAAATAAATCAGCGAAATAAAAAGCAGAGAGGCAATAAGTCAAGTTTCAAGTCAAATAATGTGCTTTACAGTGATGCAAGTTAAACTCTTTGTTTTCCAAATGAAATGAGAAGCACTAGCTTACAGTTTGCCGCTGCAACTACTGAAAATGTACACTCTACACTCTGTGTAGTTAAGTGCATACTGATGATGATGGTGTTGTGTAGATGGCCAGTTGTGCAGAAAGGACACAGCATGAGTCAGACTGTACACTGGTGCAGAACTTTGTGTATATCATTTACAATCTGATTGCACATGGAAGAATACAAAGCAGCTCCTTCAGTTTATCTTCTAAAATGAATCAAGAGATTCTCTGCCGGTATTTCCCTGATTTGGAGGGAAAGGAGTTTTCTTAAGTCAATCAATGCCCCTAAACATAAACCAAACGCAAGCCCCAATTTTTCTTTCTCAGATAAATTGCGTCAAAAGAGTCTTTTGTGTTTTAAGATTATTAGACATCGACGTAAATGCCCATAACAAAAGTGTACACCATGGTTGGCCAGACCACACACCTGTGTGTGTGTGTTTATGTGTGAGAGAGAGTTAAAGAACAGATGCATGCATATATGCAGGCACGCCTACCTCAGCATGGTGTTCCTCATTCTGCTGAAGGACTTCAATTACCAGCTCCGCCAGCCGAATGGTGTCCTCCAGCTTTTTGGCAGGAGTTACTAACCGCCCTACATTCTCTGGAGCACAAAGGTCAAAGGTTAGTGCGGGGAGCATCCACATCTGATTAGTAATCTAATCTTTCTTATAATCATCATGTATGCATGCAACCTAAAGTGCATGAGAACATATCTGATCTGAGCTATTTAAGTGACTATTAATGAAAATAATTTAGTTTGTGCAAAATTAAACAACATGCATTTTATTCTGCCTACTCACAAACATTGGAGTTTAAGGATTAAGGATTCACAAATGTTCGATATATAGTAGATGCTGACAGTAAAGTGATCCTTAGTCCAGTATAAAGTCTGAGCCTAAATCACTGGGACAATCTCATGGTTATCACAATTATAAGCATGAAATATCCACTTTTGTTA
Source organism: Colistium nudipinnis (assembly GCA_016785305.1). NCBI lineage: Eukaryota > Metazoa > Chordata > Actinopteri > Pleuronectiformes > Rhombosoleidae > Colistium > Colistium nudipinnis. The sequence continues at coordinate 1,372,441 of JAFBJU010001120.1, forward strand.
AATAGGGCTGGGTATCACACCTAAATTAATTTTAGACAAAAAATCAAATAAGCATATTTAAATCGACCATTAAATCTCAATTGCATAAACTGTCTTTTTTATTCTCTTAATGTAAGGATCATGTACAGCATTAAATATGTGGCATGTTTTACCCAGCCCTAGCTATACTGTAATTCCAGCTCTAATAGATAGTGTAAACAATATTTGCTCCATGCTTAGTAGTGATCACATGTCAACAGCAATGATGTTATCTACAGAAAATGGGGGGGGGGGGGGGGAGAACAGCAGGGGGGGGGGGGGTCATAACAACATGTACATTGAACACACATCATGCAATAATGTTGTGGTTATGTTGTCGAGAGATTCTGACCTTTGGAGCAGCGAAGTTGCATCTCACAGTTTTTGTGTTATGGATTAATGTGGAGAACACTGTATGTCATTTTGACTATACCATCATGCCCGCAGTAAGTTCCATGAGAGGACCAAACTTATAACATGGCCAAATGTAGTTTCTGATCATTTGACAGATGCCTGGGGGCAATAAATGAACATGGGTCAATTAAGCTTCTTAGCCCAACTTTATTTTTGGCCATGGTATAAGCATGATAATGCACACCATGGCTTTCTGATATAGAAGATAATGGACTCAGGGAGTGAGAAACACCTGGGCATAGGCAGGGAGTCTTCACTGTATCCATTGCTCTCATGTATCAGACAGGATACCATGTTGTGCTTTATCACATTCAATAGAGTGGCAGGGTAGTTTACAGGGGTAAATTGAAGGTTATAAGTACTAAAAGTAAACTCACATCATTGGAGACTGGAACATTTCCAACATTTACATAAAACTTGCATTGTACTCAAAGGTAGAAGCATTTTACACATCAACAAGAAAGGTTAACGGAGACATTTATAGGTTAATTCGTTTTTAGATAAATCCAGTCAATCAATTATTCAACCAGATAATAAACATCCCCCAAAAGAAAATAATCAAATCCTGTGTAAAAAAAGGACAATTACTTTATTGTTACATTATCCTGCCATGTGTATGAGGGTAATTTATATTATTACTATTTTTTATCATATTCCATTTATTTCAAATACTAGAAGAATAGTGAGGCATCCTTTAGTGAGGTTTAGTTAGTTGTGAGCAAGAGTTATGGTAAAAAAAATGTTTCCAGAGAAGTTATGGCCCATCATGCCTATAAGAGCTGCTTGCAAATTATACTATATGTAAGTATCTGCTGCCTCCCAATGTTGTGTTTATTACCTGTAATAATGTATTTAATATATTTATTTAAGATTGTACGTGTCGGTTCCACATGTAAGAATAAAGATATTTTATGTGTGTGTGATAGTGTGTGTGCATGTGTGTGCGTGTGTGTGTGTGTGTGTGTACACCATGCAGAGACATGGCTGTGTTCAGTCCACCTACTGGCAGAGCTCCTGTGGCCTGTTGAAGCAGCTCAGCAGCTCAGCAGGCTGATGAAAAGACTGCCTGCCGGCGCTTAAGTTATGCTTACATGGCTCACAGCCTCCACAGAATGGAACTTTGTACTGATTCAAAGGGGGATTGTTGGGATCTAGTAACGTTTGGGTCAGAGTAGGTTTGGGAATGAGTTGTTGTAAATAATATTTTTTGTAAAATGGAATCGGTTTACAAGTTCAAGTCTTTCTTAAAAAGTCTGTGAAGAATAGGAATAATCCAGGTTATGATATATCTAGGTGCTATATCAAGGTTAGGGGACTTCTGATCTTCTCCTCAAGCAGATGCCTCTGCATAAATGTTCAATCGTCTTGAAAGTTTGGAATCTACCATTTCATTTTAGGGTTGTTTACTGTTTACGGTTGATGATGGTGACTATTATCAAGGTGCATTGCACTTGAAAGACACAGTTCTACCATTAAAGGGGAAAAAAATATATAATATTCAGCAAACAATGCTACATATATTGACTGTAGAAACGAATATAGTCTTTTCTGGGTTACTCATTAGCTAAAGTGACTTTCACTAATACAATTTCAATAATATTAACATTTCTCCTTTTGTCCATCATCAACTCATTGTTTCTTCCCAATTCGTGTATTGTTTAAGCTGAAACACTTTTAAAGATGGACATCATGAGAATGGAGTTAGGTTAAATAGTTGCCTCTGCAAAAAAAAATCTCCAATTCCTGCTCAGCTATACATTCTAAACAAAATTCTGGGATTCCGATCAACACAAGTGGAAAAACACGTATACTGTTCCAACATTCCTGAAACATTTCCAGTAAAGATTATGTTCCTTTACTGACTAGTGTATCAGGAAGGTTGATAGGAGCAACATTGAGAGTATGATTTGAGGTAAACTAAGGGTTTCCTGATTAAGAAGAAGAGAGGTTAGGCATACAGTACTTCATCACCTGGATCCTTTAGTTTTCTCTGAGATTCCTTCACTAAATATGTTTACATGAAGAAAAATGGGTTGCAGGGATGGAGAAAAGGTAGAGAGAGGTAGGAAAGTGTCAGGTAGAATGTGTGAGAGAAGAGATCATTTAGTACAGATAGCATGAAATAGGAAACTTGGAGTCAGAAAAGAAGGTAAATGTCAGGTAGACCTTATAGTATCCCACTGAGCATAAAAAACCTGTTGGAATAATTGTAATATATCAATATCAGAATTGAACGTTGATTTCATTCAAAGACTGAGGCATGTTCATTGTGGGCATGTGTGAGCTTTGCTCTGAACACTCAAGGAATCTGCGTAAAAAAGATGTTTCAGTCAAAGGAGTGAGAACTGAAAGAAGAACTTTGAAAACCTGCAGGAAGTGGGTGCCCTGTTTGAATGTACCGTGATCCCAAACACTTCAGAGAATTGTGCACACAAGCAAAGTAAAAATGCATTCAAGTCACATGCAGACAGAAAACAGGTGTTTCGGTCAGGAGGACAGACAACAAAGTCACAGACTGTTTTTTGAGTGCTTAAGAGGTGAACTGACATCGGAACACATCAAGAAACTATAACAACTACACTTTACAGACTTAAAACAACGGATATAAATAAAGTAAAGGAAGACAGGAATGTTGGGTTCCTTGTAGTGGTTGGATGTGCTAGTTTGAAGAGCAAAATCAAGTGCAGAGGTGGGGGGGTTATAGGCTGGGGAATGAGGAAGGTACTCACGAATGGTTAAATCCATCACTTGAGACGCCAAGCAGAAGACAGGGTGCTCATACATCTCCCTCTTTTTCCCTATAGAGAAAGATGTTGGATACCGAGGCATGGGAAAGGCCAGGGTCAGAGTGGATGAGCATAGAGGTCACTAGGGTTTGGCCGATATGAGGTTTTAACGGCTGAAGCCCACACCTTTTGTGTCTTACAGTTTCACAAATGGCATGCCATAAACATATATTTGTGTATCAGGAATTGAACAAATTCAAAGGAAAAATTGTGACAAATTGAAGGTGCGATATGTATCATTTTGGAATCGTATTGTCACCTTGGATACCGTGATCATTCATCTTATCAAAGTCCAGAAAGGGAAAGAGTGAGCTTTACATTAATTTCACCAGAGGGTTGGTAAAAAGACTATATTTTATATAAATTATATTATATTATTTTAATTCCCAGTTAATATCTTTCCAGCCTTGACCAGGCCTGTTTCCAGCGACTATGAAATGCCAAGCAGTAGGTAGGCTCACACCAAACAATAAAAACTAACCTGAAGGGAGGCTTTTCAGATAGGCAGAGGGCTGCCATGAGTACAAACATCAAATCATAAACTTTGAGCACATCAAATCCTCATATCTGTATTGGATAAATGTTGATTGCCAATGTCGGCTTTCTTCAATGATAGGCCAAATCAACAAAACACCATATCGGTCTAACCTTAGAGTTTATAGTTTCCAGGCTGTTCTAAGGTGGGTAGGGACAGGTATCGGAGATTGAAGTCAATAGGATGAGCAAGTTGGCATGTTGCACCTTTTTCTGTGACAAATAGATACCATAGAACAGGCAGAATATATCCATGCGTGCATGCCTGGGGTTCAAAACTTATGGACTGTCTTTGGATTAACCATTTGTTCTGCCAATCACTTGTCAAATCTAATATATCTTTTTTCCCATAGGTCAAGAAGCCCACCCAAATGCAACGACAGGGTTTGGGGAATAATCACCAATCACAACTGATGTACAAAGGTTTATAATCCTTAGTGACTTCAGGGAGGTGATGGTTTCTTTACCGACATCTCCTTTAAATGTCCCTTTGCAGTTGTTTCATGATTAGTAAAAAATATGAAATCAAAATGTGCGCGTGTGCAGTTTTATACCCATTTTAAGGCTTTTCATTGAAATAGTTGTTCTTAATTATTTAATTATTTCTGACTGACACAGGTGCTATATAATACCTGGATAATGGTAACATAGGTGTGCCTATGCTAGTAATTTAATAAGCCCTATGAGGCAAAACTTATTTGAGAATATGGGCTATACAAATACACTTTGATAACCAATTTGTTTAAAACATTTTGTCTTCCAGAAGTTTCAAAGCCAAATATTTTTACAGACTTGTTAGAATTAAGCTAAGCACTGGGACTTTTCTGATAAGTAATCACTTACATTTATTTTCCTGGCAATTTGATAACCTAAAAAAAAACCACTTGTTGGATGGTGTTTGCTACATTTATTTATGAACATCCAACTCAGATGCTCATATCTGAAAATAGTTCTTCTTCACCACCAATCAGCTAATTGTAAACTTCAATTACCTTAATTAGGTTCTTGCGTTAGGTCCTATAACGTAATAGTCCACAGATACAATTTAAATTGGATTGTAGCTTTTTGTAGTAAGCCCCGTGAATGTGGGGCTGAATTTTGCAGTTGCAGTGATGTCAGTCCAGTTTACACTGTACATCATATTCCTTTTATCCATTAATGGACAACAGGTGTTTTTTTTTTTACTTTCACAACATCGCTGTACTGGACACAGGGATTAAACTGATCAAACAGTTTATCTCACTCTGCCTGAGGTAACACAATTCCCTGATGGTTTTAAGGTCAGAGAATAAAAGGAGAAAGTGAAATTTAAAGATTCATAATAACTGAATGTAAGAAAAATAATAATAATATTGCCCTGAAGAGGCCATCAGAGTAATCTTCTGACTACATTCAAGAGACAGTGTTTTAGATGTCTGCAAAATGTTTAGGAGGCATTATGAACCATGCAACAGAAAATAAAAAAATGATTGCCACAAGGGGCAGTCCTGTTATGTATTGTCTATTGGCCTCCCTGTTGATAAATAGCAGCTAGTGAGAGCAGCAAAAGCCAATAGACGGGGAAACGAGAATAGTGGGTGTAGAGATCATCGGAGAGCAAAGAAGAAGCAGACAAAAGGCCAAAAGAAGGAGCATCACTTCAGCTACGAAGCACACCAACGTGGGACACAGAGGAAGTGTAGGTCTTGGCTGAAAGAGAAGCTTAGGTATGGTGGACAAAGTCAGCAAAAAGGTTGAGTTGAATGCATTTTTACTTACTGTACATTTTGAAATAAAAGGCAATTAAAGGTAGCGTTAGTCACCTGTAACTATTGTGGTAGTATGTACACTACAAATGAAGATAAGCTATTTCTGCTGTTCTTAAGGAAAAATCAGTTTGTGTTTTGTTTTTTTTATTCATAATTGTACTACAATAAAATATACCGGGTAACTGGATAATCATCCTTATTGTTAGAGAAACATCTGGTATTATGTATTAGTTTTCCATACAGAAGTTAATCTTCAGACAGCGTTTATGAAATGTCTTGTCAGTCCTGTTTGGAGTCATCCTAATTTGACTGCATATGTATGTTAACATTGCCGACCTGAGCATGGTACATGCTTAATTTTACATATTCATATCAATGGTTGTTAAACAATCTTTACAAGGCTTGGCTTAAAAACATCGAATTTTTCAAGTGACCAAAAAATGCTCAACAACATTATAACAATAATAACCCCACAATTCAACTGTCCCACTGAGTTTAGTGTGTTAGTAATACGTGACTCAGCAGGGGAAGTGTTCAGAGATATGACATAAATGTAAAGACAATAACCCTGCGCTTTTCTTTTACTATAGTTGTTCCAGCACAGAGGAGCAGTGATGGAGCAGTGACTTACCTTCCAGTTTGGCATATTCTGACAGCCGCTGGTAGTTGACCATGGCAGCCTGCTCCAGACACTTATGGATCACAGCTTTAACTTCTTCTTGTGGAACTGGGGTAACAATATCTTTCATCAAAACCTAAAAGAAAAAAACAGACACAGTGAGCAGTTTCATTTTCCATGTTAAGTATCATGACATGACGGATGATGAGAAATGTCAACATGGAGGAAGTGAACTCGATATTGGCTGAAAAAACGTAATTTATTTTCTTATTGACGAGGAATTGCTTATTATCAAGACATTAACGAGCAATACTCGTACGTAAAACACCCTATTGGCGCGCACAAAACACACCGCTCACACTCGCAAACACAATACTGGCGCCTGAAAATAAACCCATCTGAGGATGCATTTGCTCGCGGGAGAGTCTGCCTTGCCTTGCGAGCCGAGCACCGTTTGCGGTCGAAAGACAAATCATCTCTTACCTTTATATCTTTGGGGGTCAACACCGCTTTTCCCTATTTTTATTAGTTATCCTTTAGATTTTAACAGATTTAGCAACAGTCTACTGTTCTACACATATCATTATGTTTTACTTACTGTCTTACTTTCATTTGACTTAAGTGGACAGTGAATCAAAATATATCATATCTCATTTAGCAGTTCGTATAATCCCTGCCGGGTCAAATGTACGTTCAGCTCTAACCTGGCTACTCTGGGCTTCCTGAGAGCTGCCAATCAAAGTCCAGCGGTTCCGCCCCCAGTGCTTCGATCGCGAGGCGAGGTTGACTGTTCCGCGCGCGAGCAAGAAAGACCTATCCCACGAGTGTTGAGATTTGTGTGAGTGCATTTGCGAGTAGTGTGTTTGCTAACATGAGCAGTGTATTTTGTGGATTTTTACCCAAATCTGAATTCAGCAGGATGTTCAAATCCTGCTATCAGTCGGTAAAGAAAAGGAACATCCAAATTGGTTGAGATGTATCAATCAATAAATAACCAATCAATAAATAAAATCTTTTTACGCAGACATTTACACTGCAGCTGTGAAATATGTATCGTGTCAAATAGGGGGCAAAGAGTATAATTGGGTATAATTGCCATGTTGTTACGCTGACAGATACGCTAATCAGTAACATATCAGTGATGTTTTGGTGTAGCTCACAATCTCCTTTGGAACGCTTCAGGCATTTCTCTGAGAAAACTATTTACATACATAATCAACAGCTGTTTTTGAGGTCAGATGGATTTTCAAGTCTTCTGAGTTAAGGACCTGGGTTGGGGTGCATGTCCTCTGATAGAAAATCCAGTAGCATACACACAGCACACACTGAACTTATCTGAACAAGCATACTTTGTAATGAACAGTTAAATCCTGTAGACATATTTCCACAATGACTCACCCGTTCAAGCAAGGACAGCGTAGCTTTCAGTGCTCCTTCTGGCCGTCCAAATGGGAAGCAGTACCTGCGGTAGCAAAATAGTGGATTTTCTGTAGCAGCAGTCTGGTTTGGCATGGGGTTGACATTTGGTTGTGACTTCCTACCTGAAGTGTGTGATCTGGTTTTCGAGAAGCACGCGTAACCTCTCCTTGATCTCCTCGAAGCGCTCCCTCTCCTCTGCAGTCACGGTGCCAATACCGTCGGGCCTGGAAGACACATTTGTTTACACACAATGGGAGGGTATGTTGATGTCGGTGACGAGGGACCAATTATACCACCAGTTGTTCAAGTTATGTTGAAGTTGGCGAATATTTTTTGTATTTCAGAGTTTCACATTCATGTCACAGAGGAATCAGATGAATCTGCCTGATGAGACTGTCCTCTGTAACTGTAAACACAACATAGCATGGTGACTGAAAAATAAAATAAGCAGTGCTTATCAGCCCTGGGGCAGCAATATAGGGCTAATAAATGGCAAAGTGTACGGCTGGTTGTTCACAGAGTGCGAGTCCTGGAGCAGTGTTGGCAAATGACCAGCCTTGACTTGCGGTGTGAAAACCTCATAAATGTTTGGATTCAGAAGAATATTGCATCATACAAGTGCAGGTACAGAGCAACTGTTGTGGGTTTGCTCTGTAGTATACTGTCAGTAAAAGTTATTCAAACACATCATCATCGGTAATAACGACTGCTTGTTAAAACATGTTTTACCAGATGTCCTGCAGACAGTAGTCCATCATTGATATTCTTCTTATTATTTCAAAACACAGATTGCAGTTACAGCTTCACTAGCAGGTGTGTATATGTTTACCAGATGTTTTTATCGGTTGTGACATGGTTGGGTCAGGGTGACGTGTGAGCAGAGTGCATGTGACAGAAGAGGCACTGCTGTGGTCGCCATGACAGCGTGATGAGAAGCAGGAGACACTGCTCTCCCAATGTCTCCGATCCACCCCAACCCCCTTTTGACAAGTCATTTCAGCAGGCAGAGAGTGAGACTGTGTGTGTGTGTGTGTGTGTGTGTGTGTGTGTGTGTGTGTGTGTGTGTGCGTGTGTTTCTGTGTGTGTTTCTGTGTGTTCGTGTGTGGTAGTAGTATCCTCACTGCACTCTATGAGCGCATGAGTTCTGTGTGCACCTGTTTGCTCAACATCAGCAATGAGCTCGACCCAAGACTCCCGTCAGTGTCAGTGTGTCACTGCCACTTGTGGGCCAGAGTGACCGGAAAATATCATACTCGGAAAGGGGTGACGCATGAAGCTCAAGTTTAACAAGAGGTAACTCTTTTGAGCTTAAAATATTATGTCAAGGTGTTCTTTAAATGAAATGGAATGATGCTGACTGAGTTTTGATCCAAGTAGCTCATACGTTTATGCTGATTGTCTTTGTTGTACCTTTTTGCTTGTGGCTTGTGATTATATTTACCTGTGATGTGAATACATTTTAGTAAATATAATCAAAACATGAAAATTGGAGAGGATTTCTAAGAAAAAAACATCTCACCTTTCACATTGTCAGAGCAAACGAAATGATAAAAACTACACACTAATTAAGTCCTAAAGGGCTCCGTTTCTTTTTCCCAGGCACGTGTTGTTCCTTGGCAGCTTCCGCATGTTTGCCTGACCAAATGACCTTACAGCTCCAATGACGACAACAAGCAAATGAGCCATCAGTGACAGACAGATGGCAAGCCTGCAACACTTTCACATCTTTGCAGTAGGCATCTGCATCAACGCCAAACGGCCAACAGCTGCCAAACCATGATATAGTATAACACATACCAACTTCCCAATTTTTTTATTAAATTTCAAAAGTGCACAATCAGCCGAAAAAAATTATGAATTCAATGTAACTAGTTCTCAGTATCCAATTCATTCACTGAACTGAATTTAAGCTACATTTTGGTCTGGTTCTCATTAATCAAACATGCACTGTAAAACAACTTGAGCTTGAATTCAAATGTAAATATACAATGACGTTCTCAGGGAATTCAGTAGGATGTATTTTAATGCATAGACATGGAGCCAAGGTTTAGCTGGGCAGAAGTTAAATCCTGACCGTTGAGTAGGCGACTGGGCAACTGAGTCCAGCTTGGTGAACCAACACCTCAGGCCAGCAGGCTATTAAGAGGGGGCTGGGGGGTTGAGGTGTGTGCACAGGGCCACATCCACCAGTGTCTGCATTGAAGAGATCCAGCCCATCACATATGACAACCTGTCAACCTGTCATGCTCGGACCTCCAGGCACTATGGCTGGACTGACAGGACAGGTCTCTGTTGTGGACGTGGAAGTGTAGATGTGTAGGGCTCATTATTTTTGGATTATATATAAATAATAATAATACTATACAAAAGGAAATACATAACTACGTCACCATTTTTTTATATAATTAATATTAAACTGTCCCGAGGCACCGAAGGACAAATGACCATACTACCACATTTTAAGGATGAAAACAAAATATGGAGGGAGGGATAGATGGATGGACGGATGGAAGGATGAACTGACAGACAAGCCACTCTGAACTTTGCCTTCAGTGCTGCATTGGCCCCTCGTCTATCTTTGTTGTTTCATGTGCAGAGGGCCGACTGTTTCACTGACAGATTTGACGTGTGAGCACTTCACAGCAGATAAGACGAGAGGTAAATACTGCAGCTTAGGTAACAGGTCCAAGAGAGGGCAGATAACTCCTGTGCCACCACCTACCAGGAATTGAGACAATTTGATCTATGAGTTAAAACTGCTCCTCATTCAATAAACTTTAATAAATTCCTACTGCGTCTAATGACATTTTACACCTGGTGGGTACGTTGAGAGCAATTTCTTTCAACTTAGTCCTATACCATCGTATAATATTGTGTCATACACTTCATCCTCATTATTACAGAAACTGCTTTAAACATTAGATAATTAAACAAATTAAAGTCAAACCTAATTAAACTGCTTTAAAATATGACTTAATTTAAGTGATTTATTTAAGAAAAAATGTAAACTTTTATTTATATACACTTCTAAAGAAAATATTTAGAATTGCATAATCATTGAAATTATATGGTGAGCATTTTAATAAAGTCAGCATGGGAACACTAAGTTGACATGGACCCATTCAAAAAACAATAAAAACCTGACTATCCCTAACCCTAACACTTCACTGCGTCCCATTATGAGCGTTCCATCAGTGAATTCTGATCATTATCTGTGCTTTGAAATTTGTTGTGGTAAAGTGTATGTGTAGGTGGAGAAGTTCAGATGCAAATGATCAAGGGTGATTTGGGGATGTTCATTCATAAAAATGTACTTTTAAAATCTTGGAAGCTTATCCTTTGAGGATCGTGTTGGTCAGCTGGGTACTACGCTGCTTAGTATATACTATAGGTGCTGGATGGATGAATGGATTGATAATAATAGATGGGTTTTACAAAGTTTTATGGGGGAAAAAATCACTTTAAAGAGGACAACAAATTAAGGACAGAAATAGAAGAAAAAAGCTGGATATAATGATTCTAAATCTTTGTGAGCAAATGGACCTTGTTTTGTTTTTTAACCCTAACCCAGGGATGGGATTTGGCAGTTATTTTTTCCCAACTATTAGTATACATAATGGCTACAAAAAATGGAAAGATATCGATCGTTAGACTGTACCCTACAGTCTAATAGATGACTTACCTTCTAGTTCCTGTGAAATTATTGGGGGACCTGAAATCCTTTTTCTTCATGAACTCAATGATTCTGAGTTCTTTCTTAGCTGTTTGGGCAGGTAGCTCTGGGACAGAAGGGTAAAGTGCCTGCGTGAGTTCGGCCAGAGATACTGACCAGTTAAACAACTCACACGGACGCTGACTAGATGCAGTTGTGTGGAAGTGCAGGGATTTTGGGTACAGTGGAAGGAAGGCCAATGAGGTGAACGTGAAAAAAAGGGTAAAAGAAATCAGGGAAAAAGGAAAAAAGAAAGTGGAAAAAAGTGTGAGTGGAAATCACATGCAAAGTTAAAAACAACTGACATGAAAGAAGAAATGTAAAGTAAGTAAAAAAGGGTAAGGTGGAGTAAAATTTTGCCTCATATATGTTATGATATATGTTGTCTTTCCCAAAACAGTAATATTTATAAAAGAATAATTCTAGCATCCAGAGACAATGTGCATGTGTGAGGGCAAAGAATGAGGAGGGTAATGCCAGTTTGATTTATACCTGTTTCCATGGACATGAGAGGCACAGAAGGCAAAGCTGTAGTGCAGCAGGGTGGGGTCGATCATGGCGCCATTCTCTGCCCTCTCCAGCAGATCACTCAGGTAGCATAAATGCCGATGGCAGCCTCGAACTCCGTAGCGGGCACAATACTCGTCGAGAACAAACACCTGACCAGGACTAAACCAGCCCTGTGAGCAACACAAAAAGAGCACCATTGCACGTCACACATTTTCTTGATTTTTATAAGTAAACAAATGACACGACAGCTCAGCACATTTATTTCTTTAAATGTTGATTTTTGTTTCTATTTCTATTTTTTAATGAATCTACTGACTTTAAGAATTATCGCACTTCGCATTTCTCTACAACCACCACCACTGATTTCGTCAGCATGAAGACACAATGAACATTTTTGCGATTTTTAAACTCAACAAAATGTATTGAGTTTAAAATGACATTAGGTCAATTCCAGACCTTTTTTTTTAGGAACATCAATCAACTACTGCCATTGCCTTTTGGGAATACAAATGAGTGACACACTGGACATGACAGTTGCACTGCTATAAAGTCTCCCTACCAGGCAGGAGTATGAGTCGTTGAGTCTGTGATCCAGGGTGAGTCGCTGTACCAGCTCAAAGAGCGAGGAATGGTCAAAGTTACAGGGGTTGGCTGAGATAAACTCGTCCATGCCGTGCTTTTGGGCTCGATCAGCATCTAAACACACCCAAGGACACAGACAAAGAGAAAAAAATGAAACATATTTTAAATCACAGAAAGTAATGGTCACCTTTTGACTGACTAAACGTATATACATACATACTTATGTGGCAAACATTTAAAAGTAAAGTCAATTATGCAGACAAAGTCAAACGTGTCAGTTTTAATGATACCACACTTTTGAGAGGAAATGATGCAAGGGAGATTCTTGGATACTAAACAAATATCTGTTGAAATATTTGTTTTTTTTATTATTATATTTGCAGGTACGAAGGGGTGAGAGAATGCTCTCTTTTCTAATCAGGTCATTTTTATTAACAAATCCTAGACACAGGTGCACTGGTGTGCGGTTATTGCTGGACAGATGGAGTATGATCAATTTAGTTCAATAATGAAACCACAAGGTTTTATTTTGCAGTTACTGAACAACAGATTTAAATCATTCCAGCTCTTGAATAATCTGTCCCGTTACTTGGGACAAACGTGGGACAGATGTGAACGAAGGTTACACCGGGCGACATAGTAGATTTGTCAGCCAGCGTCCTCTTCACTGCCCAGTAAGGGCACCCCAGCTGTCAATCAACAAACAAAACAAAAGAATGGGACGCTGGGAGCTGATTGTGTCCCCTCAACAAGTCCCACCCTCCCCCCAAAATCTAAAAAGGTGACATTGCGGTGCCCCCTTGGTCTGTATGGAACGGCTTGTCAGGTCTGTTTGATGTGAGTGAGCGGGAGTGGAGGAGGGAGGCCTGGACAGTAACAACCAGTGACACTAGTCACCCCCATCCGTCTGGGCAGGGGAACGACCGCCCTGACAGTGATTGATGGCTGCTATTCATTTATAGATCCACAGGAGAGGAACCGGGAGGCAGTGGACACGCCGCTGGTCCTGGAGTTGATGGTCAAATGCATTCGGGTCTATTGAGCACATGGATCAATGTTTATTGTGAACTGACCGGGAGACACGTTCAGACATGACAGGAGCCCTTGGTCACTACACTTGCGCAAGGGTTAGGGTTAGGGTTCCCTAAATTGGGTTAGGGTTACCCTAACCCTAACGTAGTTCATCTCTCACTCATTGTAAGAAATGAGAATGAGAAGAATGAGACTGTAAAGAGACAGTAAACTTTGAAGATCAACTTATGAGCTGCAAATGAAACTCTTCATTCAGCCTTTGCTGTTATTTAAATTTTAATGTAATTTATTTTAATTTGGGTTGGGGGCAAGGGCATGAGTGGGGGTGACGTGATGTTATATTATTCAGTGCTCTGAGCCAGGTGTGAACCGACAAGTAGTTATTTGCTAACATTGACTGATTGCGGCCTGATTTAATTGTGCACCAACCACACTGTATAATTCATGGCGTGGCACTTTTAACTTGGTAATTATCAGCTGCTGGGACTCAGTGGGATTCCAGAGGTTGTGTCAAAAACAGCTCGCTCAGTAAATTCACTTAAACAAACGCACGCAGGAACCTTTTCTTCTTCATTTATTTGGTAATTTATATTTTGAGCAGCATGCATTTGTCATTTGATCTATATGGTATTTTTCATTTGACAAATGCAGGTTTATTTTTTTTGATTTTGGAAAACTATTAAATGGCTTTGATTAGCATTTCAACATTTTTATCTGTTCCTCGAGGTGGAGGTCCAACTAGGAGACTTGCGCCCCTGAGCACGGCACTGCCCTCATATCTGCTGAACCAGCATGACGGCTGCCCACTGCTCTGTGGGCAAGCTGGACTGTTTGCTGTGCTGGCCACAATATGTTCCCACTGTGTGTATATGATTGCATAAGCATGAATAAAAGCGTTCTTAATCTCAATAAACATTTACACACCTGTGTTTGTAGAGTGTGAGGTGGTGGTGGTGAGGGTTGTATGTAAGACAATTTAGAATGTTGTCAAACAAAATCACAACAGCTCAAACCATTTATGCCAGTGGGAGGTATCCTAAAATGAGGAAAAGAGAAATGCATAATGCTGATCATATAATTCTGACATTATCTGACAAGAGGCCAGCTAAGTGGCGATAAGAGCAGAGCCAGAGACCACTTTTACAGAGATTCAACCACTTATGCAGAACATTGAGATGCTAAGATTCTAAGAACCATACTAAATTTACGAGCTCTTCATTTACACTTTTAGTCAATTGTGGCACTTTTGTTGGCTACAATCAAGTGCAGAATTGTGGATGGTTTCCTGGTAAGACTGTGTGTAAGTGTAGTCTTTTTTTCAAAACAATACCACATCTCCCATCTCTGAAGGAACACTAGTGTTCCATTCCACTTTTGGCAGTAACTGTAATGCTTGAGCAGCTGTACAATGTTAACCTATTAAAACTGTTGCCTTAAATCAATCTTCATCAGAATATAAATACACCACTTTAGTCATATTGTGAATTAGTGATATTCTAAATTATTTTCGTTTTATATATGTTTTATAACTTGACCTCCCTACGACCCTTTTGTATTACTCACATCAACCTACTGCGGTACAGATTGCAAATATGCAGACAGAAGCACAGCCAAAGCAAATCATCTCTTGAAAATTGTATTGACAGTATTATCACAAAGAAAGTTATTCAACGAGGAGTGACAGACAACAAGGGGAGGAAAGAGAAAGAAAGTTGAGGAAAGCACTTACCCTTTAATCCAGCTACAAGATAGCAGGGTCAGGGTTTAGAAGAAGAAAAAAGGAAGAAGGAACAAACAGAGAAACATAAAGACACACAGCAAAGCCACCAACGCTTTAACGCTAAAGCAGTTCTTTTGCAAAGAGCAAAGCAGCACACATAGAAAGAGTAACAGTAACAGCCAAAACATATATAGTACAGAAAAAGGAAGAAGACGACCTTAGAACATCACTGGCTGATCAGTGAAAAATGTTGTGAGGACGACTGCACAGCAGTGAGATGCTGAGAACAAGATTATGTGAATAAAAAAGAGAAAAGCCTACACTTACTATTATTTTTCACAGTGTACAGTGTGAATCAGGACTATAACAGAAGTAGACCTCTCTAATTATAAGACTGAATCCCATTAAATGGGGCTGCAATATAGTGTTTTATAATGAGACTAATTACACCAACAATTTCTGGCAGGACAGTGGCCTCCCAGTGTACTGCAAACAGACGGCTGCATTATCTTTGGGGCATCTGTGTGATGTGGGAACTCAAAGCAAAGACAAATCAGAGACGACGACTTACAGAACTGAGAAATGGGCGCATCGAGCTGTGGTGCTGTGCCCCCCCTGGAGTTGAGTTTCTGCACCTGGGTGGGAGGGACTGGTTTGTGCGACTGGCCGGTGGCTCGGTACATTGCCTGCACCCATAGGATCCTGTCCTGCTCGTCATCGCTGGCAAAGATCACAGTGTCCCCCTCCTTCACAGCGTTGAAAAACGTCCGACCACCGTCCAGACCTAAAGGACATGCAGATTTACAGGAAGACGAAGAATTTTGTGTGAACAGGATCCCAGATGATATCAGAATAAACACTTTTCAAATGACACAGACAAACTAATTTATTAAATAGTAAATAGCAAATAGTCATATATAAAGAAGTATTGTGCAATACTATTGACTTGTCCCTACATCACGGGTGGGGACATTCAGCCTCAAGGCCCTATGTGGCCCTTGAGAATGCTGCGAGACAATACCTAAATCAAAATTCCATACTCCATATATCCAATTCATAAATGTATATACAAAGTTTGTTTGCCCAACAAGCAGATTTCACAGCACAACATTATGACAAATGCAATGTTAATTTTAGAAGTTGAAACCTCTTTCAGGATGATAATAAACTACTACCACTAAATACAGCTGGACTAGTCCACAAAACTCTCAATCGCCCCCTGGTGGCTGGTTTGCAATACAGGTAACCTGTGGTTAATAAACCACCTGTTCCCCACCCCCTTCTAGCAGATGGGACATTTTCCCAAGATGATTTCTGTCATTTTAGTGAGGTCTAACCACACTGATGTATGTTGCATGTTTCGTTTAGGTTTACTTATAATCAGGCTACATTTTTGTTCAGCAGGAGTTAGTAGAGCTATTCATGTATGTCTATATAGACAGTTACTGCTATAGAGCTGATATAACAGGTAAACTGTTCCAAAGTCGTGACATGGATGATATGATATGGAATAAGATAATAAAAAAGATATATGCACATGTGTTCAATAATTTAGCATAGCCTGCAAACTATATCATAGTTTTCTTTTTACAGAGAAGGATTTTCACAATCTACAATAAATAAGTGTAAAAAGGCCTTGTTTTTCACTTAATGTTGAACTAATACGACCAGCCACTCATTAGTATGGATGTATAATTACCTAGCAGACATGACCTGTATCAAATGTGCGTGGAATTATGTGATGCCTAACTGATACATATAACCAAACAATGACTAACACAACAACAGAGTGATGTTGGTCATGCATAGTTAGTACCACCGGTGTGGGTGGACTATGGCTGTGTACCGCTAACACGAAACAGTTGGCAGCAGATGGTGGTCACTGTTACCTGGTTGGGGATCTGTGTAGTCCACAGTGTAACCGTCCAGCTGCAGAAGCTCCACAGGCTCTGCCTTCTTCTCTCTGTAGCTGCACATGGCAAAGGTGTACTGACTCACCTGCACCAATCACACACAGAAAGAGGAAATCATGACTCATCACATGGCTTGGAGTAGAACATGAAACGCTGTGTGCCTCAAGTTTCCGTGAAGTATTTAACAAACTGATGAGAAAAACAAATCCGTCATTCATATACAACACTTTATTTAATCTCCATCGACAGTTACCTTAATTCATTTTCATTTTACCACTTGTACAACTATTTAAATTATGTAATTGTAATTGAAATGTACACATTGAATATGGTAAATACATTACAGCTAGATTAAACTTCATACTAAGGTAAAATAAATTAAGCATGAATAAAATCCTGTAAACGGTCCTGATAAAATTGTTCAAAGAGAAAGTGTCTGTGTGCTTCCACTCCAGAGAGCCACCAAAGATCATCTAAATATGGAACCCCCCAAATCTTAAGCGTGGCTATAGCTTTAGCAAAGCAAAACAATGATTTGAATAACAGCTGACATCATCTACTTTTTCAACATTTGCTTTGTTGTGCTGTTTGGAAAGTACTGTGAGGATTAATTAATGTGCGCATGTGTTTGTAGCTGGGTGCCAGTGGGTGTGCGGTCGCTACAGAGGCAGGCTGGGGCGAAAGGTTGGATCTAATGACTGAAATTGAGTAGAATTAGCTTATTTATTTTCTAAACCAGTAATGTTATAAAGACATGTCATGCTGTTTTCTTTCCACAATGAAGATGCAATGATTTTTTGGCCCCATTTTTTATTGATGTTATACAAAAGCAGGACTTTCCCAAACGTGATTTTACTCTTCAATTCCGATTATTTAGGTTGAATTTAACTGAGCACATTCATGTTTTCTGTAGGATGAACTCTTTTGGACATTTTGGACACTCCCGTGATATCTCTGCACATGTCTGTAGACCAACGATATGCAAGACAAATGTAACATAAAAAAAATGATGTATCCATCCATCAATCACCTATAAAATCTCATGAGGGTCATGGGAGGAACTGCAGCCAATCTAATCATAAGAGACACGGTATGTAATGCATCTTGCAAAAATAATGTTATTAATGACGATGGATTCTGACTTTGGTGGATCTTGTGGGCCCCTTACTGTAATGCCACCCTGATGCCAAGCATAGTGTGATTAAATAGTGCTGGAAACTAACAGCACCGTTTCAGTTGTGTTAATAAAAGGCCAATATTGACCCATATATTAGCATGAGCCCTTGTGTAGGTTGGCTGAGGCCTGACACTGCTCTCTATGATGGTGAGAGGAAGTGCTCTGCAGGAGCTCGCCTGCTGCTACTGTAGCTGCCAGTCATAGCAGCCTGTCATCACAAATCACCAGGCTCGGCCAATCCGGCACTGTCGCCACCTCTCCTGCTGCAAGTGGCAGCTCTCGCTTTAGTTGCAGCTGCATCCTGTGTGTGTGTGCGCGTGTGTGTGTGTGTGTGTGTGCGCGCGTGCTTGCATGCTTGTGTGTGTGTCGGATTTCCCTCCATGTGTGTGACAAATGAGATTCCTCACGACAGCACTGATGAGACCTGAGGCCAAGTTAGGGACTGAGGGAAACGGACCGACTCTCCAACAGCTCCCTGGCCTCCAGGAAACCACAAAGGCAAATCTCAGTCTAAACTACCGACCCCCCACCATCATCAACCCACCCACCCATACCCCAAAACACCAGCCTACTCTCTCCCAGCCTCACCCTCTTTCTCTGACTCTCTGTCGTTCAGCTGTCAGTCAGCAGAGATGGGAGATTAAGAGACAGTGATGAAGAATGAGAGAGTGAGGGGGATTGGTGCAGTCGTTCATGTTCAAATCATAACAAAAAAAAACACATGGAGAAGAATACGGGAGATGATTTGCTCGACATGGCGTATGTATTCACAAAGAAACTTCAGTCGCCAAAACCAAAACTTTCTATTATATTCTATATTTCTACTATAGTTTGAGCATATGAAAACATACTGAAATATTTATCAATAAAATGTAAGTTTCATCTCTCCTGTTGAAGAAAAGTATTGAAATAAATGGAAGTGATTTGAACTGGATACAATTATAATGAAGAGATCTCAAAAACATGAATCTGAACTGAGACAAATTTATGTGAACTTCCTCCCTGCCTCTTTCCCCTCCCCTATTTCTCTCCCTTCAACTCAACAGGCCAAGGCAGATGTCCTTACTACAGCATCAGTCAATGTGGTGAGACAAAGAGTGCCATTACATTCATTTAATGCAATACTACGACATCCTACACAGATTCAAATATACAATGAAATCAGGACAGTACACATTTTACAGTATAGCACTATTATTTAGATTGTATTATTTTTGTGCAACCAGGATCCCTGGTAAATAACCTATTCCACTATAAAACAATGTACATTGTGACGATTGCTACTCAAGTTTTTTTTATTAGTATTTAAACTGGCCTTATTGTTTTGTCTGTTGGTTCTTACCTTTCACTCTACTTTAACCTTTAACATCTGGGTTTCTATGATGCCTCCCTGTCCAAGTGGGGTTGTAACACTGACTGAAAACAAACTTTGGGTTTAAGAACAGATGTTTCTTTCTCACTGAATTTATTTTTTAATTCAAATACTTATGGGACCATGTCATTTCAGGGAAGGTTGTGATACATTTGTTTAAAGGTGTTTCATTTTCTCATTTTAATATGAAAATATGTCCTATTAGTAGGATCACTGGATATTTTTTTGTAAAAGTTTTAAAGCTTCTTTTATTATCTTCTTCCCTATTTTATTTTTCTCTCATTCTTTTAGTGTACATCACTTTAATAAACCAGCTTCTATCAAAACCATTAGTTTGAAAGGAAGGTACATATTGTACAATTGGTAGGAGAAGAAATGAAGTGCGTTATGTTAAGGGTTTTACTTTGAAAACATAAAAAGTGACAGGTCCCGACTTAAATTTGAGCATGTTTACATCAATATAGAAAGAGGGTGCAAAATGTCAGGGGTTCAGTGATAATTGGAGAGACAAAAAAGAATGTTACATTACAGTGGTTGTCTATCTAATAATATTGTGGAACACCATTAAAGAAAACAATTACATTGTTATCTACTCCACTGCAATGTGAGATTTTTTTTCCCACACAAGTTGAAGACCTTGTTGATAGCGCTGCATATGGCCTTGCTGCATATGACGAGGGTTTAGCCTAATGCGCTCCATAATGCCAAAACCTCCTTTTAATCATCACCATTGGATATACAGTAATGGGCATCAGCCAGAGAGTTACAGTATGTGCTTCTTTATAAATACAATTCTAACCTAAACAACTCTTCACCTCCTTACCTTGATGGGCACAGATGCTGCAGCAGGAGTACTGACAGGAACTATAAAAAGAGATCATATTACTCCTGTGGTATTTTTCTCCACAGTGGCTCCCTGAAAAATCCAGGATATCATTTGAATTCCTTTTCCTAACGAACAAAACACTCAATGATCAGGCCCTTTCATATCTCAGAGAGCTGATAGGGACTTACTGTCTTGATAAAATACAGGTTTACTTATATTTTATTGAGTCTCTCAGAGTACAATGGGAGGCAGAGCCTTTGGTTACCCCTCTCTACAGAATGTGATGCCATTACATCCGTCCTTTGCCAGCACACTCAGTTTATGGGAATGGATTATAAAGATAAGGAGAGACACAGGTAACAAAATGCTGACAGTCAGTACTTCCTTATATGACTTCACATGAACAGGAAAACTAGTGAGAAAATCAAAAAATGTCAGTTATGTCTACGCTGCAACATCTCTGAAACATGCAACACAAGATACGTTCGCACTCAGACACACAGCTTTTGCCAGATAGTGGGTCTCCTCCTGAAAACAACCACACAAACACACGCGCACACACCGTCTATTGACCAGCATTTGTCAGTTGCTATATATTTAGCTCGAAGCAAATAAGGGGCTTCAAGTTGGCGGCACACAGGCTTTTCTAGCTGCAAGTGTTAGGCCAGCTAGTGTTCACTCGACTTTGTCAATCCCCTGTCAACTTGTAGCTCTGAGACATATCCTCTCCAACGCACAAGAGACAGCCCCCCCCCCCCCCCCCCACACACCCCCACCAACACCACATCCTAATGTGGAGCCACCAGGAAATGGCCGCTTACACCAACCCTCCACAAATACACTCACACAAACAAACCCTACCCCCACATACTGACAAAAGCCTGCTTGGCCTCCCCATCATTCTTCTGAAGAGAGCCAATTTCTCTATCACACTTTTTTACACAACATGTGGCCAGAGAAAGTATTAAGTGGTACAGGGGAGCTGATGCTGAAGGTTACACTTGCTTGTCTGTTGGGTATTATCTGGTTATGTAGCTCGTTGTGCATTCGCTTCAGTCAAAACTTGGTCTTGCATTGTGATAATAATAACCTATGAACTATGCATATAAATGAATTTCAAGTTTAAATGTGTGAACATGGTCAGGCAATTTAACTGAAATAACTAAACTGCTAAAAAGTGTACTAGCTTGAGATGAAATATCATATTAGGAAAGAAAATAATATTAAATTATAAAATAACATAATGATGTTCCAGGTCTCTCAGCTTCCGTTTCAAATTCCATATTCTTAACACCTTGCATTGTTGTGTTACTATCAGTCAACATAATTAAATGTGTAATTTTTCATGTGGAACTACACGTGGCTGCAGCTTACAGTTATTTTTATATGTATTTTAATCTGACAATGTTTTATTTTGGCCTATAACATGGTGAATATTTAACTTGCCTTGTTTGGCGCAATTAACTGTCCAAAACTATAATAAGATCGATGACGAAAATGATTGCAAATACATTTTCATTCAGCTGGCAAAATTATTAATTGCTGAATAATTTTTATAGAATATATATGATAAAAAAAATAAACACTGCTCATGATGAGGAAGAAAGGTGTGGGAGATTGTATTTGTGGCACATATGGTTATGTAACAGTGTAGCATTGTAAGTTTAATAAACTATATTGGACAATGACCAAAGCAATTAGTCCTGTCACCTTCAGTGACTGCAGGTTCATTAGAAATGCACTTCCTGTAATGCCTTTGAAAGTGGGAACCTCATTTAATCTCTAAACCACTGCACATATATGTACAATACCTCTTTTGTTTTTTTGTTTGTGTCTTCCTATACAATGCACCGTGTGACTTGTATCGTGTATAAACCATAAATCCAGTGTAAACGTAACTTTGCTAAATGTGCTTACCTGAACCAGAACAAAGAATCTTTTCTTCCACCTTTTCCACACATTTTTGCCAATGGCCCAAAGATACCTGTTGGATAAAATGAAACACAGACATAATACACGTTTGCGGATTTCTCATTTAAATGTTTATACCACTGCTGTTTATGTGGACCAGGTTTCTTTAAATCTGTTTAGCTTTCACTGATATGCCTGAGGTCTAATGTGCCAGGTCTTATCTATAGATTTACAAAGCACTAGTGTTTAGTATGTACTGACATCTGCTGGCAAGATACCATTACTGCATCCAGTCACTTCCCTTGTTTAGAAATCCGAACCATTACTGAACATCTCATTGTCCTGTTCTTCCTGGTGTTGTTTTTTTCTTAACGCAGGTAAATTAAAGTCTAACTGATCAAATGTAGGTGGCTGTAAATGGGGCCACATGACTTATCAGGGTGATACAAACAAACAATAAAAACATTGTGAAATGCCAGTGCCACTGAACTACTCAACCATCTCCTATTTCTGCCTAGGAACTCAGACACATATACAGTATACACACACACACACACACACTTATATATATATATATAAATTAATACAATGTATCTGATCTGCACATTGACCTATATGGGAAGGGAAATAATTGTTTTTGTTTTTGTCTAATTACAGCTGAAGCATCAACTTGTACAGTTTCTTCATACCAAAGTAATCTTTATCGCAACTGCTTTCAACATTAAAACACACTGCAGGAGAAGGAGGTGGACTGGAAGAGGGCTTGTTGTAAAAGAACATCTGGGGGTGAGGACCCCAGTTTGATCTGCCTCTGCTGCTCTCAGCCTGGCTGAGGGTCTCTCTGGTGAGCCCAGCCTCAGTCGCTCCAGTCTGCCTTTCCCCGCAGTCCCTCCAAGGGCTGCCCCTGCCTGTCATTCCACATAAAGCAGCATCCGTGAGGTGACACACAAAGTGTGGAACCAGTAACTTGGCACAGACAGCCAGTTTGAACAACTCATAAGGGCAGCCCATAAGCCTCCTCCAAGGCACCAAAAAATAGCATATGGAGTGAGGGATGCAAGGGGCAGAAGGGTGAGCAGGAGGAAAGAAGACGGACATACAGCTCCTGACAGATCCCTACAGAGGAGCGATGCCGTAAAGCAGTGGGGTTGTGTTTACCAGTGTATATAAATCTACTGCCACAAGCTGCACTGCAGACTTCAACTGTGGGTTTCCATGTCTTTGGGTTTTTCATGCACATGTGGCTGATAGCTAAGAACTTGTTTGGGACTAAATCAACCATCACATTATCTGGTCAGTTTTCTGCTCACGTAACAAGAGTGCTGTTTGTATCAGTTTGTTTCTCAAGGATGTTAAGAAACATAAATAAAATCATGAATATTTATGTACAGTAGACCAAACTGTCTCCAACTGATTTAAGTATTAGTGATTAGTAAACTACCTCATCCCATCTGCGTGTAAGTTTGCCTATCTGATTGTCTGCACACCTGTCTAGATGTAGATTACATTCTCATGTTGATATTTTAGGTTTGCCAAGAAGAAATTACTGAAATATTGGCATAGAAGTTAACTTGATAAACTGATCAAAATGTTGATGTAGTCGGTGTATCATATCTTGATGTTTCTAAAATACAACAAACAACACAGAGAAACTATATGGTTGAATATTTTGCTGAAGCATTTGACTTTGATGGCTGCTACTACTACTCTACTTGATGGTCATTATTGACATGTGTAATGTCTCCAGACTATTTCCAAAACGAAAAACAACAATATGAGTATCTTTAAAGAGAAAGAGAAGTATTATTGGACATAGACTAAACATGACATGATAAGTATGGAAATATCAGTATCTATTCATCACTCATCATCAAATCTATTGCCTCTCAATGTATGCTGGAGGCAGTTATTATTATTATTATTAGTAGTAGTAGTAGTAGTAGTAGTAATAGTAGTAGTAGTAGTAGTAGCAGTAGTAGTAGTAGTAGTATTAGTAGTATTAGTATAAGTATATTATTATGATAATTTTTTTGTTTTTTTGTTTTTCCCCACTATTTTTCTTTTATTTGTGTTTATTGTTGTACTCTAGCAAAAACTATTTCCTCCGAAATTAATTAAGTCCTATCTTATCTCATCTTATCCTACTTTATCTTATCTTCCAAAAATCAAAACAACAAAGGAAAAGTAACATATTTTGGTGTGATGGAAAGTAAAATATATGTAGTACAACATTAGTACCACGAGGAGGTAGCAAAAAAACGTTTTTTTGGCAAAATAACCACCATCAACCCACTACTGTTCTGCGTTAATCAATGATTATAGAAGCAAGGAACTGTAGTGCTTCGAGGGAATAGCAGAAACGGTTTAATGTTGGACCTCATTTGCACTTTGTGGTAGGTTGTTTTGATGATGGAAATGTGGATTGGTTAAGAAGACAAAGATCACCACCATCTTTGGTTGATAACTTCTTCCCTCTGAAGAGGTAACCCAACCAATCTATCAACTGGCTGTTACAAAAATATATTTATATCTTTTTTTGGCTTAAGTAAGTTAATGCACCTCTCATTGCTTAACATAATTTGTCAATATGTAACTTTCAATTTATCTTTTAAGAATTGTCCAGGCAGAAATCAAATACACGTATACGTTTAATAGTGCCTTTTCCTCCCTTCTTCAGAGCCTGGCGGTTGATATTGACTGGTCCTTTTGTATTTATCTCACTTATTATTTTCTCTTTCGATCCATACTGAATAGAGATGGAATTCTAAAACTAACCACAATGTCACTTACCCACAATGCTTCATGTTTTGTGGTTTGTCCATGCGAATTGCTAATTTGATCCTGAGCTCACTGTCTTGACACCCTTTGGACACTGTCATCTTGTGAAGCTCAGACTGCTTGGGACTGTTGGGTGTTGGGTGGAGCACAACCTGGGAGTTATACAAAACAACAATGCATGTGTATGATAGCAAATGAGAGTAAATTCCACAAAAAGATGTTAACTGTGTCATTTCTTACCCTGCCCAGCTCCTTATCCTCTAGTGCCAGCACCCCTGTGCTCTCAGTGAACAGCTTCACTTTTACAGCGGGTAACGGCTGAGTGGTGGTGAAATCACCCTGGGTACCCCATCTACACACACACACACGCACGCACACACATACCAACACAGAAACACAGGAAGCACTACATTAGAGCTGGTGGTGCATCTGACCGACTTCGATGCTGATCACAATGAATCCATCTCATCCGGCTCTTGTGGGAGTTCAACATGTGGCTGCATTGAGTCTTTGTTGGAAAACAAGCAACTGCTTAGCCGAAATGTTTGTGTGTGATCATGAACAACATTTCAGTGGTTCTTAGGAGTAAAAAGATGATATTGTCCATTTGTTGTTACAGCTACCCACTCGTCATACAAATAGGGCAGATAGTTGATAAGTTTCTGCAGTGTTAATGCAAGACAGTAGACACGGTATTAATAAAACTTGAACTATCATTCAAAAAGAGTCAAGAGTGAATCAGAAAAAACAGGAAGAGACAATGAAATAGTGGCTACCATGGAAACAATAAGTGACCTTTGGTGCAACACGTGACAATGAGGCACTGAAAAATGATGGAGGCTTTTTTACATCATTGAATGAATCGTGATGTTAAAGATATACCCCTAGTCTACCCCCCCGTTGTACATACAGAGGAGCCCTAAGATCAAGGTGCATCATATGTATCAATTGTGGGGGTGTGTGTGCGTGTTTGTGTGTGCGTGTGGACGTATTTCTGGGTGTAGACTTCTCCGACACATAAATGGGAATTCTGGGTAGTGTAGTGTCTTCAGCCACAGACGCTCATACTGACTTGACGCAGCTCTGTGCAGATATGAATGGAATTGGGAGAGCGCTTCCCGAGCCAGGGAACGGATTACATTGGACTCAATTGAACGCTCCGAGTGCATAAATATATCATAGATTTTGTGTGTACAAAATAAAGGAAAAAAACATCACAGTGTGTGTGCGCGCAGTTCCGTGCGTGGAGCAATATTAAATCGAGAGAATCAGACAGCTCCCAGTTGTCTATTGTCTAGCTGATTGATTGATATACTAGAAATATTTTTTTTTATTTCAGTGTAAAGCACAGTATCTAGAGGCACGCACAGTAACCCTGACCTTAACCCTAACCCTTGGCTGGTGTCATCACCATGGTAACACGCAGAGTTTTGTTTACTGTGCATTAACATACATCAGATTGGAATATCCAAGTCGCACATTTCTAAGTCCGTTTTTGTCAGAATTGTCATTACTCATGTGGACTTGATTTTATTTTATCCAGGAGCATAATCATAAACATGACACAACACAAAACAACATCATTTTACTGTATAAGGTGCTGAGAAGCTTAGATATGAAACCAACAGTAAGTCAGATCAATTGCAGATGAATATTATCTGAAATAAAAATAAGGACAATGCAGAAAACAACAGCGCAGTCTGTGTGTGCGCAGATCCGAAAAAGTGTATGCAGAACACTGAACCCTACCCATTGAAATACATTGCTTTTTAATAGGTAACTGACAGCACGATTATTGAGAGCAGATTGTTACATTGGCCACAAATCAATAGATTAATTCTACCACTCCCACGAATATTATAGAGACTGGGTTGGCGTGTGTGTGTGTGTGTGTGTGTGTGTGCGTGTGTGTGTGTGTACATACGTTGGTTTGGAGGCCTCAGCCTGATCTGTTTGAAGTTTATGTCCTCCCTCCACCTCCATGGTGCAGTAAACGATTCTGTTTGAAGCCAATGACTTCAGACCCTGGACCTCCATGATCACCACCTGCAACACACACACACGTGTATTTTAGAAACAAAAATAAAGAGAAAGCAATTAGATATGAAAATTGTTTGAAATTATTAGAACTGGCTTTGAAATAAGGAGAACTGACCTCACTGTTATTCTGTTTGACTCCATATTCAGAATTTGCCTCAACAGCTGCAGACAAACTATGTGTACCTCATACTTTAAACATGATTGCTGGCACTCAAAAACCAATGCTGTATTCAAAGTTGTTAATCTCACTCAATGCTGCAGGCTGATGAAGGCTTCAATGGATCTGCTACTGTGTCAATATGTGTCATGTGTCATGTTTATGCTTCTATAGAGTTTGTCCAGTGTGCTGCACGAAAGGTTTAGGATCATTGAATGAAATAGATAAGTATCTAAGCTTACTGAAACAGAATTCTGTCTTGAGTCTACTGATTCTTTCCAGAACCAGAACTGTGGGCAGGTTTTGTCAGGGTAGAGAAAGCATCCATTGTACAATGGAAATAATTTCTCCCACCTCACCCACATTGTGTTTTTTGGAAACTAAATGAAAAGTGCCTTTCAAGGGTGCTGGAACATGCATGAACATGAACAGCCTGGCAAACATAATGAAGCTGCTGGACTGCTTCATTTAAGTTAATCCGCTGTGGAGGGAAAACACCCACAGTGGCTAGGAACAGGCACTGTGGGTGTTTTTTACAGGTCATGTATCCTGAGTATTAGGGAGACGCCACTCAGTGTTCCTGTTCAAAACACAAATGGACATCAGCAAGTCCAGACACTAATCCTGAGAAACCATTTATGTTTCCCAAATCACTGCATGGAGGCTTCATATGCAAATGGTTGATTTCAAAATCAGAAATGCTTTATTTACCAGTTTAGGCAACATATCTAAATCTCTCATCTTCCCTAGTGAAACCTGACTGCCGGTAATTGCTTGGTGGCACTTAATTGTGTGTGGGGGGGATGCTGCACGTAACACTTTTCCACCTCAGTAAAAATGATAAATAAGTGTTATAATTGGCAAGGTTGCCAGGCGGACTCCCCTGGAAATATTGATGAAACCCACCTAACCAATGAAACCCAAGAGACCAATGACCTGTGTGTACCAAAGTGTGTGAAAACGTTATAGTTTTACTGAATATGCATATAATTGTTTGCAAAGAAACCTTTTAAAGTGTGTTACATTCCTGCTTTTATTGACGGTTAATAATTCCATAGGATTATTCATAAAATGTGTTGACCTAACCAACAATATCAGCTCTGAATAATGCTTTTGGCACCCAAGGAATAGGAGTTACTGGTCCGAATGTCAGCAATAACTCCTGTGTTGAGAGACTGTTATTGAGATTTTGCAATAAATAGGCTTGGATACTTACTTGGGACATGTGCAGAGAACTATATCATCTCTGTACATATTCTGTTTTGTGAAGAGAAGAGTTCTTCTTGTGTGCATGCTGAGCAGAACCTTGACCCAGCACTGGATTTGCATTTGGATTAACATTATTTATAGTACATTAAACTCTGTGTTGTTGGCATCAATGATCTCCTTTAACCACGTCACCTGCAGTAACACTATTCATTGTATGTGAAATAACAAAGGTAAAGACCATTCATAAGAAATTCACAGCCCATTAGAACAGTTTGACACGTCTCCACCAACCTCAAGGGTGAAGGAAAGCACCACGTCAGATTTGGATAGCGTGTTCTCGTCCTCCTGGCCCATGTCCATGATGGATGTGTTGTGGCCCCGTTTCAGCTTCTGCAGCTTAAACTCGCCTCCCTTGGACACGGGCATACTCTCCAGGTTGGCCATCAGCAGGTTGACAGATGCCCGCAGCTCCTCGATGAACATGGCCTCCATCTCCCGGGAGGAAAACCTAGGAAACCTCCCGCCATACTGACAGAATCATCAAGACTGTTCATTAATGAGCACTGCACAACCAATGTCCATATACAAGAAGAAGAAAAAAATGGTGTAGGCCACATTACACCATTTTACTGTGACCAACCACCTGCTCAGCCTAGGTACAATGCGTCTCTAAGACTCGAGTAAAACAAAACAATCATTTCAAGGCTGAAAGGTTCACAACGCATCACACTTATCGAAACTCCTGCTACTTGTTATTTCATACAAATGGAAATCATCAAACAAAACAAACCAAGACGGATTAGAATTCAAAGTCAACATTTTCAAAGTCAGGCCAAAGTTATGGCATTATAAACCATGATCTGTGCCATCCATCCGTCAGCCCATCCATCTATCCACCTTTTATCCTTACCCTAGCAATCTGGTCTGCCATTTGCAGTCGTCCGTCCAGCTCTCTTCTTATCTGTGCTGCCTGCTCATCAGGGTTGTCCAGCTGGAGAAATAGACACAAAATGTACATCCAAAAGTGAACCACAAAAGTGTTGTGTAATGAAGGAAAACATAGCAGGTGAAAAATAAAATAGACAAAAAACTAAAATCCTGACATTACGCAATCACACATCAAGGACAAAAAGGGGAAACTCCATCTTCATTATTGTCCAATAATTTTTTAGAGTCAGTTTTTAAGTACTTCAATCTTTTCGTTCCAGTTAATAGGGTGGCTTTATAAACAAGTGTTTATGTTCCCTATCCGATATGTTTTCATTGTCATGTGCAAAAATCCATCTACAAATGTTGACATGAGTTACATATGAGAAAACTACATTAGAGAAGTTTGGATAAATGTAAGGAAACACAACAAGAATAAGGAAAAGAGTATGTTGGTTGTTATTTGCTACTTTCTGTGAGAAAGGGGTTCTCTTTCTTAGCATTCGTTCGATGTCTCACTATGGGATACGCCCCCTCGCGTATTCGCAGAAGCACTTGATTGGCTGGCAGTCATGACGTCTGTGTCAGGACCCCGCACGTTAAATGTTCCTGGCGCGGCGTCATTCGTCATTCAAACACCCCTTCTCGCTTCAAGAAGCAAGCTATATACCTGTGTCCGCCAACTGTCCTCGGATTGGAGCTGCATCTCCTTCGCCAGACGCTCGTTGCCGGACACTGAGTCGACTGCCTTCATCATAGGTACGCTTGTTCTGGGCTGTCTCCAAACAGCAGAATTTCTTCTATTTTGCTTCAAGCTGGTACCCGCAGCAGCTGCAAAGCTTCCTCCGGACCTAGCTTGAATATTGTGCGAGATCCACTTTTAGCACTCTAGCTAAAAATGGATTCAGCTGCTAAGCTTCCCATGGACCAGGTCGATTCCGGGCGCCTGTGTTCCTGCGGAAATAAGATTTCGGGCATGGACACACACCAGGTCTGCCCGGCATGTTTGGGGCTGGAACACGCCCGTGCTGCCATCGCTGACCGAGACTCGTGCGTTCACTGCGCTCGCTTCACGGCAAAGAGTCTCCGCCGAAGGCTAGCCCCTGATATGCACAACCTGTGTAAACGCGCTGCGGGGAGACTGGGAATCTTGTGGCCCACGGTCACTGCTGAGGCCCCGCGGTCCCGCTATGAGGGGTCACTGTCTCATGGAAGGGCAACCCATACTCCAGTAAGACCCCAATTCAGGGCGCGTTTTCTCTGGACTTTGATGGGATGGATAAATGTGCCATGGCCTGCATGCCGCCAATGGAGCCACTGGTAGCGCTGCACCTGCATCCACGGTTGGCAGCTGCGTCTTCCAGGCCTCCCACCCTCCCGGCTAAGGCCGACCGCTTTCAGTCTGCCATCGCGGAGCGGGCTTACAAGGCGGCAGCCTTGTCGGTGAGGGCTCTCAACGTCACCTCAATGTTGTCCGCTTATGAAGCGGAGCTTTTTGATGACATGACCGACGCTCCCGAGGCGCCCGTGTGGCACGAGATCACGACGATCACGGACATGCGCGTCCAGCGCTGTGCTGTGCAGGCTACGGGGAAGTGCATGTCCATGTTGGTAGTGCAGGAGAGGGCGCGATGGCTGAATCTGACCAACCTGTCGGATAAGGAAAAGGAGGACATCCTGGACATTCCTGTCGTCCCCGAGGGCGTGTTCGGCTCCGCGCTCGCTTCAATGCAGAAACGATGCGAGGCGAAGAAGAAGGAGGATGAAGCTTTACAGCTCTGTCTGCCGCAGAAGCCACCCGCCACACAGCAGCCTCCTCCGAGACAGTCTTTTGCGCAAGCAGCGTCAAGGACTGGACTCCCTGCTTTCCACATCACGGCCAAAACGGCCAAAAGTGCAGGTGCCGGCCGCGGGCTCCACTGGTCCCGCCGAAGCCAAACCTTCATGGCCCAAAAACCCTTCAATCCACCGCCCAGCCCGGTCTCCGGTCAGCAGGCCAGGCGGAAGAAGAAGGTGTCTTAGCGGTCCAGCCCACCGCCAGCGGATGTGCCAGCCATTTCCTGTTCCCTGGCAGTCCAGCGTTCCAGCGTGTTCCGGGCGAAATTCCCCGGTGCTGTTTTTCCCTCTGGAAGATGTGCGGACCCGGAGTTCAGCCCGGCCGTCCCTGTCAAGAGGAGAAGAGACTCGACGGATGTGTGGACATGTTCAGCGCCACGTCAAAGTCTCACAAGCACTTACATGCATGCATTGAAAATAAAAATTCATCCACTGATGCATCCAGGCTCACAGCCAAGGGCACGGTGTTATTTTCCAAAAAAAATAGGAAAACACAAAAAAGAAACCAAACGGAGTTTACGGGACGAGATTTCAGCTTTATTAAGTAAGAATGCCATTCAAATAGTACCACACAACCACAGGCTGGAGGGTTTCTATCCAAGGTATTTTCTGGTTCCAAAGAAAGGGGGGAACGGCATACGCCCTATCCTGGACCTGCGCGCATTAAACAAGTGTCTCAGGAGATACAGGTTTCGTATGCTGACACATTCAGCTTTGATGAAGATAGTGGGCCCGAGCGATTGGTTTACGTCAATCGACCTGAAGGACGCGTATTTTCACATCCCCATTTATCCTCCAGACAACACGACCACAGTGGCATACATAAACCGTCAAGGGGGTCTGTGCTCCCAGCAGTTACACATGCTGGCCCGCAGACTGATTTTATGGTGCGACGCACATCTCCTTTCTGTGAGGGCGAGTCACGTCCCCGGCATGCTGAACTTGGGGCCGGACTTATTATCCAGGGGGAATCCCCTATACGCCGAGTGGAAACTCCACCCGGCTGTAGTGGATCAGATTTGGTTGCGGTCCGGCCGCGCAGCAGTGGACCTGTTTGCATCGGGAGAGAACTCACAGTGCCCACTGTTCTTCTCCCTACACGACCAGAGCGCTCCGCTGGGGGTCGATGCCTTCGCGCACCAGTGGCCACACGCTCCACTTTGCGCATTCCCTCTCCTGGCTCTGATACTCCCGACCTTACACAGGATACGGGAAAATCGTCTGTTACTTCTTCTAGTGGCCCCTCACTGGCCGTCCATGCACTGGCTGGCGGAGGTGAAGCAGCTCCTCCACGGTCACCCGTGGCCTCTTCCTCTGCGCAGGGACCTTCTCTCTCAGGCGCGCGGACAGATATTTCACCCTCATCCGGAGCGACTTGCCCTGTGGGCTTGGCCCGTGAGCGGTTTAATTTAAGTAAGGCTGCATTACCACCGGGAGTTATTAACACAATCCAAAATGCCAGAGCTTCATCCACAAGAACTCTCTACGGCTATAAATGGAAAGTGTTTGAGGATTGGTGCACTGAGGCACAAGAAATTTCTTTTCAGTGCTCAGTGGCTGCAGTTCTCTCATTCCTGCAGCCACCTCCTCACGGTTCTGAAGGCCAGCGGCGATTGCATATGCTGTGCCCGGTTCGTGCCTTGCACACTTATGTGGACAGAACAAGAGATTTCAGGAAAGGGGATCAGTTGTTTGTGTCCGGGGCGAAGTCCCATTTGGGCAGGCCTATCATCAAGCAAAGGCTTTCCCACTGGATAGTGGATGCCATTGCACTGGCCCACTCCAGCTTGGGTCTCCAGGCCCTGGTTGGATTAAGGGCACATTCTACCAGGGGTCTTGCAACCTCTTGGGCCCTGTTTAAGGGGGTTTCTATCCAAGATATCTGCACTGCAGTTAGCTGGTCTTCACCCCTTACTTTCAAAAAGTTTTATAGCCCACGCTGTCCTAGGCGTGGGTTCCTCAGTGATTTAAGGGAGAGCTGTCAAGATAAGCTTGTCTGGCAATACGGGAGTCTCCATATCCCATAGTGAGACATCGAACGAATGCTAAGAAAGAGAACTATAGGTTACTTTCGTAACCCCGGTTCTCTGAGTAGCATGAGTGAGATGTCTCACCAGACCGCCCTTCTTGCTGAGGGTTGAAGCGAGAAGAGGTGTGCTTGTTTTGAATGACGAATGACGCCGTGTCAGGAACATTTAAAGTGCGGGGTCCTGACACAGACGTCATGACTGCTAGCCAATCATGGCTGGCATAATGATACAAGTGCTTCTGCGAATACGCGAGGGGGCGTATCCCATAGTGAGACATCTCACTCATGCTACTCAGAGAACCGGGGTTACGAAAGTAACCTATAGTTTCTCATTGTTGACACCGCTAATGACCACATTTTCATTTCGACAGAAAGGAGGAATTCACTGATTAGTATCTCACTGAAATGATTTTCATGACAATATCCTACAAACATGCAAGTACCAATAATTACAGAGAAAACTCCTCTTGGGGATTTTATTGCTACCATCTATCAATACCTTCCCTTTCCAGCCAGCCAAGTGAAGCCTTGCTTCTTACAGAGGCCAGTAATACTGGGAGCAGAAATCAATCTGATAACCATGTGGAACTCATCAGCAGCTCTCCCCCAAGGCTGTAAGATCAATACAACCTTTGTAGCCATGCCTGTTTATTGGGTAAGGAGTTTGAACAGTTTTATGGTGAGGTTGTCCCCTTTGCATGTGTGTTTGCTTGTATGGTGAAAAAAAAATTGGATTTTCAAAGTAATAAAACCCTATTACTCTACAACATGATCTTTGTGTGTTATTTGTGAATATGGGCTATACAAACATAAGTTCTATTTTGTTCTACTGGATATTGCATTCATCCACTATTTTGCAATTCTGCAACCTTGTAAATTGGTCTTAGTCCTCTCAGAGAATATTATTAATAGTAATATTCCCACGCTGTGAGCAGAGGTTGCAGGAAATGAGGTGAAAAAAAATTAAATTATTGAGAAATCGTATGGCCTGTCACGCTGCAACTGGCAACCCATCATCAAATCTCTGACCAGGGCAACATACAGATATGTTAGTGGGACAGTCACAATATGTGTTTCTGTAGAGGACATGTTTTATAGAAAAGATTAGTTTAGGTCATCCAACTCACAATCAGTGTAGTTCACTGCATTTACATTGACATTGTGGGCCAAAAGCACTTGGTTTTTGTCAGTTTGTTTTTAATCGTTTATGGCAATGCAAGAACGTAGACTAGTATTGAAAAGTCTTAAACTTGACTGTACTTTGACACATATTCACTGCCTTGGTAAAGAGGATGGGCAGGTACAGAAGTATGATGGAATTCCTTCTCTCTCCCCGGGCACTCCGTCGAGCCCCGCCTCCCTACCATTGATTTATTTTCCTCCTGCTGGCTGCATTAATTTGCTCGAACACCAACCCCTGCTGCTACCTTTAACGATATATTCAGTGAGGAAAAAATGCAGACATACAACAGAAACATGCTGTATCTGACAGTGAGGCTGCGTGTGGTGCGTTTGACTCTGAAGTCTCACATTGACAGGCACCATGGGGGAGTAGGGAGAGGTGGCCTAGTGGCGAGGGAGACAGCTACAGAAATGTTTCATTCTCATAGTTCTGAGTCAGTGTTTTATTAAATGTATTGTTATTTTTGTTGTCAGTGGATATGCATGAAAATGAGAAGGTGTGGGCTTCAATATATGTATCATGTTTCATGTGCCAAAACAACTGATCCCGTCTTCATTAAAGCATCAGCTAATCAGCAATCCAACTGCTAACAATGAGCAATGTCATGTTGTTTTAAGGTAATAATATTGAATTTTGAATTTTTCAACATTGCCTTTATTATTTTGTATTTACATTTAAATTACTTGTGTTCAAAATAGGTTTGATTTTCAGAGGATTTTCCTGATTTGTTTCATGTAAACGCTTATCTTTTCAACCATTTCAAATATGTTCAACTGATATATATTGAAATATGTTCCCTAACTTCAAAAGGAACAGCAATAAATGGAAAGCAGTAAGCACCATGTTTACAAGGTAACTACAATTTGTTTACTTCTGCAATCAAGTAGCTGCTTGGAGATTGGAGATCAGTTGATGCCCAGATTGACTAGAAAAATATTTTTAAAAATACTGAAAAAAATTGTCCCTGATATCCAAACCAAGAATGTTGGACAGTAGATCTTCATGCACATTGCAAGATTTGAGGAGGTTTGGGTACTTACCATTAACCATCCATAACATTTATTTGATACTGTAATACTTACAGCTTTCAAAGCCTGAACAATTAAGGGCCTTATAGCATAAAACTGCCCTTTAAATATTTACATAGTGTTTATATGTACTGTATTCAACCCTACAGTGACTGATATCGACATCACAATGGGCCTTAGCCCCCGGTCAATGGGGGTTCATGTGTTAAATCATAAACAGCTACAAATCATATTCATTTTAAGCTAAGTCAATGTCAAACTTGAGCTGTCTCAGACTGAAGCAAATCAAAAAACGCAATGTGTCCAATTCTTCAATGTTGCCCATCACTTCTGAAACAGACATCAGACACCATGGATGGTCTGAAATAGTGATATGCAAACTGAATTTATTGTACATTATTGTTTATGTAGTAAGCAGGAAGGATTCTGCCTTACTGTCTGCAAGATGACAACTTAACACCCAAATGTAGAAAGTGAATGACTATTGACTCTGGGTATGTTTATGAGGTGGTTGACTGTATTACTTTACACTCTTCCTAGTTCAAGCCTCTACATAAAAAATAAATAATAGTGATGGATATTCATCAGCATCAACGTTTGTCATTTGATTACATTAATAGCTTCATCTTCTTTTCTCTCTCCATTGATTTAAACCAGTTCTTGTCTCATCTGTGTGGATTAACAGGCCCAAACCCACACAGTGATTAAAACCAAAGCAATCACTCATCCTTAATTCAGATAAGGGGACAACAGTTGGCATTACAAAGGGAGGGGGAGGGAATGGACAGTGGCCTCTGTGTACAGTTGCCGTGGCAACCACATACTAGAGGAAAAAGGGCAGTGTGTGTGTCTGTTGATTACCTGTGAATAGCCTTTTAAATTAGGTTAGGGTATGTACATTTCATAGCCGTTCCCCCAACACACACACACACAGATTTGCACAAACACATGCACACGCTAGCAGTGCTGAGGTCAAATGCTGAGCTTAACCATGGAGATGAATTTAATGGTTACTCAGCAATACTGTGCGCTTGCCGTGAACTATCAACCGCAGCACATGTCCAGCCTTCCACCCCGCCTTGGCGCCCATCGTGGCAGACATGTTCGCTTCCTCCGCTCCTGAACGCCCGCTCGTGCAGCTCCAGACCCACACTTCTCACCGAGGAGACCGCACCGCTGCCTCTGGTAAGGCTAAAGGGGAGGCATGTTTTGTAAACAGCGCTTGGTGTGGAGACGTACAGGCTGCCCACAAGTACTGCTTGCCCGACGTGGAGCTGCTTGTGTTGAAGTGCCGACCCTGTAATCTACCAAGGGAATTCACCACTGTGTCTACTTGAATAGTAATGGAAATATTATAGGTAAGGTAATATTAGGTAATAGTTATATTTTTCAGGTTCAACCCCTTTCTTTCCAAAGGGGTCAGTGAAATGTAACTCTGGGCCAGATTAAAGCTTTATAGTAGGAGTAAACAGAATACATCATTATAAAGGTCTCAATCTGAGGAGAAACGTAATGTCAGTCTGAAGACTATAAGTAGGTTCTGCTCTGAACTGTTGACCTTTACACCTTGGCCTCAGAGCATCTTCTCCAGGTGCAACTACATACATGGGAAAACGTGTTATATTGAGAACTATACATAAACTGTGTGAATAGACCATACTAGGTAGAAACCAAAAATATTATATCTTTAAAACCTACAATTTCCCGAAAATACCAGTAGTGCAGCATGAAACAACTCCACATTTGTCGTTTTTCAGTATGCAGAGTAGTTTTTCTCATTTTCTCATTAGTCATGTAGACCGAATTTTATTTCCAGGAGCATAAACATAAACTCAACTAAAACAACATAATTTCTCTGTATGAGCTGCTAAGAAGCTTAGACATGAAACCGACATGCAGTCAGAACAATTGCAGATGAATATTGTCCAAAATGAATTTAAGGACAATGTAGAAAACAACGGATAAAACGGCGCAGTCTGTGTCCGCGCAGAGCTGGAATAACGTTTGTTGCGAACGATTAACCCTCGCCAATGAAATACATTGGTTTTTAATCCGTGACTGCATTTTTTTTAGCCCAGACCATTACAGTGGCAATGAATCAATAGATTCATTTTCGTAACAGTCCCACGAATATTTGTGAGACTGGGTTGGCCACTGAGTCAACACTGGTGAAACTCTGGCCCTCAGAAACCCAGAGCATAATGCAGGACTGTTTCTCACAAAATCTAAATCTAAAGCCACGCTGGAAGATTCTTCCATTAACATACAATGTACGCTGAATCTGTACAGAAGTTTCCTAACCAGAAGCCCTGGATGAACACTTTGTTTCTTGCATTAAAATCTGAAAACAAAGCCGAGTATAAAGCAACACATCACAGACTACATGAGCCCCACCACATCTCCAACTCCATCATCACCCAATCTGAATAACTTCGAGACCTCCAGCAGCCTCACACGGAGGTCGACCCCCTGCACTGACAGTCCCACCAGCTGATGTCCACAGGGCCCTGGGGAGAATCGACCCCTGCAAGGCAGCGGAGCCCGATAACATCCTGGGGCATGCCCTCAGGGCATGTGCCTCAGAGCTGGCCGATGTTCTCAACTCCATCTTCAACCTGTCCCTCTCACAGGCCATGGTCCCCACCTGCTTTAAACAACAACCATCATCCCTGTCCCTAAAAAGACACACGTGACTCGTCTTAATGATTACATGCCAGTTGCCCTCACTCCACACATCGCCGAGTGTTTTTGGAGAGTGGTTCTGGGCCACATCCAAAGTCTTTCACCTGAGACACTGGACCCTCTCCAGTATGCCTCTCCCCACAAGACAAGAAAGATGCATCCATCAGGATGCTATTCATTGACGACAGCTCGGCCTTCAATACTGTCATTCCCCCTCAATCTTAACACTTGGACTCAGCCCCACACTTTAAGACTGGCTGCTGGATCTCAGCACTGGCAGAACGCAGTCTGTCAGAGTTGGTAACCACACTTGTGGCAGCATCACCAAGAACAATGGCACCCCACAGGGATGAGTCCACAGTTCTACACGCTGGTCACCTAGGACCGTGTAGCCTCCCGCAAGAACAACACCATCCTGAAGTTCCCTGAGGACACCACTGTGATCGGACTCATTACTGGTTGTGACGAGGCCGCGTATGGGAGGGAGGTGGCGAGTCTGGTGGCCTGGTGTGAGCGCAACGATCTCACCCTTAACAAGACCAAAGAGATGATCGAGGAACAGTTGAAACACCTCAGCCATCAGACTGCTAAACACCTCAGACACACACTGGATCAGACTCACAGCCCAACCCTACCCACGCTCAACACAAAATTCTTTACAGACTATGCTTACCTATTTTTTGCACATCTGACAACAATTCAGACACCCACACCTCCCGACCTATCAACACACTCGCTGACAATTTGCGAATTTTACATTTTGTTGCACTGGTATTTTGTTTTGCTCTGTTTCTTTTCTTGTTATTGTCTTCTGATTTGCCTTCAGAGTGGACAGCAAAACAAGAATTTCACAGTACAGGGAACTTTCTGCAATTGACAAGCTATGCTTGAATGTTGTTTGCCTTTCATGAACAGCAAGCCGGGAGCTTTTAAAGTGGATAAAGTTGTGGAGAAATGCAGGTAAAGGCAGACCCATCTTTACAACTGCATCAATTACACCACTGACATTGCATTTTCCCATATTACTTTTTTGTCAATATCGATAAAAAAATATATATTTTGAAATTAAGTAAACGGCAGTGGATTGTGCCAGTGGAAAGTATCATACAAAAGTAACCATGATTCATCATGGGGGGCAGCACATTAATTAATCTCATAGCTGTTAAAAGTAATAGACTGACCTTCATTTTGGTGAAGGAATTGAGTTCAAGCTTCATTTCACCCATATTTGCTAAAACAGTCTTATATTTTATCTACCCAAATGCAACAAAAAAACTTTTGTGGCACACACAACATTGAAAAATTGAATTTCTAATCTAAATTGAACAGCAGCGTGTCTGTGTGTGTGTGTGTGTGTGTGTGTTAGGGACCATTCTTCATTTTGCTGTGGACCAGACTGTCGTTTGTTAATACATTTAATATTTGGGGGTATTGACCCTCTATTTATGACTGAAATATCAATTGATTGTTTTTCAATGATTTCATGTACTAATCATCTCAGCACTCATTAAGCTTTCCAGCATCTCCAGTCTGTTTTGACCAGTTAGAGGCTTTCAGACTCCACCACAGCCCTAATGACTAAAACCCATCTGATAAAGAGGAAAGAACCTCTCACTGTTCTTCCTTCTCTTCATATCCGCTGTGTCGGCATAAAATTCAATTCGTCTCCTGGTTCCAGCCATTATTACTGCCAAAGGCACAGTCATCAAAAGACATGCACATCGCTTTTTGACCCCACTGCTCTAAGGATGTGTGCAGAACAATATTCCAATTTGCTGCTCAAAAGTGTTCACTGGCCTGTTTGACCAGCATTGTTTCAATGTGCATTTTGGTTTCTCACATGCACAACCACATAAATACAAATATAATACATCTTATCTACTCTTACTTTTATTTTTTTCGTTGCTTTTTTCGTAAATTGTCTAAGCTGCCTGAGCTGCCTGAGTAAGTCATCACACTGGGTTATAATAGAGTCACTTACATATACACTTTTCATGTTAAGCTCCTCAATATCTGCATATATTTAAATTAAATGTATCTGTTTTAAACCTGTAATAAATCTTCCAATAAATGTAATGAATTCATGTGTTAAGTAGGTCATCCCGTCCTGTACTAGACCTACTATATTAACAGTATACACAGCAGAAGGTAAAAAAAACGAAAATTACATTTGCATCACCTCCCGGCGGCTCTGATGATGTTTGCTGTTAAACATCATTATGGGCAGAGGATGCCGCACCCTGTTAAGACCTATGAGGCAAATAGGGATGAATATTGGCTATACAAATAAATCTTGATTTGATTTGAAACATGAAAATATAACATCAAGAAAGCATTATTTCAGCCAGAAGAGTTGGATTTATGGAAAAAACACTAAAGATTAGCACTTCAAAAGATGAAAATTATCAT
This sequence comes from Colistium nudipinnis, assembly GCA_016785305.1. Classification (NCBI taxonomy): domain Eukaryota; kingdom Metazoa; phylum Chordata; class Actinopteri; order Pleuronectiformes; family Rhombosoleidae; genus Colistium; species Colistium nudipinnis. The sequence continues at coordinate 1,413,012 of JAFBJU010001120.1, forward strand.
TTTTGTTATTGTGTCGTGAACCTCTTGTTTCCGATGTGATGAAATGACAAATTCCTTAAATGTGCTTAAAAACTTAAGACAATTTTAATGGAAACATAAACAGTGTGCACCTTAAGCAAGACTCAGTAAATAATAACAGGGCTGTGTAAATAGCCCCCTATTAAATCATCTTAATAGGGGGTCAAATTTATGCCTATCACTGCCTGCCCTGTAAACTTACACTTTAATCTGCCACATCTGAATGTTTCTTGGGTTAAGCTATAGGGACACCAGGCATACAGCTCATTGTGGGTGGGCCAATCCACTAATGATGACGGCAACCTTGTTGTTGCATTGAAAGATGTCAGACGGGGAGCTTTCTTCTTCAAAAGCATCCAAGCCAAGGCCACGTTCAGCAAAAAAAGACAGGAGTGGCCACATCCCATTCCAGCTACCTTAACTAATATCTGTGCCTAACATTTCCCGGCCAGGGTCATCTCATGAGGGCACATACAATGCCTTGGCCTGCTGTGTTGTACCAATGAGGAAACATAAGCTTGTGTGGAAAACGGGATGTTTCGGTTCTCAGTCAGTGCAGCAATTACCAAGCTCTCAACGTGGATTAAGCGATTACCTAAGGCAGTATGCTGTGGCTTTAGATTTGATGGTTGTTTGAATTACATGCATGTGTAAGACATGTATACAATATTTGTTCAGAATTGACTGAGCGACATATTATATTTTAATTCCACAAGCCATATGTCCGTACTGTCACATACAGTGGAATTGTGTGACTTTCAGTAACACCCATGGACAAATGTTTGATTTCGTACCTGAGCTGTAGCTTATTGAATAGAAAATGAATAGAGCACCTGAAATATGTTTTTTAAAATGATTAAAGACATTTGTAATGTGTACTGATATAAACAAACTAATATCATTGACATGTTGTTTATGTAATGTAATTGCCAATTAATTTGAATCCAAAAACTTGTTTGAGCACCACTCCAGATAATGTATGGAATGCTGTTGAATATTTACCTGTGTCTGAGAGTTTCTTCCATAATACTGCTTTTTCAACTCCACTACAGCCATCAGGCTGCAACTGCTCAACAATACATGATGAATTTGGAAGTTGAGGGTTGCGAGGTTATAATCTTTCTGACGGAATTTTTTCATAGTAACCAACATTTTTGCTAAACTCCACAGGATTGGCATTTTAAGTCGCTTCAAAACTACATCAATGTTTTTAGAGAAAAACATCAACAGTATTCCCAATTTGTTGACACAGGAGTGTCACAGTGCATGTTTGCTATACTCAAACAATATATCAAATAGCAGCAAAAGCAACAGAAAAAAGGTAGCTTTGTCCTAATGTACAATTACAATAAAAATTCAGAGAACAACACAACCAACCATATGGATTCATAAATTAAAATGGAATACATAAAAAATATGCATCCCATTCAAGATTGCAAAGCAACAATCTCTCCGTGGCCAACAAGACTGCCCCCATCCCCATGTCTCCTTTCAGAGCTGTATTGTTACATATTGTCATATATTTCTCAGTTTACAGCTCATTTATTCAGAGTTATTACTCCCGAAATGGCATTTGTACATGACAAGTGGAAATGAAGAAAAATAAATCATTTTGTGCATTGGATGGAATGAGGTTTTAAGGATGCATTCTGATCACAATGAACAACCAGAAAATTACACCTGCTGGACGTGCTTTAACTTTCCCTACAAGAAATGCTTCTTTATATTACCGTATAATATTATAACTATTTCACGAGATTCACGGCTTTCTTAAAGTAATGCTGTACACTGGGTGGTGTTACATTCTGTAAGTATTTCTATTCTTTTATACATACATAAATACATTTTTTATTTACGGAATAACTTTCAATGTAAGGTATTTGACAGTGCAAGTGGTGCAAATAGGCCTTCTTGTAAATTAATAAGATTGAGGACATCAGAAAGAATTTAGGCTTTAGAGACGGACCTTAATAAGTATAACTGCATGGACGTGTATGTTGATGATCTTAATCAGGCCTATGATGCATTTTTGTTTGCATTCTAAGATGTATTTAATAATCATTATTCTATAAGAAAGTCACTGGTCAAAGACAAATATAAAGGAAAGCCATGGATGACCAAAGGCCTTCAAAGGGCATTTAACAGAAAAATGTGCTTTATAAGAATGCAACAGAGAGCCAGTGAAAGGGAGGAACAATATAAGTTTCATGGTGTGAAATACTTTTTTTTGTTAACTGCAGTATTGCAAGTTGTCAGAAATTTTGCCTGCAATTTCAAAAAACTGAAGGAACTGAATGGCCCAACTTGTAACATGAAAAAACTGCTAGACAACCACCTTTTATATTTGACCTGGAGATATATTACAAGGTGCAATAAGAGGGACAGCCAAGTCTCAGTAAGTTAAAAAATACCTCAATATTTCAAACAATAATCATAAATTACGAAAGACATTACCAAGAGATCTAACATTTAATTCAGCTTATTTCACTCACAGCCAATGTTGGAAAGAGACAACAAAAGGGAATATAAAAGATAAAAAGATCCAGTGAGCAGGGTTAACTGCATATAGACTGGCTGAGTACCTGTGGGCCAACATCCAGCTGTCCACGACTAGACACTATTATCACTTCAATCTGTCTGTACAACCCAGCTCTCTACTTTCTAATTACCATTACACTCTGCATATATGAATATCTTATTTCCCATACAGCTGCAGATTTTCCAAAGGCGCTGTACCTGGCACCTTAATAATGGGTGATCTGTTTATGGAAGTGTTTGGGGTAGGCAGAACGAAGTGACCCGAAATGCGGAATTAAACTATCCTTTCATGAAACAGCTAGCAGCCCAATATTTCAATATTTAGAATGTTGCCACACTAGAGACATAAAGTGGCTGTCAAACACAATGAAATCAGATTTCAATTGCTAATGCATAGTTATAAAATAACGGGAATGATTATATAAATCAAAAATACATTAACATAAATTATTAATAGCTAATGGTAAAAAGCAATTTAGACCCATTTTAGGTCAAGCCACCACAACAACAGGCAGTCTGTTACGCTTACACGTCTCTTTGGCACACTTAGCAAAGTATGTCCACAGAAAGCTGTGTGAATCACATAAAAACCACCCCTGATTATATGTTGTGAGCTTTCATAATAAAAACGGTGATGAGTGATCAAGATCAAGATCTGATTAAGCTATGAGTAACTAAAAACACTGAACAAATACATAAAAAAAAGCAATTGTTCTGACAGTGAGCCTGGTAAAGACGGTTTACAGCTCCTCATGTACAAAAACAAGTGGAGTGGTTGCACATCATGTCACCCTTTAGATAAGTACTTCAAATGAAGCCATCAGTATTAAAGTAATTTAAAGTTAAGTGCTATATCAACAGAGAACCAACAGACAACCATATAACCCCAAGCACACAACATCATAAAGTGATATAAAGAGACACTTAAATCGAATTCTTACACAGCTCACAAACACTTTTTTTTTTCTTAAAAGCCAAACTCAAGGTCTCATAGAAATATTAGGCCCAGTGTATCAGGGCAACAGAAGGGGTTAGATGGGTATACTGCATGTCATACATACAAAAAAAAAGACTAACCTGGCAGGCATTATAAAGGAGTTGGTGTTCAAACTTCTTGATGCCCAAGATCTGTTGAAACATCTCGTAGAGCTGGTCCTTGCTCAGTATGAGCTCGGAGGCAGCACTGGCGGTCATCCTCTGCTGGTGCTTCCTGGGGTCCTCCTCACCGCGGTGGATGGTGTCAAACTTGGCGATCCAGGAGCTCAGCACCGTTTCTTTGCTCAGGCCATCGATCTCAGGCAGGGTTGCACATCATGTCACCCTTTAGATAAGGACTTCAAATGAACACTTAAATCGAATTCTTACACAGCTCACAAATATTTCTCTTAATATTTCTCCCTAACACTTTTTTTTTCTTAAAAGTCAAACTCAAGGTCTCATAGAAATATTTGGCCCAGTGTATCAGGGCAACAGAAGGGGTTAGATGGGTATACTGCATGTCATACATACAAAAAAAAGACTAACCTGGCAGGCATTATAAAGGAGTTGGTGTTCAAACTTCTTGATGCCCAAGATCTGTTGAAACATCTCGTAGAGCTGGTCCTTGCTCAGTATGAGCTCGGAGGCAGCACTGGCGGTCATCCTCTGCTGATGCTTCCTGGGGTCCTCCTCACCGCGGTGGATGGTGTCAAACTTGGCGATCCAGGAGCTCAGCACCGTTTCTTTGCTCAGGCCATCGATCTCAGGCAGGCTGCGCACTCGCTTCTCTATATGCTTCTTGAAAACCTCTCGAGAATCGCTGGCTGAGCAGCCACCACTCTGCACCATCCGGGACACACGGTCGCTTTTCAGGAAGACCTGCAAGCAATGAGAGTTTTTTTTTTATTGACAGATCACGTATATTTTGCGGTGGAATTGACAATGCAGCAAAATACATTTTTATGGGGCATTTTATGACCAACACGCCCACGTTGCTTAAATAGCAAATTAACTGGTCTCAAAATTAAGTGTTGTCAGGCACATTGTTGGTGCCTTTTAACATTGAGGAGACTAAACAGTGGTTGGTAAACAAAAACCAGGTATGAATATATCGCAGTAGTATTTCATTTATTGTAAGGGACATAAAAAAGATAGAATAAGCACCTACATTAGATTAGATTGGATTACATTATATTAGATCCACTTTTATTGATCCCTGTAAGGAAATTCAGGTGCCATAGCCGCAACAGGGACTAGAGTAAACATTTGCAAAATATGTTAACACTAGTATAAACAAGAAATAGAAGCAAACAATTGAAGCAACAACAAAAATAGTAACGGTACCAGTGGTACTCAATGTTTGAGTCTATAATAAACATCTTTATAAATAAGTAACTATTGATGCAGTGAAATTACAATGCTTATAAATTGGTATTTCACTACATACATAGTCATAAGGAGTCATGTCACAGGGGTCATCCAACCCAGGACACGGATTTTGTTTTCTACTGCTTCACCCCACTGCCAAAGCGTACATTCCTGTCACATGTCTGTCATAGCATTCCTGTTGCTAGTTTTCTATTCTTCTATTTCTCTCTCTCCCTCTCTCTCTCTATCTTTCTCTTTCTCTCTCAGTTTTAGCCTGGAGCTAAAGCTGAGCTGGGATCTTTAGCTTTTAATTGAATTGGATAACCTGAGTTTATCTGTTAAATATCACACCATTCTCATCTGGCTTGCCTGTGCTGTCACATTAACTGATAAGGTGGTGCCAGTTAGCATCAATGTCAGCATCACAAACCCAAAACGAATACGTACGCTTGTTCTGTTGTCACACCCAACTTTTCCCTAAAACCTCACAATCCCCTCCTTCGCATCTTTTCTCCCTGCATTAGCATTCAGCACATTTGTTTACAGTACAGACATTATACTATAATATATATATTATTATTATTTATTTATTCATACATTTATGAATGTATCCTATGAATAGTGGCGTATTTGACATTCATATATTCATTTTTACTGTTTGTTGAACAGGCTCCATACAAATATAACATAAAACACATAAACATAAACACACAAAGACAACAATAATATAAATGCAAAATATATAATGTGTATAGGTTACCTACCTGAAACTAAGTAGCTAAGTTGGTGCGTCAAACCATCTTGGTTGTATTTCTAAGCAGGTTTTTATTATTTTATTTTATTTGTAGTTTATTTGAACAGTAAGGAATTATACAATATGATGAAAAAACTTGGTGCATGCATGGATGGCAGGATGGATGAATGGATGGATGGATGATGTTGCTTGATTAAGCTATTGTGCCACATAGTCGATGCTCAGGCTATTACTCCAAATGTGTCTACCACTGTCTTATTGCTGGAGATAGTTTTAACTAGTCCAAACTAAAGCATTTCTATTACTATGTTGTATACACAATCTGAGCCCTTATTCATTGTTTTATTCAGTTTGAACATTATACAATGCATAGTAATGAAGGACTACGACCTGTTTGACTTCTCCTTGGCTTCTCATAAACTGGCCAATCCAAGATCTGAAGCTTGTTTTACTTTCTTTTGGTCACTGAAGATATCTAATGTTCCGTTGTGTATTAAATTTGCAATAATTGAGATGAAAGAAGTCTCTGGTTATTCTTTCTATTCTATATAACATTTTACTCCTCTCCATTTCGCTCAGTTCAAGCTCTAAAAGAAAGAACTTTACCTTCCACTTTGGTTTTGAGGTTTTTTTTTTTACGTTATAAGCTTTCCTGCATGGGCAGATTCAGTATAAGCAAAAATAGACTCTGCAATGGGAACTTGACCGCTTTTCAAAGGTACTCTGGATATCTAAAATAACATGAAAATTGTTGCATTTTCCCAAAAAATATAAACAGTTAACATTGTTGTTTTATCATCAATTAGACTTGAATAGACAGGGATATTAATCTGTCTATTTTTCGCAAGCATAAGCTAAAGTGAATCAATTTCACTTGTTTCAGAGAGCCAAAACAGCAAGACAACCTCCAAAAAGGGGATGCTTTTGTAGGTGGTGGCAGCAGAAAATGACCTTATACATATAGTCTGTGTCTCCCTTGTCTCGTTGCCAGATCGTCTTGTGTGTTTCGCCAAGCTTTCCAGCGTTTGTCCCATAGCCATTGTCATCGTGCTTAGAGAGTTTTCAGTATTAGTAAGGTAAGAATCAGGTAGTAAGTATTTTTGTAGTTATTGTTAGGCAAGTTAGTGTTTATTGATTAGTGCATGTTTTTTTTTGCTCCTGTATATTTTTGTTTTGCTGATTGATTCGGTAAAAGACTCTTTGAACTGTACTGCCCTCTGTCTCATGCATTTGGATCCACACCACGTACATCCTTAACAATTTTGTCGAGAACAAAATTACAGTAATTATAGCAACATTTGAAAGACAGTGTTGTGACAATCATTATATTAGATAAAGCTTCTCATGAAAATGCACATGTAACAGATAACATAACTCACGTCATAGTAGCTCTGTACAGCGTTGATGAAGGCCTCATCAGCCACAATCTGCGTATCTCCACTGAGAAAAGCCTGGAAACGTTCTTTGACTGTCTGCAGCTGCTGCTTACTGATCTGAGAAAGACAAAAATAGTTTATTATAGTTAATGAAGATAGATCGATAGATAGATAGATAGATGAAGTGCTGTGATGAGAAGACGAGACAAGAGAAGCAGCACACCTGGCAGCATATGCTCCACATAAACCCCCACAGGACTAAAGAAAGTCAGGGTGTGAAATATTTATTTTTTGTTGCCTGCAATATTGCAAGTTGACAGAAATTGTACCTGCAATTTTGAAAAACTGCCTGCAGGTACCCATATTGATGTTCCGGGCCTACTACAACCTTCTCACTTTGGTGAAGCCTTTATCATATCATCTTACAGACATACACAGCTGTGAAACATGTGAAACAAGTCTGAATACCGGACAGGGGTTTATTGCTCAGCCACCATAGCCAACTGCAACTCAAGTCTAAAATGCTCCCAGTTCTAGCTAGTACTACTAACTACTTAAGAATTCCACGTGAGCCCATATTTTAAACATACTGGCACACTCATAGGAGGTGAAAAAGGTGACGTGTTTGGGGGCGGGGCAGATCAAATTTCACAGCGTTCCGCAGCTTTGACACCCCTGCGCCCAGTGACTGAGTATTACATCGCGCTCTGTAAGCCAGGTAGGGATCCGCGGTGGCTCTGTGCATGCGCAATTCATATACTCTGAGAAACGGTCTCCTCTTTAATCTGCCTGCTGCTGGGGCTGCTGCGCAAGGCTAATGTGAGACTGGCCGCCTGAGAGCGCTTCGGGACGGCGGAGGGGCTCACGGCATCACCCGCTGCTCGTTCAGGACAGTTGCTGCACAACAATACGTGCTTTTATGTCGGAACACTAAAACGTCTAAAATAAAACCAGGGGAAATCTCCGGTTGCTTTAGAGGTCAGCGAGTTGGCAACACTGCACCGGGCACCCAACTCTCCTCTATCCCCCCGGAAGCAGGAGGGGGATTCAATGTCTCCCACCCCGTCGCGACCGGTCTTCCCCCGGATATTCGATTCCGTTATCTTGACTCTGATTGGCCAAAATACTAGGGACGTATCACCAAAGATGCTATATTAAAAAGAGTCTGACGTGACTGTTTTCTTTGACTGTGACTGTGGTCACATTGCCGCTTAAAATCGTAAATCATGATACGTACCGTTTTTACCTGCAATATCAGAATTTGTCTGCAAATTGAAGGTAATAGTGGGGTATTTCGCACCCTTAAAGTGCAATCACTTATAATTTTTTAAATGCCTAATTTCAACAAAATTGCCAAATTCCTTGCTTATTTCTTTAAAACACTAGTTATTACGAAACAATTACACACAATACTGCTCAGAAGTTACATTATTACAGTTACACTATTAATATTCATGTGCACTGTGTCATGTTCTATTTTGTAAGTTGCACAATTATATGCTTTTGTATGAATCATCCTTTACACTGACAATAGCATTACAATGACAAGACCAATAATTCATGCTAGAAGATTAGACATTGGCCAGTTTTCGTCTGCAGCCCTGGTTACCGTTACCATGGCCACTGCAGGAGGAAGCAGTATGAGATTTCAGCTTCCTCAACGGGGGTTATAGTTCACAAGTCAGATAAACTACAGAAGAGACTGCTGTGTACAGCTGTGTTTGTCCATACCAGTGTGGATCAGTACATGACCAAATATTGACAAATAGAGGTTGGATAGGAATATGTGTACCTTGTGAGTAAACTGTAGGTCAGTGTGTTGTCCCACTGTGTATGTACTCCTTCAGATTTGCCTTAAAAGCCTTTAGAATTACAGTAAACTGAATTAGTTTATCTTCTCATTCTCAGGTTACCTCTCTCTGATTGTCTGATTGCCATTCACATCAAATCCTGATAATAACCGTCCAGCTTCCAAATAAACTATTAGACGAAGGCTACCAATCACATATACACATTGGAATAATAATATTGCCTGTTACAATACATATCTAAATGTCATGCCAGATTAGACCAAAACCTGCTAATATACCAGTTGATTTATGTGTGTGAAGGTTAATACAGTTTCATACAGATTAAAGTACAAACGGGAAATACATTTTTTATAGGCTGTCCACTACTGCAGGAGTTTTAGCTACTGAGAAACCTGTATCTCTTGTGTTTTGCCTCTTCATCTAAATGGAAAATAACAAGGTCATTTTACATTATTAGTCGGGCTGGGCAACACTTTAATTTTTTTATTGCGATTAATCGCATCATTTTCTGCGATTAATCACATACTAATATACTATGCGCGAAATTCAATAGGGATTTTTTTATTAAAGTACTACTATATGAACAAAAGTGCAATAACACAAATAGGCTGCTTTTTTTTTCATAGTATCAGCTAAAAACAATACACATTAATTAATGTAACCAAATCATATATAAACCACCACATATTGAGCATTAACATACTTTTTTATTGTATTCATATTTTTCTTTTCTGAACTGTAATCATAAAGATTCTTATTGTATCAGGGAGCAGCATAAACAGTCCATGTTCAGTAGCAAGTGTCTATGTTAAAGAGAAGTAAAGCTGGGATTTACTATGCATGGGACTTTTTAGTCTTTGAAGTCCATATTTGTACTAGATATGTCTATTGTCTATTTATGTTATTTATAATTTTATTTAGAAATATCTGTTTATTTATTTATGTTTGTAAACTTTACCTCTGCTGCTGCAACGACACAAATTGCTGTCCCACTAATAACACGTTAACTTTCCCAGCCTTAAATATAAGAAATCTTCTGCATTAAAGATATGTGAATGTGCCATTGTATCAACAACTCAAATGATATCATGATGCATTAAATAATCAACTATGTAGCATACTTGAAACCTCCATAACATTATGAGGAATCAGAGAATTTCAGACTAATTTAATCCTGTGACAAAGATCACACAATTATTATCACAATCCCATATGACTGACTTCCTCATGAGCTGAGAGAAAGAAAATCAGCAGATGTGTGGAATTAACAAGTTCATTGACACAAAATCATTATTCTGTCCTGCTGATGTGATTTTGCTTTGTTAACACTTGTTCTGCCGTTGCATTGTTTAATTTTCCTTGGTAGTAGCCCAATAATGGAGAGATCTAGAAGGAGGTAAATTAATTTAGTTTGCACTCATGTGACCCATTCACCAACAGTTTCCCCATTGATAAAAATCAAGTTGAAACCGGAATGGACTGGCACAAGGAAATATGTTCTTATTATATCAAAGCATTTGCTGTCTCCCAAATATTGAGACTTTAAATATTAATAATTAAGAATTTAAAAACACTTTTAATTGTCCCCTACATGCACATGCACAATTAAATCAACACAAACACTCTGGGGGAATTCAATCTCTGCATTTGACCCATCTGTGGCCAGCAAAGCAATCAGTCCAGCTTGGCCACAGAGCGGATGGCAACTGTCATGCAAGCGCCCGGCAGATGCTGGGGGGGGGCGGGGCAAGGTGCCGTGCTCAGGAGTACGGGGCGGAGTCTTTGGCTTGGACAGTCTGTTTCGGGCTTGTCCAAATTGCAGTAGTTTTTGGTGGTTTGGTGGTATTCGTACCGGTGATCCTCTGCTTGAAGGAAGGACACCCTCACAGCGGGTCCACCGCCTCCCTAAACTAAGATGTCATGAAGATCTTTCAGAGACTGGTTCTGCAACACTTTAAGACCCTTTTATCCACTCCATGGACCCACTACAGTGTGTATACCAGACAAAGATTGGTGTGGAGTCTTCATACTCCAGAGGGCCTACACACACTGACTCTGCTTTGCACAAGTTTTCATATATTTATTCATACACATTCATAATATTTATAGTCATTGTAATTATTTAATTACATCCCTTTATTTATAGAGATTGACAGTTGCAAGTAATGTCACTCACTTCAATTCACTGCAAAACACCAGTCATGGTCAGCCTGTATGTTTGTGTTTTCTGTTTTCCCCTGTGTTTTTCCCCTGTGTCTTCTCTGTGTTTCATTATTTTTGCTGTTTCTGCTAATACACCTGAATTTCCCTACGGGGATCAGTAAAGGTTGTACCTATCTATCTATATCAGCATAAGCATACCCAATTTAAATGTGATTACAAAATAATCTTAAGTTAGGTATCACAGTGTCTATAGTGACTGACTGGATCTTGTACTGGACTTTAGATTAACTTGTAGACACAGAGAGCCATTCGTAACTCCAATCAAATGATCATGTTGATCTTTGTGTTGTTGATCATTGTGTGTGTGTATTTTTAGGTTTGTGCATTGAAGGTGTTTGTGTCAGTGTGTCCACAGTCAACAATGCTTCCTTTGGTGCATATATACATTTGTGTGTATCCCTGATGAGGGGATGTGCATATTCAGTATGTGTGTGTGCGTGTGTATTTGTGTGTGTGTGTGGAGGGAGGTGCATGATTGTGTGTGTCACATGTCTCTCTCTCATTGGGTGCCATCTGTGTGCCAGTAATTGCTCAGGCCAGTGAAGCTGTTGTAGTGGAGCTGGATCTGGTTTGCACACAGCTGAGAGCAGTAGTGTATTTCAGGAGCAAGTTTGCTTTGTTCAGATAACTTTGACTTATCCAGGATCAGTCTGATATTTTCCTTTAATTTAACACCTATATGTCTGAATTCATCTTTAGTGAGGGTTTTAAGTTAATTTTCTGCCTGGGCTGGCACTCAAATTTCATTTCTTGCCCCAATCTGTGACTTTTCTAAGCTCTCAGGCTTGGTCTGCACCTGCTAACACTTATAATCTATCACTTTCTGTTATGCTGGGGCATGACCTCACAAGGTTAAACTAAACAACAGCATATCAGTATTTCATTTAAGACTTACATTAAGTGCATTTTTGCATTTTACTAAATTATCAAAAATCTTTTTGACGGTTCCTACAGATTAGTGTTTATAAGATACCAGAAAACATATATATTAGAAGTCAAAATCAAATATTGCATTATTGTGTCATTGCAATACCAGACAAAATGTTCAACATACTGTATAGGCGTGTAGAGGTCTACATGCTATATGACCTACACAGTGAGATTCCAATGAGGCAGGCGCACACACACTTGTTCCATCATTGATATTAACCCTTCATCCTTCCTGAGCACACTTTCTCTCCCTTGTGATGACATAACATCAAGCGGATATATAATCCCAGATTACATACTGCACAGCAGACCACCAAAAGGATTGAGTGCTCACTGCAAGGGCTGCCACTGCACACACACACACAAACACACCTACCCACACAACAGTGACTCCTCCTGCGTTCTCTGAATGTTGTTCCATTAACTAAAATGAAGAAAATCCACAAGTACTGCTCCACATTACTTTTGGATTTTCCTTAATCTCAATAAAGAAAATCCACAAGTATTGTTATTTTTTTTTATACTTCCCATTGAGATGTATGCAACCTGCCTTCACACCGCTTCAAACCGCACCACCCACTCATTACTTGCACATGACCAGCTGCTGATTTTTCATTCTTCAAAAGTGAAACTGCAGCCAGCTCCTCTTCACCAGCCAACAGTCCTTACTGTGAGAATACCATCCACTTCTCCCATCCAGTGGAAATAATGTGGCTCTTATGTTAAGCACTTGAGTTGCCATTGTAATAGTAAGTGTGGAGAGCTTTCGATTTTAGATAGATTTCACTAATCTCGTACTAAGGGGTCACGGATTAGTGCAAGAAGTCATCTGTAAATGACATTTTCCACCATCATGAAGTGTTTTAAATGCATTCATCACCTCCTCTCTCCCAGGCTGACTGGACACACTTCAGTTTGCCTATAGGCCGAATAGGTCAACTGATGATGCCATTTCCTTCACCCTCCACACTGCCCCCACCCATCTGGACCACAGACAGGTATGTGAGAATGTTGTATATTGATTACAGATCAGCATTTAACACCATTGTTCCCTCCAGGCTCCTCACCAAGCTCAGACATCTGGGGCTCAGTACAAAGCCCTCTGTGACTGGATGCTCGTCATCCGGTAGGCGGTTTTGCAGCACCTCTGTTCACTTTACCTTTTTAAATTGTACATACTGCAAATTTATTTGATATATATTATGTTTATTTTTATATTTTACTTATTTTATTTTCTTATGTTATATTCTTTATCCTGTTAGGAATGTTTAATTCCGTATGTTACTGCCGTGCTTGTTACTTTTTTTATGAGCACTGTTTTTGAGCACGGTCCAGGAGTCTTAAGAATTTCATTGCCAGCATCTGTGCTCTTGGGAAGGATTTAGTTTCAAGATTCAAGAATGTATTCGTCATATACACAACAAATACATTCTTGAATCTTGAAACTAAATCCTTCCCATGCTGTCCAGAGACAGGGGGGTTGGTGCCGGGCCAAATTACTGGGTAGATCTAACCGTACAGAGGGAAGCGGATGGGTCATGAAGTGATACACTTAAATCTCACTCTGTAAGACAGGGTGGGATCAGCTGTGACCCTGCGCGTGCGCAATTCATGCAGTCTGGATGCAGAGAGAGACGGTCTCCTCTGTGCTCTGACTACAGCTGGGACTACTGCGTGGGGCTACTATGAGACTGACCACCTGTGAGTGCTTTGGGATGGCGTAGGGGCTCACGGCAGCACCCACTGCTCGTTGAGGGCAGCAACTGCACAACCATACGGGCTTTTACGTAAGCACGTACCACCAAAGATGTTACATTAATAAGATTGTGACTTTTTCAGAAACATTCTTGCTCTCCGGTTTAAATATGTGTTGGCCACTTAGCCCAGGGGTGGGGAACCTTTTCCCAATCGAGGGCCATTTTGAGTTTTAGAAAATCCTATGCGGGCCAAACATCTGCGTTGTGTTTTTGTTGTGTGTTGAGGATGGGCAAAGGGAGGAAGGAAGGCACCAGAGGCAGGGCTCAGGATTGTGACCTGAGCCATAGGATGCTCTTTAATTGTCTCACACCTAAAGAAAACACAGCAACTTATATTACAACTCCAATAAAAATGATTTCACAAAAAACACACAATATCAACTTAAATACTAATTTGAACTCACAATAATTTAACATAAATAAATATTCAAAGTAAACCAAATGACAAAATAACAATCAATGAAAAGATAATCGTCCCTCCACTATAATCAACCGTTCGCTTCCTAATGCAATTTGGACTAACATAACTCAAGAAATGTATCCTAGCAAATATACAATCAAACAATAGTGAATAAACTGGGTGGGTGGGTGGCCTTAGCAGTGATTTAGATTTTTATAGTGCTTCCGTCCGAACACCATCAGCACTTCTCACCACACGGGAAAAGAAGCAACTTGACAATAAGGCGCACTGGCCAGAACAACAGGAGAAACTATGGTGTGGCACTCCTTCACAATATCCCCTTCAGAATGCAGCTTCCATTTTGTAGCTTTTAGCTAACTTACCATAAAACTAGCCTGTGTAATGTTTTCAAAGTTAGCTTGTGGTCTCATCTTGTTGGGTGCCAAGACTCCGCAGAAGAGCCTTGGCCTTGTCCACATGCCCCTGTCCCTTCAGCTCGTCAAGTTTAGCATGTTTCGTGGTGTAATGACACTCCAGATTAGCCTTCTTCATTACCGCCAGTGAGTCCCCACACACTAAACACACTGGCTTGCCTTTTACTTCCACAAAAAAGTGATCATTACTACATTTTTCCTGAAAAGCGCAACATTGTGCATCCACCTTTCTTTTCTTTATGCTAGCCATTTTGATGCAACTATAACCAGGTTCACGTAACTGGTGCTGGCTAGCATGCGCAGCAAAAAGTCTGTAATGATTGATGTCACTTGTGTCACTCAGCGCTTGTGAATGAATGAATGACATATTTCAGATTGAACATGGCTAATTTTGCTGAAAAGTGACTAGTTTGCAGATATCATTAATGCTCATTGCCCCATTTGGCTAATTATTTCATGTTTTGCTCTTCACGTTATTGTTGAAGTATGTGATGGACAACAGTCTAAAAGGCTAAAAGACCCTTCATGCTAATTGCAATGCAGCAATGCATGCTTTCATGACAAGTACCATAATAGAGTCTCAATAGATTGGATTGGTATGATGACTCACCCCTGTCTAATTACACCACACTCATTACTTTCAGTAAGTGGATGTGTCAAAGGAACCCAGTGCATTGAAGCATATGGTGTATGTTCATGTGTGTTTTGCATGTGTGTACGTAGTTGTGTGGGTGGGGGTTTTGTTTATGAACGCAACAGGCCATTTGACAAGACTTTCATCATTATTAGCAGGCTACATGCTGTCCTCGTGAATTATGCAGACACAATGTTTCTACAACACATTCACTCACAATCATACACATGCATGCAAACACACAACTGTACTGTGAATCTTTTGGTAAGCCCCTAATCAGAAATAAAAATCCTGTCTTTATCTGCCCGATCTTGCGTCGCCAGATGCACTGACGGTTACAGCAGTGTGAACCTGTTTGTGTTGGAAGAAAAGTATATTTGCAACTATAGTTCAGGAATATCTTTATTGTTTCACATGTGTTTTTGTGGCTTGTCTTGTCTTTGTCCGTTTCAAGGCAAGGTTTCACATAGTAAAAATAAAGTAGTGTAAGGGCACACAAGCAGAGCTAGAGCAAAACTAAAACTACTTCACTACTCTTCTTTCTGTTATGTTTTTTCATAACTGGCACAGCAACTATGCAGTAGTGGTGTTGTAAAAATTGTCATTAATCATTATCCCTTTGGATCACAATGTCAACCAAATCAAAGGTCCTGTACTGAATCCAGCACATATACACTACACCACTACTATGCAGTCATATTCCCAAACTGGAAAGGTAACTCAATGAGTCAAATGTGTTACATTTCCACAAGTTCACATTGTAAAAATGACAAAAACCAAAATGAGAAGTGAAGGAATAAGATATATTGGACAGCCGAGCAGGTTAATGAGGGGGAGTGGATACTTCAGAACTCATAGAGTGATGGAGAAATAAGCAAACAGATGGCTGATTGTGTTTCCATGTAGTCTCACCTGGGCATACTAATCCCCCAGGGCCTGATTAGGACTGAAAAACAATGCGAAAGCATCAAACTCCAGATTATTAGTTGTCCATATTAAAAACTACATTACTCCTGTTTTCTGAGACAGAAAAATGTAGTGTACTGCACTGCATAATGAAGCGGAGGCCTTACCAGAGCCATTCATTCAAGATTCAAGCATTTATTGTCAAATGTACATTGTACATTGATATTCTTAGAATGCTGTCCACTCTCAACGCCAGAATAATAATAATAAAAATAAATATAAAAAAGTTAAAATAACAATAAAAAATAAATAAATACTGTTAAATGTTTAGCCATGTTTAATTCAGAAGGAAGTGAAGTACTAAAATAGGAGTTTTAAGAGCAGCTTACTTGCTGCTTCATCATGGTATGTAGCTACACATCTATCTGTAGCTATATTTCTGAAGTAATTTTCTCTTCTGTGACTCAAAGAAACCAGTTCTCCCCTCGGTTTACTCTCCATTTACTGAGACAAATGATTGACTACACATGGAACTTGCAAGTTGAAACTGTAAAGTAAAACACTAATTTAATGAGGTATATCATGAATCAAACACATTTGTGAAATAGTCACTAAAATGAATCTATTGATTTGTGGTTACCATAATGATTTGCTTTCGAAAATCTTGTTGGTTAACACATTTTCAAAGTAATGTATTTCAATGGGAAGGGGTTCATCATGGTCCAAAAACTTCACTGTGCCTTTTTTCCCCGTTTTTTTTCTGCACTGTCTTTATGCTTATTATGGACAATATTCCTCTGCAAATGATCTGACTTCATATCTCTTTTAACTTCTCAGCGCTGTATACAATGAAATGATGTTGCTGCATGTCAAAATAAATGAAGTGAAATACTTGCTCCAGTCCACATAACTAATGAGAATTCTGACTTATGAAACAAAGTGCGGAATTTGCGACATGAAGAGCACTGTAATGTACAGTACCGGTACATCAATGCACAATAAACTTGAGCCTTCACATATACGTTACATTGGTGACAACGCCAGCCTGCCAAGCTGATTATTGGATACCACCATCCACTAAATACTCTGTTGTACACTAACATTCAAAAAACGATGTTTATAGTATAGCAATTAATCAGCTAGACTGTACAGAAGACATATTTTGAAGCTGCCTGATTCATATTTTTTGGTGCGTCGATCAACAAGATTTAAAAAACAATGTATTTCTACGGGAGGAGCTTTCTGGGTTGTTATCGAAGCATTTGCGCGCAAGCACAGTGCCTGTTTTTGCTGTTCTTTCCCACAATCCCCAGCAATGTTGTAGTGATGACGTCACTTCGCTGTGTCCGTTTGCCGATCACCAAACCAAATTATATTTGCCCTACAATATTAAATCAATGTGTACTTAATTTTTCAGTTAAATCATAAATGCAATGTAATAAATGTTTCGGCTACATCAAATATTACTTATCTACCGTAGTTATTTCTGTTTAGAACGGTAATTAGAAGCATTCACTTAACACTTTGGAGACCGAACCTCAAAAATACAACTATTACCCAATACTATTAATATTACCCTTACTATTCAACTACTACAGTTATTTTTGTGTGAAAAGTAAAAACGTCAAAGGTAACTCTGGGCCAGGGCTGTGTGGAGGAAATGGCTAAAATGAAAACTTGCTCGTAGGAGTACACAAATTTCATCATTGGAAAGGTCTCAATCTGGAGAGCAACATAATGTCAGTCTGAAGAGTATAAATAGTTCTGCTCTGAACTGCTGACCTTAGAACCTTGGCCTCAACGCTTGTCATTCTGCAGTGATGTTGATCATAACAAAATAATAAGAGAGGAAATCATCATCCTGCACACAATTCAATAGATTAAATGTCATTACTGTCAAACACATTTTCAGGAGACTAGCGTTGTTGAGCGACACACAGACAAAAACTAACAGAATCAGGCATCTTCAAATTATGTTTTCTGTAGTCTTGCTTATTTATTGCTATACTAGAAACATATATGTTTGTTTTTTTTCGGTGTACAACACAGTATTTAGCGGCTGGTGATCCAATAATCAGCAAAACACAGACGCACAGTTTTTATGTCCTTGGCTGGCGTTGTACCAGGTACTGTGCATTAACATACTAGTGTTAGAGTGAGATCGTGCGCTTCAAGTAGCACATTTTGTCAGTCTAATTCATCAGTCAGAATTCTCATTAGTTATGTGGAATTTATTTTGACATGCAGCAACATCATTTCACTGTATACGGTGCTGGGAAGCCTAGAGTAAAAAGCGACATAAAGCCAGATCAATTGCAGATGAACATTGTCCAAAATAAGAATAATGACAATGTAGAAAAGAATGGGAAAAATGCTGCATTGCAGGTGTGTGCAAGTTTTTGGATAATGTGTCAACCATGAAACACCCTTCCCATTGAAATATGCTGCTGACCATTACGATTTTTCAGAGCAAATCGTAATGGTGACCACAAATCAATAGATACATTTTCGTGCCTATTTGACAAATTTAGAATCTTAGATTATGATTATTGGGCTACTTGATTATTTTTTAAACTTACATAAATAATTACAGCAACAAACTACAAAGAGACAATAAAGTGACTTGAGATGGAAAGGGTGGGTTTTACATAAGCTTGAATAATAACCATTAGTCGTCACCTACTATAATCCTGCACTGACAAATGCTTGAGTTATACAACTCCACCCTTTTGATTAGAATTTAAAGCCGTGTTTAAATTGTTTTATGGTGCACACACCAAACAAGGAGACTACATCACAAAGCTTTGTCCTGCTTGACACTCGCCACTGGTCACTTTGGATAATCATGAAGCTGATCTTTAGTTAACTGAGTAAACTCTGGGTTTTCAGTTAAGAGCACATAGCGGTGAAGGAGAATGATTCCGACCGAATGGTCGCTGGTTTGAGGCAACCACAACTCCCTACAGCGATCCAAAGAATAATCTGGAACAGAACCTGAAATCCAATCCACAAGTGCCTGAGAGCAAGGGGTGGAGTCACCCCCCCCCCCTTACTTTCAAGATGCCTGCCCCCTGCTCTGTGGCCTGTGTTTGCTCTCTGTGGACAATGCTGTTGTGGCCCAGATGGGTGAAATGCAGCAAAACATTTCCGAGTTTGTGTGTTTGTAGTTTTCAGCTACAAGCAAATTCATCAGGAAAGTGAGGAGAGTCCACACATAACTGACTGACTCATACTGACTAAGTGATCAAATGAAACTAGTCCGTTCTTTGACAATCAAACTATGAAGTAAAATGGAAAGAAAATACACATTTGATACAACTGCATTAAAACAGCCCTCAGTTTCCCTTGGAGTTGGTGTAAGAAAAATATTAAAAAAAATATATATTGGTATATTTATTTTGGAATAATAATTTCAAAGGCTTTCCTACGTCTGCAAGATGTGCGAAAAAGGAAACGGTCACATTATCTTAATAAATGATAGTATGTCAGCTTCGTCTTCATTGTTGCTGGCCCAATCAACCTATGAGACTTATTTCGGTCTTTGAAGCCGCCCTACCTGCAACAAATGTTTGAAACGAAAATGCAACATACAAAGTTTGAATGAAACAGGTCTGAATATAGAAACACCTTTCAAACAAGGCACAGCTAAAGCTTTATCTCTAATTTCAGCCCACTTCATCTTAGCCCAGTGCAGTACCTCCCACTTCACAGCTGACTCGTAAATGTGTCTGAGTAGACCTTGGCCAGAATTTGATTCTCTTTTAACTTCTGAATATTCTCTTGAAACACACAGAGTGAATTAGACGTTGTGTCTGAAAAGGAGGCTGGCATGTTTTGAATGGCTACCTAGGAAGAGGTCTTTTTAAGTGTTTCACTTTTCTCACAGCAGTGGTCTGAATCGATGATTGTTGTCTCTTAATTTATGTCTTATGTCGTGTGTCTTATGCGTTTATTCACTTGCGCTGTACACCACGTTAAATTACTGTGTACCTGTACATTTGGCCAATAAAAGTGATTCTGATTCTGATCCCTTTTTTTAAAGGCTTTTTTGTTCATGATGAATGAACCAACCTCCTTTCATTTTTCTCCTCTCTCCTCAACGTGCCGAAGCAGAAGCACCATGAGTCTGGTTAGAGTTTTTGTTTTTGTTTCAACTACCTTAATATATGTAAATAATGCTACAATGTGTGTGTCAGTTATTCACTTCATACAAATAATATTCAATTGAATCTCTTGCTTACGACATATGATATTCAGAGAGGGCAATGGAAAGTACCAGAGAAACAGAAAGGTTAACTATGCTTTAATGCACATTGACACATAGATGTAAAAATGTAGACCTCTTGCAACGCAACTTCAATACACTGTTGGCCAATGAAAGACCTCTCAGCATCAATCAGGCGTTATCTCCTGTGTTTATCTTTATCTCTGTACCTGTGGTATCATACCCCACAATTACATTCACATAAAAAAAAAAGTATTTTCATCTTCCAAATTAGCTCACTATCCCTAACAATACATCCCAATAAGACATCTCATTCATCAATTTATAATCCTGTGAAAGAAATATGTGACAATTCAGAATGTAATTAGCAAGGCTAAATTTAGACATACCTATAATTGCATTTAGCCGGTTGACTATACAATTCTCTAAATGGTATTCAGCTGCAGTGTTTCTTTAGTTCCTTTATGTTAAAATGTGAAATTTGAATTCACTCACAAACGTATAACATTACATGACACCTTAACAGTAACAATAACACAAGGTAGCTGTACTCAACAAATATGCTTGGGCAGAGACTGTGTCATGGAGACAATGAAAGGGTAACAGTGTAGCACAATGACACCAAAATACCATGACGACACGGACAGAAAATAACAAGACCTTTAGTGGGCACTGTAGGGGATCGGCTGTCACCATAGCCCTTTGTGCGAAAAAATGAGGATAATCTCTGACTGGAAATATACACGGTACAAGAGCAATTAGTTGGCCCATTTCATCAGATTAAGGTGTTCAATCGCACTGTGCATTCATTCACATAAGATATACAAACAATGTGATTATGGGAGAAATCAGCAGTACCCAGAGAAAACCTTAGCAGACACAGGCAGAAGGAGCCTAACACACAGCCCGATGCTTTGTTACATATGACAATCTTGGAGGCCTTTTTGATGCTTTCAAAAACACTTACGACACTATATCCACAACAATCTATAACAGTAGGGAGAAGACAGAGAGAAGAGCTAATAGGGAGGCTCTACATTGAATTCAATGGTATGTAACCCCCATGATTTATTTCTACACTGGAAAATGGTTGTTGATTGCAGCACAAGTGTTTTGGCTTTTGTCACCTGTAAATCAAATCAGTCAAGTTTCACGGATGTACTGTATGTGTTAAGGACAATAAACACTTCTGCTTGAGACATCATTTATGTATAGAAACGTCACTCCTCCATGCTGACAGATTTCCATAAATGAGACCACAGCCACGCACTTCCAGTAGTTACAATATGTTCATTCACACATTGCAACAGTGTGTGGGTTTTGTTTGTCACTGAAAAGTAGCTGACTTCTTCCAGTCGCTTACTGTTGTCTTCACTCACAACAATGTGACAGCTGCCACTTCCATTCAAATGTTTTAACTGAATTTACAGACATTTGGCAAATGAAATTAGAATTCTGACCCATGAGCACCTAGTAGTGCTCAATTGTATAATCTGCTGCTCTAAGGGAGTCAAAAGTACTTTATGGATATCTTTATATTCCTGTTTAAATTGATTATATTTTACCATGGTTGTCTGATGGTTGTTTTACCCATTGTCTTAGTCATCGTACTTTTGAGATTGTGTTTTGTGCCATGGTATGTGTCATGTTTGTTTAATTAAACTTGTTTCTCTTGTATTTAGTCTGTGCACAAAATCCTAATTTTAATTTTACTGTTCAGTTCCTCCCAATGTTATCATGTAGAAATACACACACCAGATGAAGGGAGGTTGCTGTTATGATGACCCCTTGCCATATGCCACTCGTGTTGTCCTAGCTGCCCAATGACTTGCACCTTTCTTCACATCATCTTGACCTGACCATTCTTCACTCAGAAAACCAGTTCAGTTCAATAAAACCCCAAACCAGAGGTTTATTAGATTAGATATTTTTCTCATGAACATCACCGCTTAAATAAAACAATGTAGGACTGTAAAATATGGGCACATTAACACTATATTTCTCAACAATTAATGCACGACTAGCAATTATTATTAGATATAACTCAGTGTGATTCTGTGGTTTAACTGTAAAGTGTATGATAAAACATAACAGCCTACTGTCTCTGCTGACAGTTACAAACGTTGTGAGTGGGTCTAACGTGGGTTGAACATTTGTTAAGTCAAACTGTGTCAAATAAATGTCTTTACTGGATATATTGAATATTGGAGTCCAGCTGCGAGATCTCAATACACACTTGAAGATAGCATGAAGATAAAAATGTGATGGATAATCACAATGAGACATGTTCTTTACGCTGTACAAATAGTTAAAATTGGCTCTTTGGTTAGTTATAAAATGGAGATGTAAAATTAGCGCTGGGCTCACCAAAATAAATATGTATTGTACTAAATGTAGAAGTTACAGTCTATTCTGGATTAATTTGTGGACTCAATAATAATGCTTTTCTTTAACGTTAGCTGATTCGAGTCAATAATTAGGGACATAAATGCTTATGCAGCAGTTTCTAGCATTACAAAAACTATTTTTCCTCTGTATGTAAACAGATGTTGTTACTTGCTTCCCATAAATGAACATGGACATGAACTGAAATTCCTTTAAATTAATTACAACTTGTAGTTATTCTAAAGCCATTGCACACTATATTAGGAGCCACATGACTGGCTGTGCGACTGTCAGCTTGATATATTTTCTGGCCAATGGTGACCAAATTCATATTGATACAGCATTATAATTATTTTAAAAGTGTATCCTAGTATTTAATTTGTAATGGGGGTATGGGATCTTTCAGGGTTGTTATAAACATTTGTAATGAGAGGGAAAGAAGAGAGAGTGAGAGAGAGAAGAAAATAGTTAAAATTCCTATTTGATGCCAGAGAAAAAGTAAAAATTACCACCCAATCAACAATCTGTTTAAGATGCATTACCGTTTCTTTACTAATCGAAATGCCACCATAGCCATGTTTTTACCATCGAGTCGTATGGGCAGGGAGCATTATGGAGACAGGACCAATATAATGCACAGCAACAGATATTTTGCTCATCTATTAGGCCACCAGTGTGATCTAATATGGGAAAACAGTGCATACATTAAGTATTAAGGTCACAAAATACTCCAGGCAAATTTTGCAAAAAAAACAGAGCTATTCGGAAGTGATACGTATGCATTGGGCTGAGTGATGTCTGAATGGAGCAGATGAGGTGTAACCTTTAAATGTGACTATGGGTCTGCAGACCCCTAGTTGAGAAACAGCGACACATCAAGTGGGATATTTTATATCTGAAAACACAAACAAACAAATGCATTGCTCCTGTATCCTCATGGATCCATCATAAGAGCTATATCAATGCTGATAGACTGTCTAAAAACAACACTATTTCTCACGTGCAGGGAAAAGCAAGTCTCTCTCTCTCTTTCTCTCTCTCCCTCCTTCCCCGTGTTAGTTTGTATTAACATATTTCGTTTCGTTTCTGAATGAGCTTTTCTGGCAAAAACAAAGAACGTTTTAGCCTCGCCATGCCTTCATTCCAAGGTGTATGATCCAATGTGATGTTTGCTCTTGTGAAGTTACTGCGTGTCGCTGGGAGATGCTTTGTGTGCCAGCCAGACTCATCTCAGACTGCACCCCCCCCCCCCATCACACTCCAGTAACCACATTTTCTTAAATAAAACCAAAAATCAATGGAAAAAAAGTAGGGTATTGCGTTATTATGTGTGTAAGATTTGTCGTAAACCACCGGCTTCATTAATCTGGATTGTATTTCGGCATTCTTATGAAGGCAGCCAGCGACATGGTGCGACTACGGAAGCAACAGTTGGTGTGATGGAAGTGAAAGATGTATTTAACTCACAGCGCTGAAGTTACGTTTGTGGATTTCCTCTCCTTTTTTTTACATCAACCTTACCTTCTGCTGCCTTCTTGCCATATCAGTGGGTTGCTTTGCGTTGAAAGGATAGGCGATGCAGCGCATCACAAACACATACAGCTGGAGTCTCTTCTTCCTCTCCTCCTCCTCCCTCTGCATCTTCTCCAGGTCCTCTTTCTCCTTATCGCTGCCCACCGACGGGCTGGGACTGGAAGGGCGACCGCCTCCGCTGCCTCGGCCCCGGGGCTGGAGCCCTCCGCCACCGTGGCCTTCGGCGGCTCGGCCCGGTGACAGTCGGGCTCCTCCGACGCTCTTCGGGGCCGCAACCTCTTTGTGCTCCACTTCCAGCACCGCTTCCCCTTCCTCTTCACTGGAAGACGGGTCCAACATCTTAGCGGGGCTGCTGAGGTTACCTGGGGCAAAAGTAAAAAAAAAAAAACTGCAAAAGTGGAAGAGGAGAGATGCTTCAGATCAGCTCCAGAGACGACCACACCAAGGGAGGGATCCGAGGGGAAGCAAAACCTGACTGAGGAGCGACTGTTGCTCCTGAAGCGAAAAAAAAAAGACGAGTCAGCCTCAACAGGAAATGATTTACAGCGCTCGTGTCGAGTTGGCTGCGTGATTTCAGGACCTTTTCCAACTCTGCCAGTCGGCGGCACACACAGGAGGGATTTACGATGAGAGAAAACATAAAAGGGGGAGGGGTCAGGACTCAGCGATAATGTGCTGTGGATGCTCTGCTGGGGGGGCAGGGCTGGGAGCTGACCGCGGTGCTGAAACCCGATCCCTGGCTGCTCTGGGATCAGCGAGCACTATAGATGAACGGCCACCTGATGATCCAGCTGAGTCAAAAGAGGTCAGATTTGCACTGCGGCAGACCGGAATCAAAGGGGTTTGGCCTTCACAATAAAAGCGACTACAACTATTTAGACACACGTACAGTTGTATGTATAGGTTTGATCATTTCAAACCCGAGCAGTTGAGTCAGGCACAACAGAGGACCCAAATGCACGATTCCTCAGGCAGGGGATCAATTCCAAAGCGAAAGTTTATTTCTAAAACATGGCGGTATAGTTGGATCCAACAAGGCAGGCTACGGTACAACATCACTATGCTGTGCTTTAAAACACACAAAAAACTCCTCAGTATGGAAGAGGGGTGAAACGCTGCACACTAGGGAAGCTGACGAACTGGGCAACAGACACAGATGTAGATACACTGCGGGCAGACGAGGCAATTGGAAACATGAGAAGGTGAGAAACAGCAGCAAAACCTGCCTTTCCTGCCCTTACGAAAAACCGTGTGGGCAGGAAGTAAAGTGTTTAGAAATAAAAAAGACAGGCGAGTACCAAAATAAAACAGGAAACAACTTCAAATAAATGAAGACAGAACATGACACATTTTAGTAAATGCCCCCACCCCCAACCTTGAGTGTGTTGGAAGTTTCCTACTTGTTGAGAAGCAATAACAGTAATAATAACTGAAATTATATCTCCCTTTTAACAAATCGAAAGCTACAGATCCAAGCAAAATCAGAACCAGGTTGCCGAGGGACAGCAAAACCATCTGGACAGAAAAAATAAATAAAACACAAAACAGATGAGCTCAAAAGAGTAGACAAATAGTACACTTCACAAACAACCAAGAACAAAAAAATACATGTTTTGTAGGATAAGGAAGACCTGCACCTCTTTGTGGCTTCTTTTTTCAGAGAATTAAGAAATGCACACACATCTGTTTTCTTTTTTGATGGGCATTCCAGGTTATATGTGACTACAGAACTTTTCATACTGTATTATTAGATATTGGAAGCCAAAGAGGGGTATTTGGGAAAACAATTAATTTTTGGTGACAATCTTTCTGCTGCTATTTACCCCTGGATTATAAAAAAAGTTTTGGACGATGATGATGTCAGCATACATTGTCAATAATGCAAGTGGGTACAGCTAAAATATATCTTCTTTTCAGAAGCTTAAAGTAGACTTGACTTTGGACAGTGTGGGGAAACATTTTCTGAAACTATTCAAATCTACACACAGATTTACAAAAAGTTATTATCATTAACATTGTGGTCCAATAACAAATGTTCTCTCAGGCACCCCGCAGAAGCAATCAAAAACA
The DNA here is from genome assembly GCA_016785305.1 of Colistium nudipinnis. NCBI lineage: Eukaryota > Metazoa > Chordata > Actinopteri > Pleuronectiformes > Rhombosoleidae > Colistium > Colistium nudipinnis. Next base: position 1,439,352 of record JAFBJU010001120.1, read on the forward strand.
CTTACTACATGACAGCCACATAAATCTAAGACACTAGAGAGATCGTTTTTTCTGAAATCAGTATTTGTCTTTTTGAACACAGGAAAAGTTTGTGAATAATACTATATCACACCTTTGTACACCATAAAAATACATTAAATTGAATACATGAAATTGTCGAACCTGTCAGGCAGAACGGAAGACCCAAATGCATGACTCCCTAGACAAGGCATCAATCCAAAAGCCAAAGTTTGAAAACAAAAACAGGTCGATCCAACGAGGCAGGCAGAGTTCAACAACTGCTGAACAGGAGGGAAGCAGACAACTTGGCAACAGAAAAAGTGAAACACAGGAGTATATCTGGACTGGGAGGAGTTGAGGCAACTGGGAACATGTGAGACACATCAGGTAATCACAAGAAAAACAATAAGGGCAGGAAGTAAAGTGCTTGAAATAAGAAAGACATATTAGTACCTAAATAAAACAGAAAACAACTGAAAAGACAAGAAACACGAGACGGAACATGCTACACAACCCTGTATTTCCAGAGAACTTTTAACTATTTATATAAACATATGTAAAATAAAAATGGATGGAATTAATCAATCGGCATCATCATCTGTACTTTAAACTGGACTCAAATCAAGGATGTTTTCATTGACTACACAGGCAATTATTTCACTTGCACTTTAGATTTCGAAACTACATATTCTTGTTAACCTGTAACAGTGTGAATTCAATTCCCTTTATTATTTTGTACTGTGAATTTCACTTTTCCGTATGATTAGCTATTCCATTCATCCTGTAAATTGTATTAATTTATATTTATGTAAACATGTGTCCAAGCTTGTCAGGGGGTGAATACCAATTAATAACACAAGGGGACATCGCCTCCACGGTGAAAATGCTTTATGATCTCAGCAGCTCCTCTTTAAATACATTCATAGTTCAGACTGGCTTAAACCAGAAAAGTTAACACACTCCCTATTTCAATGTTAATGACTTTCTTGTTGTTTCCAGGTCAGGTAATGTTTTTTAATGCTGGACAACCTTTTTTCCTTAATTTATCGCGATTACTTGCATTGTAATGCATACAATTCAATAATGTGTTCAAAATGAATGTTTTGCTCACTTCTAGGGAGCAGCATAAACAGTATGTTCAGCAGCAAGTGTCGCTGTTAGACCAGTGGTTCTCAACTGGTGGGTAGTTTGGGGTGGCTCCCGTGTTGCCTAATTATGTCCTGTTGTTAAGCATTACCAAAATACAAATGGCATGAGTTCAGAAAATGCAACATTACACAGTCTTTTTCTATATAGTAATTGTAACTGATGTCTACTCAGTATTACTTTGTTTTTTTTGTGGGTGTAATGCTTAAGTGTGGCTTCACAGTTTCTCCGCAATAAAGTAAAAATAAATTAACTGACTAAGTAAATAGAACACAGCCACAGGATAATTTCATCAAAACATGTAGAATGTAGACAGAAGCGTCACAATGGGGCAGGCAACCTAGGCAATTGTCTAGGGCTCCGAGCTAGAAGGGGGCCCCAAATATGGCTGTTGTTGATGGCAACGACAACCTAAAAGCCCCTTCAATTACTTGCCATTAGGCGGCACTACAATGACACGTCCAAGAACCCTCTTATAGGGGGCCCCATGGTGCTTGCGCGCTGTCAAAAGCTTGTTTTTTATTTTAATTCGTTTTGCCTGGGGCCCCCAGAGTGTTTTTGAAACGTCCCTGAATGTAGGGAAAGACCAAAAGTAGACGTAGGGTGGGAGTATTGCTCAAATATCTACAATATTCCTTTAACGTCGTTCACCAAAAATGTCCTTTATGTAAGTGAATGCAGCATGACGTATCCGGTCACGGGGGCGGTGTTTGAACGTGCGCGTGGCCATGCGCACTCTGTCCAACAACCCCCATACTCCCACGGAGCGCTCTCTACCCCTCAGTTCTCCGCCGGCCGCCCGGGATCCGTGCAGCAACGCCGGGGCTCGGTCTCAGTAGAAGTCGTCGCTGAAGGCTGATTATTAACTTGCCGCCAGCCTGTGCTCCAGTCAGAGTTTAGCTCAGCTACATGCTCCGATTCCTGGCTCGCCATCTAAAGTTGCTGCGAGGAGCCGGGAGCCTCAACTGACATTTCGCTACGTGAACGATAATTCATTCTCGGCAACAACAATGGCAGCGCAGGACTTTAATATCTTGCTCGCAACGGACTCTTACAAGGTGAGTTGTAGCTATCCCCCCCGTGTGTACCCTCTGCTGTCCTACCGGCGTCTCCCAGCACAGGCGAGCGAACTAATAGTTAACTACAAATTGCGCTATATACCACATTTAATAGAAAACAGTGTTAGCCGATACACCGCGGATAACTGAATGTATCTGTGATACAACGTTGTTGTGGACAGCACAGGCTTGTGTTAAGGCTGTTGTTACTGGTGCTTTCACGTGTTTGGAACACGGAGCTTACAGGTTAAGTGGAGTCCCATCAGTGGAAAAGTGATCGAAAACCCAATGGGTTAAAACAATAAAAATAAAAACCTGTGGCTGGTGAAGGCTGAGTTTCATTTTCACCATAGCTAAACGATTTCCACGTCCATCTTTATACAATTGTTGTTGTTTTGAAATGTTGTTAGCTTTATCATGGCGTGCCTTAAAAAACAAATAAAAATGCGAATACAGACTAGTCTTCTAATACCCTACCAATTTGTTTAGTAGTACATAGCATCGGATCTGCCACGTTCAAACTCAGCTGCCAATTATGAATCAACTTGGCACAAAGTAGCCTCTCGTTGCCTCGTGTGTATCAAGTCCAACCCTCCACTGACTGTTTTGCTTTCACTTCCGTGGAAATGAAACTCATGTTGTTAACAGTTGGGGTGAATGTGAAAGGACAGCAAATGTAAAGAGATGATGGAAGACAAAGCAGGTAAAAGTAGAGATGTAAAACAATTAAGTGACAGTAATTCAACTTAAACAATTCTAACTGCCATTAAACCTGATATAAGAGGAATTAAAAATTGAGCCCATATACTTTGTTCATTGTGAAACTGTGGCTTGTCAAATATCAGCTGAGTGACTGTCATTAATGTGCCTTTATAAAAGAAATAAATACAAATCTGCCTTATTGTGTACATCTTAGCCCTGTCGTCTCCCATCAAGACTTTTGTTCCTTTAATCCACTCTCTGCACAGACGTAAATATAACACAAACTAAAAAAATAACGTTTTACCCCATGACATTTAATCTGGTGCTTTGGTGAGATTTGTTTCTCTCTGTTCAAATGTATTAAAAGAAAAGTCAGAGTAGTTTTACTTTCATCTCAAATGTTCCACCTTCGCTAAACTCCTGACTTGCATGAGTGTCTTATGATTGTGCCTTCTGCAGCCAAGCCTTGATTTCATTATCCGTCTTACGCAAGTAGATTCTTAGAGCAGCATGCCGATTATGAAGTTGCCTGTCTGACAATTCATTATTTCTTTCTTTTTTACTTGATCCCTGGCTTGTGACTTCCCAGTTGCATAACGTGTTTAATAATTAGCAGTATATCCGATTTTCACCATTAGCACAGCTCTGAGAACACTGAGCTTTAGCTTTCACCATAGAAGTGTCTGAGGAATTAGCTAAAATCTGGTTACGTCCTTGTGCCTGGCCACGTGCAGCCATAATCATGCTGTTGTGTGTTCACAATTTGCGTGTTATTAATGTGTTACTGTGTGGTATCTCTGTGTTGTGTTCAGAGGCCCTCCAGCCCTTATTAGATGTTCAAACAACACAGTAAGCCTGTAGTTAAAGCAAGTGGAATATGCTGTATACTGTATAGATGATGAATCTTAAACTTGTTTCTGGTAGAGACAGTCCCTTGTTCCCCTGATGGTAGACAATGAAGAGAGGAGCGAGAGCTCGAAAGATGAAGCCATAGAGTGCAGAGTGTATGCTTCCTGGAGCTATTTCCTCCAGTGATTGGTGAATGCTGATGATTATTGAATTAGCGCTGCTGGAGCATAAAGAGGCGCTTGTGCTTTAAGCTGTCCTCATTCCTTCCAAGGTGGATCCAGAAAACATGCTTCTGTACATGCAAACATTGCATAGAGGAGACAATCCAATTTGGACTTACAAGGATTTGTCATTTCACAATACAAATCTAATACGATTAGGAAGTGAAGAATGAATATATAACTACTATACTATATACGATAATAATATATGATACTCTGGGTAAATTGCACTGGAACATGTTTCCTCAATGAATGTGTTTCAGGAATTTTGCCTGCGAGCTGGTTGTGTCTAACGTTTGTCTGTTTCTTTCAGATCACGCACTACAAACAGTATCCTCCAAACATCAGCAAAATCTACTCCTACTTTGAATGCCGACGCAAGAAAGGTTCCCAGTTCAGTGAAGTGGTGTTCTTCGGTCTTCAGTACCTGCTTAAGAAATACCTCACAGGTGCATTAAACTCCTCTTTTCAGGCCCAAGTACTTATAAGATAAGACCTTTATTGTCCCATGGTGGGGAAATTTGATTTACTGTGCTGATTGGAGTAATTGACCGTAGAGAATATTTCAGTTTACAGTGTATATTGAGGTAATACTATGCAGATTGAAATCTGCAATATGTATAATAATAGTAATTGACCTTACAGAGTATTGCGCTATTAGGACAGTATGGCACTAGACAAAAAACGGAGGAATTGCACAGGGTTGTATTCTAGAATGACAGTGGTTGACTGTGAGCAGCGCTGATTGTAAAGTCTCACAGTGGCAAGTAGGAAGGACCTACTTACTTACCGGACCCCTTTGAGAACCTGATGTCATACCTGACATCACAGAACTGTGCCAGATCTGGAGAATGGCAGCATCCATTGTCATTTTGTTATAGGGCAAACTTCACTAGTACACTTTACTTTGTAGGATTCACTATCCAAAAGTGTGATCTACAATGGTCTCTTAAATCCACCATTTGCACCCTGTCAGAAAAATAAAAAAACTCGTACAGTTTCATACAAAAGGACCACAGATGAAACACTGTTTGGTCATAGTGCAGACTGAAAAGAGTTTTTCTAGATGTTGACCCTGTGTAGTTTCCACATGTATTTGATTTCTTTTGTAAATGGAAATGTTTTTCCACAGGCCCTGTGGTTACAGAGGAGAAGATTCAGGAAGCCAAGCTGTTCTACCAGATGCACTTCAAACAAGCTGTGTTTGATGAAGAAGGCTGGAGGAAAGTCCTCGAGGTGTTCTAAACATTCCAACTGACATTCTGTTTACAGAGAGATTCACAGAGGGTGAGGCATGTATTGTCATGTTTACAGTAGTAAGGTAAATGTGCTTATTCCTGTGTCAGAAACACAACGGCCGTCTCCCTGTTCGGATCAAAGCCGTCCCTGAGGGCAGGATCATACCCAGAGGCAACGTGTTGTTCACTGTGGAAAACACAGATCCTGACTTCTACTGGCTCACCAACTACATTGAGGTAAACTCATAGAGGTTGGAACTCTTGCAACAGGGGAACCACCGTTTTAATTAATTTAATTTATTTTTGCTTTGCAATTGCATGCTTTACATGTCAACATGGAAACAATCAAATATCCCTTTTAATGCACTGCCATTATGTAGAAGAAGAAGAAGCAGCTTTTATTGGCCCCACATGAACATGCACATCACACAAGTTAGGGGAAGTGTATCCTCTGCATTTGACCCATCTGTGGCACATGGCCACAGAGCAGTAAGCAGCTGAGAAGAAGAATTAAATGAAGTAAGAATCAAATGTGGTTGGACATGGACAATAGACATCTCGGACGATCTATGTATTATTTTTCCAGAGTGTGCATTACAAAAAAAGTCATATATGCAACTGCTTAGGGGCTTTTTCTTGGGACCATAGAGATGATTTCATCACAGTTCAATTCCGACTAGCTGTGCCATTCAGACTGCCAGGACCAACCTAGGCATAAGTTGTTTTCCATCTTACCTCTACTTTATCACTCTAACAGCTGTATAAAAATAACTGGATAAAGCTGTGCAAAAATTCAAACATTGTAAACACTTTTAAGCCACCACTGATCAAAGGAATCTGATCTTTAGACTTAATTGAAACACCAACTAAAACATGATGAAGACATCTTTACTTACTTGCTGTGGTTAAAGCGTCCATGCAATTGTTTGGTGATGTAGTTTTTATTATATATGTTATCATTCTGTGGGCCATTCACTAACTGTGGTAAGTGATTAAATCCCTGGCTCTTCAGGTCCACATACCAAAGTGTTTATTGGACCATCCACTGAACCCCAAATAGCTCCTGACATCTGTGCCGACAGTGTGTGTATGGTTGTAGAGTTAAGTGTATTGAGTGGTCATCAAGACTAGAATACTGTTCATGCAGACCATTTACCATTTATGGCATGTAAATGACACTGGTATAGAACACAACAAATGGGGACCATAGTCAATTGGTTAAAGACGTGACTTTACCTGTGATCTATTTATACTTTGTTTTTGGTAGTTTAATTCAAATGTTTATTTCCCTATTATAGAATAATTTAAGCCAATATTTACCAAGAATGCTTTGTTAACTTGTTGTCACTCTCATCCTCCCTTCCCTCGTGCGGGGCTGTAGACCATGCTGGTCCAGATGTGGTATCCCATCACAGTAGCCACTGTATCCAGGGAGTTTAAGAAGATCCTGGCCAAGCACCTGAAAGCCACATCAGGAAGCCTGGAAGGCCTGGACCTAAAGCTACATGACTTTGGCTACAGGGGGGTGTCCTCACAGGAGGTTAGGAAGACTTTTGCTTCTTAGATTTATTTTTTGCAAACATTTCATTTGAAAAGAAATCTTACAACACAATGCCGGTGGGGTTTCTCATTTTATTTCCGTATATATTTTACCTAGGTGAGAATCAGTTAATTCCTTGAATCCTTTTCTTTTTCAAATTATTTTATGATACAATGTTTTATCACAGATTAGTATGCATTAGTCTTGCATAATGAGCCTAATGCTGAATGTAAAATCAGTCATCATTCTCTTGTGACTCCTATCTCAGATGTTTCCAATGATAAAGTCCACCGACTATAATGGAAGTCAGCTTCCTTTCGTATAAGCAGATGCTTTTTTGATCTCTTTTTTCCACGATACATAGTATGAAGGTCTTGGATCGGGGTCAAACTGTGAAAAAGTGTGCGACTACCGGCATACATTTCATACTGCAAAAACACAGAGTCGTTTTAGGATATTATAGCTGCAGCTGAATGGTTGATATGTAATTATTTTAAGCTGTGTCTGGTTTTGCACTGAACTCAAGGTGTATTTTAAAACGGCAAAGTCGTTGATGATTCTCAACTGTACTCTCCAGTCTGCAGCTTTAGGTGGAGCAGCTCACCTGGTTAATTTCTGCAGCACAGACACAGTGGCTGGCCTGCTGATGGCTCAGAGATATTATGGTTGCCCAATGGCTGGCTTCTCTATTCCAGCAGCTGAGCACAGGTATGATACATCCACACATACTGTATAGTCCTACTCCACTCACAGGGCCTACATTCAAAGTAGTCATAATTCATGCATAAGGATCAATCTTAATTTATTTTTAGCTTTTAATGTCACACAAATGTCACCGTCTACTTACAAAGATCCCCTATTTACGTTCAGAGTGATACTATAATTCATTTTATGGCTCTTTATTCTTTCTTCTTTTCATCCAGTACCATCATCTCCTGGGGCAGGAGCAGAGAAAAGGAAGCATTTGAGCAAATCCTGGAACAGTTCTCCTCCGGACCAGTGTCGGTGGTCAGTGACAGCTACGACATCTTTAATGCCTGTAAACACATCTGGGGAGACAAACTGAAGGAGCGCGTGATGGAACGCAGCCAGGACTCCTGTCTGGTCATCCGGCCAGACTCGGGAGATCCTGCAGAGACTCTTATTGAGGTAAAAAAAAAGCACGGCTAGAGGTTAGGAAGTGTATAGTCCTGTGTAATGCAGAGATACTTTAAAAATAACATTTTATGTATGATTGACATGACATTTTCTGATTTCATTTTGACTTCATAATGTCATTAGTTCTTTCACATTTATGGTGGCTTGAGTGTGCTGTATGAGAGTTGCAGAAAAATGCGATATGTAGACAGTAACTGCTTAGCTGACTTTTTTTTTATTTATTTTAAAACACCATACAATTGCACAATTGCAACTTTAACCACAGCTTCCCACATTGCACTTTACAAATCATGGCATCAATGTTAAATGCAGATAATATGTTTGCTAATCATAAAGTTGACTTAACATTTGTAGAGAAAAGTGGATATAAATGAACCAACATTTTTATTTCTGCTGATCATTTTTTTAATGGTAAAAACCCTCCAAATGTTTGTTTGGCTTAAAGATACAGCTCATAGGAGGTTGGCTACCGTTTAAGGGGGAAAATTCAAATAACTTTTTCCTATCAAATTTCCTCAATATATCCTCAATTTGCCTTGTATGGCTTTTTCAGTTTAGGACATAATCCTAAATATGTATATATTTTTTATAAGGTTAAATTTGTTTTGCTTTTCAGGTTATTATTATTTGAATGTGGCAGCTACAATAATAGAATAATAATTGAGATGCCCTGTTTTTTTTTTGTAGGTCATCAAGATTTTAGAAGAGTGTTTTGGCTGTTCTCTGAACTCTGTGGGATATAAAGTGCTGCCCTCTTACCTGCGAATCATTCAAGGGGACGGCATTGATCTTAGCTCAGTGGATGAGGTAAGAAAAGCTTGGATGCTGTACTAGTTTTATCTGAGCTGATTTTGTGCATTATTTCTTTTGAACATATGTCAGCACTTACCTAAGCCAATTATTTGTGAAACTGAAGTATTATTCTATCTATCAATAGCCAATCTTTATAAACAGACCAGCTCTAGCTTAGCCCTCAGCAGACTGTTTGTGTATTGTGTTTAATGTGGGGATTTTATGCTGAAACAGCAACATGTGCACCTAGCGTGGTTAGTCTGATAATAGTCTGTTATCTATAAGACCTACAGTGGATAACATCTGCTGAGATAGTACCAATGTCCCACCAGTTTAAGATATTGCATTCATCAAATAGCATTATTGTTGGTTCATGGTTAAACAGTTTATGATGTAAACACGTCGTTTTCTTTGTGATGATGTATGCTTTCTTGAAGGCCATCGTGTCCATATGGTTAAAACACATTTTTAGTTTTCTTTAAAACTACAGTCGCACTTTGATTAGGTAATGAATAAAGGTGTGAGATGCTCCTGCTGTATATCTCCTACGTTTCTTGTTCTGCAACGGTTTCTATACACATGCACTGCCATGTTTTCCTGCTCTTCGGCCTTATTGTTCAAGCACATTATTCTCCTTCAACATACCAGTTTGAAGCTTTACTCTGTTTTCTGCAGATTCTCCATAAGCTCAGTGATGAGGGCTGGAGTGCTGAGAACGTCTTCTTTGGATGTGGCAGTGCTCTGCTTCAGAAACTCAACAGAGATACACTAAACTGTGCCTTCAAGTGCAGCTATGTGGAGACAAATGGCAAGGGGGTGAGTCCAGCCAGTTACTTTATTAGTGTATTTAAGATAATGAGCAAGGCCTTAATTTCTATAGTAGGGCTTTATTACAATTGCATTTACCTCTAATTTCCTATGTTTGATATATATATATTTGGTCACAGAGCATGCATTTAAGTATACATGTGTGCCATGTATACTTAAATGCATGCTCTAACACACACGCACGCAAGCAAGCAAGCAAATCGCTGATGCTTTGTTGACTCTCCAAGTATTTAGTTTGTAATAAAACCCGGGGCTAATCGATGTCTAAGATGTTTCCATCTTGTACACAGCTCCAAGCTACACAGTTGTTGAAAAATGGAGAATGTCAGTCTTTATTTGTTCTCTATATTGTCCCTCTATTTTCTATTTTTTCAGTTTTTTTTTTTTTGCTACCCTGCATCACATGGGGTCATTCTGTGTTGTCATTGGGTGAGGGGAAAACGTTCGAATGCCTTTTTTTTAATACAGCTGATGTCTCTTATTATGATGCAGCAGAAATGTTATTGTTCCAAAAGTGATTGTGTACAGGTGTACGCCAAAATCACAACTTTGCAATTTTTCAGAAACAATTTTACTTGTTTGTCAAAGAGTTTGTGTTACTTATCAAATGTACTGAACAAATGTTCCAGAAAATACTAGTCAATAATAGAGAATTGTAACGTGTGAAGGATGATCTTAAAATGAAGGAGTAAATGCAGCAAGGAAAACATTCTTCAATTTCCACCGGGGGTTTGATGAAAATCACTGATTTACAATTGTTGTATAATGTACAAATAATTGTACCTGCTACTGGATGTCGAAGGTTAAAATATCAAACACGCTTGTGGTTTTTCACGCTTTATATTTTTCGACCATCAATTTCAATAAATAAGATGGCTTACTATTCCGGCTGTATATATGATGAAGGATTTGTGGAACTACACCATGGTACAACTTTCATGGGCACAGATGCGATAATTGCTCTGATGAAGAGGGTACTTTTCAGTTTGCCAATGAAGTTTTTTTTTGTTTGTTGTCTTTAAAACTAATTTAATGCCTCCCCAGATGGACGTATATAAGCAACCAGTGACTGATCCTTCCAAGGGCTCAAAGAGGGGCCGCTTATCACTGAGAAAAAACTCTGTCGGTTTCTTGGAGACAATAGAGAGAGGAGCAGGCAAGCCTGAGGAGGTCAGTCCCAGTAGTTTCCTTTTTAACTCTTTGAGTTTTCAGCTGTCACTTCTGGTATGGTTTTAACTTGCAAGTGTTTTGAGATATGTGATTTTTATTTTGATAAATGTGGAGAATTTGGATTTTTGTCGCATATCTCTTCCCCCTTTACTTGTTAATATGTCTGTGTGCTTCTGGTGATCTCCAGGACCTGCTGGTGACTGTTTTTGAGAATGGCAGCCTGTTGCAGGACTACTCCCTGGAGGAGATCAGGAAGAACGCTCGGCTGCGCGACATAGACCCGGCTCCCACCTTTCACAATCAGGAACAGGAGCCGCTGCACAATCACATCATCAATGGGATTCATTAGATCCGCCCAGCTCGTAGAATACCTCTCTGTGCAATGGGAGGAGGAATGCAGTGAACAACATAAGGGCAGTGAAAATGACTTTCTCATAGCAAATATGATTAGTTAGTTTTAATTGTTTTCATATTTTAAAGCTGCAATTCCTTAATTTCCGGTGGCTGTTGAAAACAAAACTATGGAGTATGTCCTTTAACATACTTTCATCTCTTATATGCTTTGCCTGAGCATTTTCAAGCCAAAAAAAATACTAAGCTTGTATTTGTGTTCTATTGGACTAAAACAGCATTTTAGGCCCTAATATTTACTTAAACAAGGAATGAATAATGTAAGTATCACTGACTGTTGTAACCCCACTCCATTTGATATGGGTTACACTGAGTGATTGATAGATGATGTTTCTTTCGTGGTCAGTGTCGGCTTCCAACTCACAGTTAAAGTTTTGCCTTTAACAATATACAGTGTATGGTAGGGGTTAGATCCTACCATTTCAGGTTTCAGATACAAACGTGCGTGAGCCGTTTTGACTGCTGAAGTGTGATCTGGTCTTCATCTTGAGCAAACAAATTATGCTCGTCCATGTCTTTGTTCAACATAGCCACAACGTATTTGCAGCGTTTGTAGAAAAAGTAAGTGAACCCTTGGCTTCTGTGACTGTGGATCAGATGGACCAATTTTTTTCCTCACAGAGCAGCTCCATATAAGCCAAATTCTTAGGACGTGTGGTCTGAAAACATCTCTGAGCTCATTTCGCGTTATCTCTAGTGCGTTAGATTTACTCCAAAGTTAAGCATCACTGTCCTGCAGCATCAGGATCTCCAGCAGGGGCAGTTAGATGCAGTATCCTGTAAGATGAACATGATGATTCAGTGTCTCCTCCACGAGGTGTCCAGCACCACAGGCAGTGAAGCAGCATGATGCTTCTTCCGAAAAATACCTCGAGGTTAGGGTGATGTTGTTCCACCATGTTTAATTGTGTGTTTTTTTCTTTCCAATCAGTTTATTCTTCAGTCTTCCTTCTTTTTAGTCGTTACTCTGGGCTTCTTCTTAACCTTTGGAGTCTGCTGGATGCTCACTACTAAAAAATTGTGGCTACAGAACTAAAGCGTTTTAGTAGAAGGCACCCAAGGGGTCTGCAAGTTCTCAGCCCCTGACCCCCTGAAATAACAGTGCCAGAGATTTACAACTCCAAGTACCTCCAATAGTTGGTTGAAAAATACAACGGATATTGTATTTTTTGGAGTCTGCTGGATGCTCACTACTTAAAGATTGTGGCTACAGAACTAAAGCGTTTTAGTAGAAGGCACCCAAGGGGTCTGCAAGTTCTCAGCCCCTGACCCCCTGAAATAACAGTGCCAGGGATTTACAACTCCAAGTACCTCCAATAGTTGGTTGAAAAATACAACGGATATTGATTTGAGCTTGTCACAGTATTTCCTGTGGTGCTCTAAATGTACTTGCTGTTTACAATCTGTAGTGACAAAGAACATTTTCAAGAACATTTATTTACATTGTTTTATTTTAAATTGATCTTCTCTTTTTATGGGTTTTGTGGTATTTCTAAGAGCTGATGCATTTTATATTAATTCCTGACATTTAGTTTGAGAACCACTGCTCTAAAGCCCCCTCTCCAACCTACACAGTGAATGTCTGACTTGTTTTTTTCAGGCGATGATAATAATTGTACATAAATGGAGCTATCTTCACATGGGTTCACTTACATTTTCTTACCTCTGTTATAAATAATACATGACAACCTTCGGCTAGTCGAGCAACTGACATTTTTTCAACATTAATTCATTACAGTCACAAATAAGTCAAAAAAACTAAATTAATGGCGCATACCTGTTGTATCTGTTTCATGATTTCTGATACTCTTTGAAACCTCAGATAATTCAGTATTTAATTAAAGGCATAATGGTATCATCTGTAATTTGAAGAATATTATGAAAAAAACTCACTTGTAAAAAGAAAATATTGAAACTTAAGTCAGGGAAATTGTTTTGGTATTTCATAATTTGTCTCTGTAATAAACATGTAATAATCACATTTTAATCAGATATTCAGCTTTCATTTAATCATTTCATAGTGAATAGTGTCAAATCAAATGTTATTTGTTTAACCCATATCCATCCAAATCGCAATATGCCTCATAGGAGACCTAATTTATGTCCCCTCTGTTTCTAAAGGTAGACAATTAGACTAAGGCAGCAAGGACACAGTAATTGTGAAAAAGTCAGGGAGAAAGTGATAAAAATGTGATAATTTCTTTGGATATTTGTCAAAATAATAATTTATTATATTTTAACATGTTGGACCCCCATATGTACAACTACTATTATGTCTTCTGCTTGATAATGCTAACCCAAACTGGTTTCTGGCCTTCTTGTCTTGTGTTGCAGTCAGGAAGAGAATGTGAACTCTCATCTTAGCCTAAACACATTTTTCATCTCAGATTGTGTTTTTTAAGAACTGGAAGAGGACTGAGGAGGTGTTTGGTGTAATTTAAATGTCACGACTCTAAGCAAATGATTGCTGTGAGGTATTTTCTTAATCGACACATTGTTGTCTTGCTATATCCATTTTACTGCAAAATATGTGTATCTCATGTTTCAGTAAAACATAATAATAATGATGTATCTTTTCTTGAAAGCTTTTTTGTCCTTTTGACTGTGTTGCTACTAGGATTCAGTTGCTTTTGCAGATAAACTTTAGAGGACATAGCTGACTCAACTGCAATCACCAAATTATGGCATTATGAGCTAAAATATATTGGATGTAGGAAAATCCAGATTAGTTGGTTTAATAATGTTACTGCTCAAGAGAATGGCGGTTTGATTGGCAGATTAACCTTGATGTTTTACATACAGTACATACATATACAGTACATCCACCTATTATTTCCGGTCCCTCATCTTGCCTTGTCTAATTAAGTAATACACATTTAATCAAATGCAGTTCAACCTCAGCCTCTACACAGGGGCATCATTATTTCAATTAAAACAACACAAATTGTTGTGTGGTCCCTTACAAGCTGCATAGAAATTATTCAGACATGCAGACTTCAGACTAGCAATGATTATGTATCATCTCCTTCTTTGCCTTTACCATCGTGCAGTAAAATACACTGAATGAAAAGCTTCAAACTGGGTTGAAATATTGTAAATAAACTACTTTCAGAGCTGTCTATAACACTGAAGGAACAAAAATTCACTGAGTGAAATGAGAATCACGTCAACACAATTGGCCGTTAATAAAAATGTACAATGCATATCCACCTTCTATCACTTTTGGCAGTGTGCAAGTACCATGGGACCCCCTGGACTGGCTTTCCTGACGTGTCTTTGCAGTCTATTCTACATGGCAAGACATTTAAGGGGGTTTCAGGTTGTCGCTGCTGTGGACTACCCCAAATCTTGAAAAGATTGACCCTTAAGAATTTTATATGTTATGCTATGCTTGGCCCAACCCTGTTACCATCATAATTGATCCTCTCTCCACGTTTTTTGCTAATCACACTGCTCTCACGCATTCTTTTTGCCTTTTTCCAGTTTCTACATCTCTCCAATCTATGTTGACTGTTGTCCTCTTTGTTATTCAGCATCAAGCGTGGCAATGTAGCACCTCTCTTTTTTCAGCAGTGCCAGATCTCTGTAGAAATATGTAAAGTTTTAAAAATGTCTATTTATGTATCACAAATTAAGTGTATCCCATTGATGTTGCATCCTTGTATAAATATGCAAAGGCTACCTGGTGGAAAATATGGCTATATACAGTATATTCTGGAAAATGCTTTTTTGCTAAAATGATTTTTATGACTTTAATGAACTATTACAAGGCACAAATATTAGCACAAATAATTCAAATAGTTAATTTAATGTATTATATTTAATATAAATCATTCATCAAGAAGGGACACAAACAAAATGACATTATAAAGGATGCTCTAGTGTTTAGTATCTTAAATATTATGGAAAAGTTGTATGATTTACGCAACAAGTGAATGTTTTAGGATTTTGTGCAGAAATAGTTTGAAATTCTCATTGGAGGGACAGAAAAATGTATGTAAAGACAATACAAACCACAATTTTCTCCAGAAGAGGGCAGCAGATTCAAACAAAGCTTGGCTCTATAAGTGACTGAATAAAAACAAAATATTTATAAAGTTTAAATTATAAAATTTTACAATCAAATGTATATTAGAGTTAATATTTAGCAAGGAGGGAAAAAACCTCATTTTACCAAATTAACACATTTAATCAATTTAGGTATGAGTAAATTTGTTTGAAATTGTATTGGGTCAATATGACCTAAAACTTGTGAAGTGATGTATGTACATTATTAACATAACAGGAGGGTTAAGCACAAATTTTGTTTCGTCCTAGGTTTTCACAACCAGCCAACTGTTGCAATGGGCTTAAAGTTGCTTAAAGTGTTCAGTCACCTACTTTTACAAGAAAGAAATGTGATTTAAAGTTGTGTTTGATTTATAGTTCCCCTATATCCATATATTTCGTTCTTGAACATAATAACCAACATTTTTTGCAGAAAATGGAATCTGGCATCATGTCTGGTAAGGTTACAATTTCAGCAACTCGTTGACATTGGTATGGACATGCCTAAATATACATCTACATGTACATACTACATATAAAACATTGATGAGTGCAGCTTTAACTTTTTCGATTCTAAATACTTGAACAAAAATAAATAAAATCCCAAGAAGTTTTAATGATTATTGGAAGGGAACTTTAATCTTTTACAACCAAATACTAATCAGTTCAGTTCATCCTTGACTTAAAGTAAACGATTGGGCCATATAATGAATCGGCTGAAAGCGTTTCTGAGATTATTCACAATAAAGCGAGTGTGCCATGACCTTGCCCTTTGACCTCTAATCACCACAATCTTATTTCTCTGTGTTATTCTCTGTGCTCAACACATCTACAAATCTCTACAAATCTACAATAAGCACTTCAAACAATCAAACGTTCAGAGGAATGGTGACTATGATGGCATTTCCAGGGAAATATTCTGATTTTATTGTATTTTTTATTTTTTTATGCTGCTCAATGTTTGTTGAATAAACAAATGAATAAATGGGGCCTGCTTTATTTGCGTCCATATCTGAATTAATGAAGCCTGTCACCGTTTTAACTTTCTCGCATTCACTTGTCAAGTGTCAGTCAAGACTATCCCTTTTCTGCCAATAATGACACGTATAAAATTGTATTCAATTTAGGGGCAATGATCTATTTGTTGTCTCCCCCAAGGGCCCCTCATCACACAAACTGTACCCCCTTTTCCAGATTGATTGTCTATCTGATATTTTACCATCACTTCGTCCTCCCCCACACACGGGGAATCGCTTTGCGTTTAGTTGTTGAAATTGTTGTCCACAGAACCGGACCGGCCGTGGGAAGGTTGGTTTCATCCTGGCACGCTATTGAGAAGCACCGTGAAAAAAATGAGATCTCTCGCATGAACGGGACAGAGTATCGAAAGTCGGTCCGGGAGCGAAAACAACAACAAACGCGCACTGGGTTGAACTTCCTACAGCTGACTCAGAATTAGATTCGTTGCCATGGTGACAGCGGGACACGTGAGCGGAGTGGGGTGCGGGGCCGAGAGGTGTCTGGCGTGGGCCAGGAGCCCGGGGGAGAAGCGTGTGTGATGGAGAGCAGAACGGCCGGCTGCCCGTGACTTCGTGTCCCTGGTCCGGATGAAGATGATGAAGATGATTAAGATGATGATGATGGAGGTGGAGGCGCAGGGCTGCCGCTGCTGCTCCTGTTGCCGATGGCTGCCTGTGTTCCGGCTGCTCCTCCTGCTCTGCTTCGCGCCTCCTCACAGCTCGGCCATCGAGACCGGTAAGCTTCAAAGTTTATGAAGTGGATATAGTCAGGCTGCAGGGTGAAGTGCACGGTGGCTCAGTCACAGCAGTGGTAGTGAGTGCGTGGAAAGTTGCCTCTCCATCAGTCATCAAAAACACCATCTACATGTGATATGAGCAGAACTCAACCTTAAACGACGTGTTTTGCTTGACCACATTACTCTGTAAATGTGCTCTACCTTTTGAGATGTTGTATCTGACTTGTGTCGTGAGACCCAACCATACCAGTGTTTGAACTCATGTGCAGGCTAAACAAATACAACGAATGGTAGCCAAAGCACTCCTGGAACAATAGACAGAATAGATCTGAATCTGTGAAACACAGTATTGTGGTTTTCAAAATGGGTGGAAAGTCTCAGTGATTGGTGGTGAGATGAGCTCCATTGTGTTCATACCGCGCTGGCTGTCCCTGTAATGAATTGTCGCATTAACATTGTGAATGTCTGCAGGGGACAAACCAGTTGTGGAAAAACCAAACAGTCTTTTTGTCTACATAGCATGCCCCAAAAATCCTTCTGAAAATGTGAATATCATGATGCATTTCAATGTTCTGGAATGCAATCACTGATGACATCAGATGTTAGCATCAATGATGGCCATTTCCACGATGCTGTTCTCAGAGAAAATTCTTGATATTATTTGGTCACTCAGGACCTTGACCCTCACTCGCCCTCTGAATTTTGGTCTCTGAAATTAACTCCATTTACGATCAGACTCCATTTACAAGTCAAATTCTCCTCCTGTAAAAAGGAGTTTACTGGGGAGTTGGCGTCCTCCAGTCACCCCTGTTTTGAACAGCCTCTCTGAGGCTTTATATTTACTTGTGCATTGAAGAGGGGATAAGTAGCTTCCCACCAACAGGGGCTCACAGGCTTTGGGACATTCCTTGAGGTCAATGCAGGAGGATCTAGTTGTCTCCCAGGGAAACGGAGCTAATAAACACCAGGGGTGGTCGTAAATTTTCTCATTATTTGGCCTGCAGCCCAGAGGCAGGGGCATTGGGAGCCAGATCAGCCCACCCATCTGTGCTGGACCTGCCTGTTGATGAGCAACGAGCTGCCTCTCAGAAAATCCCCATGGTTGATGACAGGTCTCATGGAAGTTAACACTGATGAACATTTATCAATGTTTAATATACTAAAATCTCTCTCTCTCTCTAAAATAAACTTTCAGCTCATTTATTATAACACCAGTGCAAGCTTTGGTTTAGCTGCTTAAGGATCTGCAGAAGTTCCGTAGTCATGAGGTCACCGGAGGTGAAGAGCAACTGGATTCAGATTTGTAATTCTTGCAGCTAATTTTTCCCTAAAATATTCTCTTAAAGACAGCGTGGTCCAGAGTCACCAACATTGAATCTATTAAGTTATATAAAACAGAGAAATGTGATAGGAAAAAAGAGACAAAGAGTTAAGTGGATGTGATCAGTAATATAATGTAGAATACCGGCAACCCTCTGGTCCGATGCCTGTCTCCCTCACCACTAGGCCACCTCTCCCTACTCCCTACCCTATGTTCTACTAAACAATCATACCAGTTTTAAGAATTCAGTGTGAAAAAAGCTCAATGTATCAGTTTGTCTCTGAGGGATCAGATGTCTTCTCCTTGTCAGTCAACGTGGTGGACTTCTGTGGCCAGATGATCCGAGGCGACGGTATGATCGTCAACTCGCACCAGGAATCCAAGAAGTACTACTTTGTGACCATGGGCACAGACTGCCACCTCACCATGCAGGCCATCTCTCCCAAAGACAAAGTCCAGTTCCACTTCCGCTTCTTCCTGGTCTACAGTCTGCTGCGGGTGGCCCCACTCAGCCCGGCCCCTCTCTTCCCGGAGTCCCCCCGTGAGTCCGCGCCCCTCAACCTGAGGCTGGAGCCCACCTCTGGTGGAAGCCCAGGGGACCCCTGTCACGCCGGCTCCTACGTTCAGTTCTACGATGGGCGGGACAGGACCTCACCTCCTCTTGGGCCTCCACTCTGTGGAAAGAGCCCGCCTCGGCCGGTGCTGTCCACTGGAAACTACCTGACCCTTAGGCTGGTGACACGCGGAACCCAGCCCAGGGTCGACTTTGTGGGCGACTTCACTTCCTTCAGACTGGGTAAGAAAGTCAGAGACTTTGTTAAAATTTGGAAAGATTTGGGATTTTTATTCCCAAAAATACTTGAAAGGAAAGAGGACATGGAAAAACTGTGTAAAATGACATGCCCAAAAATCAAAGGCAAATTACTGCAATACAGCCCGCGTAATTCACGGATCTTTACAATCGTTTCAGTTCAGTGACAATATGGAACCTTTCTGAAACGTCAACTCTTCAGAAACATTGACATGTCAAACTCTGTCATAGCTATCAAAAAATGTTGTTGTATGTAATGTAAACGTATTCAATTGGCCTCGATGGTAAATGTTCTTGGCTGCGCATGTCATGTCTGTGTGAATCTTATGAGGGATAGCCCATTTAAAAGGATTTCTTATGGCTCATAAGGTAAGATGAAAAGTTGTATTTAAGTTTGGTTTTAGGTTACATTAACCCAGTGTGTTGCTCTCATGTTTCAGTGTAATGGTTTCAGATTTTCAGCGTGGGGCTTGTGCAAAATGTGTGTTCATGATACACCACACTGACTATAGACAATGTGCTACTTTTGAAAAGACCCACAATCGCCCCTGGTGAACTCAGATCCTTCCTCTTTTGTACAGATTCCTTGAACGTCTTCTTCCTCCTCAGGTTTTAACCAATCAGAGTGCAAAGGCGAGCCCTACTTTACCTGCAGGAATGGGAAGTGTGTCCCTCTCAGCCTGGTGTGTGATGATAAAGGCATTGACAACTGTGGGGATGGGAGTGACCTGGAGGAAAACTTAACCACCGGCTGCAAAGGTCAGTCAGCTGATGATGTGGCACCTGTTATGCTGGCATTTTAAGATAATGTACCTGATTTCTCCCTGAGTGTTTTTGAAGGAATGTTTTGGCATTGTGGTTGGGATGAAATTCTTTATTTCAAACATTGAAGTAAAAAAAAACCAAATCAAAACAAAACATACAGATTATCTTATGTAAAGTACAACGTTCAATTTTCCACAAATTTCCATTTACAATTTAGGATATACAACCCATACAACTAAGAACAATCCCAATTCAATGTACAACCCTACACAATTGTAAATTGCTTGTGAATTAGGGTTAAACCCTAACCCTAATATATACAGTATATAGAGACAAATAACAACTATCTCCATTTTATATTCAAACACAATATAAAAATAAGTCTCCCAATTTTATATGAAACCTAACACAATATAAAAATTATCTATTGTCCCCATGTTATGTCCATAATGTATATGTACTTGAAGCAAGACAACAGATTAAGGTGTATTAAGGTATTTTGACAGGCTAAGATGATGTTTCCTACCATTTGAACATTGACCCAGATTTGTCGCTCATCAGCAGGTCAGCTTTTGTCTCCTGAACCTCCAACGCCGATTGCCACCCCACCCTCGCCTCTTCTGAATCCACCCACCAGGCTACTTACCACACATCTGAACTGTGGCATACCAGACAGCACTCCCAGCCACGAGTCAGTAACAGGTGAGTGACCACTACATGGTAGCGCATATCATATCAATTCAGCCTGCAGGAAAACTTTCCACTCCCACACAAGAATAATCGCAGCGTAATGCACTCTGGGGGAGCAGATAAAGTTGGTGTCCATTTGGATGCAAAGTAGCCTGATGACTGGGAATGAAGCTGATGGAAGTGGCTGTTGAATTTTAGCTGTAAAGACTCGTAAACCGATAGATGTTGATGGATTGCCATAGCAAAGAGTCCTGCTTCAGAGGTGCAAACAGAGACCGTCTGGGCAGGCCTGGCCTAAGAAAACAGCCGTTCCTCTGCTCTGACTGTTCCCCTGAGAGTAAGAGAAGGGGATATTTGTTTGCCACTGTGCAATTTTCTCCACTGTTTATTAGCCAAGATCCGTTTGAATACATCCTGGTCTGGCCACAGCAAGGGACTACCGCCTGGTTCAAAGCACAGCCTGATTCAGTAGCAACTTGTTTGGCATTTGACGAATGGGTTCTATCTTCCAACTGTGTAAACAATGGCAATCTAAATGACCAGTGGGACACACACAGTAGATATATCAGCTGGGATGATTTCAGAAGGGACAGTTTTCAACTAGAACTCATGCGTCTCTATCCCATTACAGATTGATAAGATAAGATCATCCTTTATTGTCCCACAGTGAGGAAATGTGCAGTGTTGCAGCAGCAGAGGTAAAAAGTATACGGACATAAAACACTCAAAGTAAAAGTAGACTAAGGCTGTGCAAGAGTAGAACAAAAGTACTGAAGATAATATATATATACAGTGACCTGAGTATATGCAGTGGAAATTGAATTTATATTATTGTTTTTTCCGACTCTGGGTTTAAAAAATCAGCATATAAAGTTGTAATTTGTGACATCTAGAAGTGTTGTTGGAAGCTGTGTCAGACCGTATACACAAGTTGGGTAGTTACTCAGTAGGTTTCAGATTTTCATGAGCTAGTTATTTCCTTTTGCTGGCAACCAGGGCCAACTCTAAAGCCATGAGTCACATTGAGCGTAAAATCGGAATATTGGCTCAAAGTAGAATGAAACCAGATTTCAATAAAAATGTCATGATCATGACACTTCCTTGCAGAGGCAAAACACATGAAATGGGGTTGTCTTGAATATAGAAATAGAATAACCTTGACCTATATATCTTAATCTGTGTATCTTAAAGGGATCCTCCTTTGAGGGCTCAGAGAATCAACGAGGACGCATACAGATTTGGTCAAACAAATTAAATTCAATGCCGTTGCATCACTGGACTGTGAATAGTATTTTTGTTACATTGATGAGGCCAGGCAGGGAGAGGAGTGTGATTCTTCAGCCTTTTTCAGGAGATGATGAGCTGTAAGTTTAATCCCTGAAGGGGCCAGCCATGGTTCATTCCACATAGTCACAATGTATGCACTTCTTAAACAGCTAGTCTACAGAACCGTTTTGTGGCTCTCTTATCTCCAGACTCTGCTGCATCCCTGTCCCTGTGGGTTCTCTACATCATCCTGGCCTTAGTGGTGGGGGGCGTGGTGATGTGCTGGTGCTGCTGGTCACCGGGCTGGTTCCTGTGGCGCGTCAGCATCTGCCGCTTCTTACCCTGCTGCAATCTAGCCTGCTCCTCGTGCCAGCTTTGTGCCCGCAGCTGCATCCACAGCAAGGAGCACCGGCTCGCAAGGGTCACGCCACACACACCTGGCAATGGGATCCCCGCTGACATTGCAGCCACCGGTAACAGTACCGATGATAATGTTACCACAGCAGCTGTGTAGAGCCGATCACTGTTCGCGAACAAAAACATGGACAGTACTTTGTGCTGAAGTCTGATCAGTGAAAGACACAAACAGTTACTGCTTTAGGCTGCTGTGTTTGTGTTGTTTTAAGGAGGCAGAGCAGGGTAAAATGGAACTGTGGATTGTATGAACATATGAATGTAACTTATAGTTGAAACACCGCCTGTTTAAGTGACCAAAGTTCAGCCTGTAAAGTGTGGCTGGAACAGACGATGGCATGTGTGACGTAAGTTCAAACTGTTTTGACTCATTTGTAGTTTGTATATAAATATGTATTTGATAGTTTCATCTAAATGTGTTTTTTCCTCTCTGTCTTATAGATAAGTATGTAGTCACACAGTTAAACTACAGTTCCATTGCACAGCATTGACCAAAAGTCTCCCATAGACACATGTTGTGGCCAAATACACAGAACTACAATGTCTCAGCTACCTGGGGACAACAGCTGTTCTCCCCCAGAGAAATTTCTTCAAACAGTCAACTCTCCTCTCAGCAGTGCACTGTTGTTCCTCATACTGTATATGCCAATGTGAAGTCAGGACCACTATCATTTTCCTCATTCTGCCACAGTGTTTGTTGTGTAACTACTAACGTTTGTACATTTCAAAGAGCCACCCTCACTTCTGTCTTTTAAAGATTTTTTGGCATAGGCTTAAACGAACAGGTTTCCAGGCTGCAGCACATGATATCAGCATGTAGACTTCATGATCTGCCTCTTTCTGCTCAAACTGTACGTGAAAAACATGCATCGTCACACTGAACTCTCACACACATACACTCTCTGACGTCCAGGATTGTCACTCTGTACAGGCCAGGTTTCCAGTTGGTTGTTACACAAAGAATTTCACATATACCATTTACCATCTTTTTAGCATTAACATTTTACGAACATTAAATGAGTACAGGCTGATTTTGTTGCATCTGTGTTATTCAATGGTGTGATAATATGTGGATCTCAAACATGATCTAAGTCAGAATTGACAAAGAAATGTCCCTTAGATCAGATGTCTTCAACAGGGGGTGCGCAGCCCCGAGGGGGGTCGCCACATTTTTGTTTTACATTTGACTGCTACAAGGCCTTATGATATCCTCCACAGTAGGCATTTAAACATACACATTTGTTTATCACCACTTTAATTGAATTTTGAGTGTTTTAAGGTAACATACACTGGTAAGGGTAAGGGTTTAGGGTTAGGGATAGGGTTAAGGGTTTAGGGTTTAGGGTTAGGGTTTAGGGTTAGGGTTAGGGTTAGGGTTAGGGTTGGGGTAAGGGTTTTGGTTTTGGTTAAGGGTTAGGGTTAGGGTTTAGGGTTAAGCCCAGTGGGTTCAGAGTTTAACTCTCACATACAGATTCATTATTGAATCTCACAAGAGTTAATATGCTTGTTGGTTGAAACACTAAAATTGGTTGCTCTGGTGGTTCCAGTGGTTCTGGTGATTCTGGTTGTTTTGATGGTTCTGATTGTTCTAGTGATTCTGGTGGTTCTGGTGGTTCTGATGGTTCTGATGGTTCCAGTTGTTCCAATGGTTCTGGTGGTTCCAATGGTTCCAGTGGTTCTGATTGTTCTGATGGTTCTGGTGGTTTTAGTGGTTCTGATGATTCCACCTGGCCACTCTGTATATCCTTAAATGATGATTATCACATTTTTCTGAACGTAGAACGTATAGTGATAAAAAATAACCAACGGGCCGATGAGGCGTAGTTTGGACCCCCTGGGTTAGGGGATTAGGTTGGGGGATTGGGTTAGGGGATTGGGTTAGGGGATAGGCCCCTGAGGAAGACACACCTGAGTTCATATAACGGGATTGAAGACAGTATATTTTGGTCTAGCTCAGTCCATCAGTTCACTTACAAATGAATTTGGTGAAATATTTAAACATATTTGAACTTCTAGACTAGACAAGGGTTACAATAAAGTTCTATTGATATGTTATGTTGTGTTATTCATATAGAGCATTTATAAAACAAGTACACTAACTGGGGAAAAACATGACTCCTCATGCCACACATGGTGGTTTTAAATGCTAGGCTGACAATTCAAAGCAGGATGTAATCAGGTTCTGGTCTGCAGCACTGTGCAGGCTTTGCAGGTCTTTATCTGATTCAGAGGCCGTTTGGTTGACACTGGGGGAGGGCTTGGCAAAGAGTCAGTGTGTCTGCTACCTCTGGTATCCACTGGCAACCTTTCAAGTCAAATCCCTGTTTCTGTGAAAGACTGAGAAAAAAGAATCTTTCCCAACCCCTCTTTGTACTTTGATTTGACTTTCTGCATTTTGAGTTATTGACCCTCAGTCAAATTAATATTTTTTCTCAGCTTTTTTATTTTATTTGTAAGACCTAAACAGTGTCTTACCAGTCAGAATCACAAATGGATCACCCGCTGATCCACGTGGCGGCTTTGAAGGAAGTGCTGATTCCCAATTTGAGGTTCCACTCAAGACTGCCTTCCTCAAATTATTTTCACACCAAAGCATGGTGTATTGACTCTGGGTTATATTGGCCTTCCTTTCCTATGTGTGTCAGATGTCATTGTTCCATTGTCACACTGTGCTATCTGAGTGCGCCATGCTGCTGGATGTGTCTGTGACTCAGCTTAAACGTCCAGTGATCCTATAATTCCTACAGGCAGTCAGTCACACTAACTAACTAACAAAAAACAGGAGCTCACTAAATTTGGAGATAATACTGCAAATTATGCTGCAAAATCTAGGTCCTAATTGCCGAAGAAAGATTCCCAAACCGGAGAAATCTGGAGAAATGGTTTATTATGGTCACATGGAAAGTAAAGCAGCACTGGGCCCAGCGCTAGGCTCAGCACGGGAGACAGAGTGTCAGAGTTCCTGCAGGATCTCCGTCAGATTGTGCCCCGATGTCCGGGAGTGGTTCACTTTTATCCTCTTTTGGATGGGCATACCCCGTACAGAGGTGGGACTTTCACACGACCACATGTAATTGGCCAGTTACCAGTGATGTGGTCAGTAATCTTGGAATGTATTAATCATTATGTGTGTGTGTGTTGGTTTGTGCGTGTATCTAATCCAACAGAACTAACTAATATGATAGAGAAGTTTCTGATCATATTGTACAAGCCAGTTCTGACTGGCTATGCTATCTTACAATTCTTACACCATTCAACAACACACAGTGGGTCATCTGAGCTCAGAGAAAAAGGATTACAACAGGAACTGGCATTCAGTGAAAAGATGCAGAGTGAGAATACATGATAGTCTCAGAACAAAGCCAGTTATACCAGACATGTATCTAATCTAACTGACAAGAAAGAGAAGTTTCATTTCTTCATGTTGTACAAGCCAGTTGTGAGTGGTTATGCTATCTTACAGTTCTTACATCATTCAAGCACATATAGTCCGTCATCTAAGCTCAACTTTAAAAGTAAACAACAGGAACTGAATTTCAGTGGAAAAATGCAGAATAAGTATGTATGATAGTCTTAGAACAAGGCCAATGGTAACATTCCCCTTTTGACATGATTCTATCATGTCAATTCATTTCCTGGATTTTTCAATTCCTGGTTGGTCACCCCTGGACCAACCAGGAGGTGCCATGTTATAAACACCACCCACCTTTAGTTTAAACAATAGGAATGAATGTATGCACAAATACAGTGTGTTATGCGCCGTGACACAACATACAAGGCTCTTTGGTTGCGAGACCTGGCTCGGGACTCCCCTAGGGACCTCTTCGGCTGCCCGGCTCGGAGCCGGAGAGACATCGATCAAACCCACTTTTTAATGTATGTTTTTGTAATAAACTTTTTGTTAAACATGAAACTAGTCTTGAGCGATACGTCTTCGAACTAGAGGAATCTAAGAACACGACAATAGATAGATAGAGATATAAAGACAGACAGACAGACAGACAGACAGATAGATAGGTAATGCAGCAGCAGAATGAAATAAAGGTTTTAATTTAGCACACGTCATAGATGTTTGTTGAACATTCACCTATTATTAAACACAGGGATGTTTCAAGACACTTTGGGGACCCTAGGCAAAAAACAATGAAGGTTTTGTACAGTGTACCATGGGGCCCCCGGCAATTGCCTAGTTTGCCAGCCCCGTTGTGACGCCACTGATTAAACCTATGACAACAACATGTAACCAAATGTTATCGTGTCAATTCCGGCATTTGCTGGGGAAACTGGGACACCACAAGACCATTTCTCCAAATGAGCACTTCCTTTATACTGTCAAAAACTCACATCTCAACCACACTGCCACACAGTCACCTTTGGGCATCCTTCACGTGCACCCAATTCATTAAGACCTTAAGACATGTTAAGAAACATTTCCAACAGCACTTGAAGGCAGCTTTATTGAGCGGCAGGCAGCTCTGGCACTTCTCATTGTGTCTGTTAGGCTTTAAATTGTGTGCGTTTCGCACAACTCCTTGGTGGGGCAGATCCAATAAACAATTCAAGTCACTCAGGGTTGACCCCTTTGGCTTTAGGAAGCATGCAGCCGTGTGACAGTGCTTCGATAGCTGAGTCTATGACTCTTGGAGAGGGTCATGCTCTGGGCCGTGGCCCTAGTTTTATGAGCCAGCTCTTTCTCCTTCTCCTCCTGCTGTTTGTCGTCCTCCACTTCTTCCTCCCCACTCATATTGCGCAGTGTCTCAGACTCAAAAGTTCTTTGTTTGTAGGCCAACATTAGGACCATTTCAGCATCAATCGGCCGATCAGTGGAGAAGGGGTGACACACAGTTTCCAACAACCCGATGATTGTCCCGAGCACTGCAAACATCGATCCCAGCAGGTAGACCTTCAGCAACCCCCGTCTGGGTTTCTGACTCAGCATCTCCCTGGCAAAGGGGATTAACTCTTGCATGGTCTCCATTCCCAATGTTTCTGCTATACACAAGGGTAGGTTACACATCGACCTATTGAAAATGTACACAGCAGGTAATCAATAAAAAATGATAGAATGATAGATAGAAATGTTTTTTGATGCCAAACTACCGAACAATTCCGGTATTTCAATTGTTCAGATAAGCTTATATAAATGCTACCAGATTAAAACATCACTTTGGGTTCTGGGAAATTAATAGTAGTATTGTGGTTTTCAGATCAGTTCCACTACAGAAATACAGCCATATTTTTTTTTTCAAATAGAACCTAGAATTAAATAAACACAAAGGTAGCTGAAATAATACCTCACAGTGATGTAGTCTGTTGCACTCCGGTTTTCAGTTTGCTGCAGGAACATAACTTTACTGGATACTGTGGCCATATATAGCCCCATTCTCTCCACCCTCACTTCATATTCATGAGGTGTGAAGCAAGCAAAGAAAAGCCTTTGACCCAGATGTGTGTAGGCTTATTGCTCCAATTATTAATACACCCCAAGAGGGTTTCTGTTATATGAACAAGTTAAAGTGACCATTGTACTGTGGAGTATTTCTGCTGATCTGACACTGACAATGCTGTGTGAACAATGGTCAACAAGTGTGCAACGTAGTAGAAGTCATGCACACGTACCAAACACACTCATGAAGGTGCTCAGGTATTATATTGAGACTCTTCCTATAGCACACCACAGCTGAGTTGACGTTGTACTGTGTAGCCATTTGTTGGAAGAAGCAACTAAGACTAAGATTACAAATAAATAAAGGAATACATAATCTGTGATGTCTAATAAAGGCTGTTTTTTAATATGCAATGATGTAATTCGGTTTGAAGTCAGTGTTTCAGGCACACATGACGAATATAGATGCAAATAAAAGAACACAATAGTATCAGTTTACTTCCAGTGGATATCATATCATGTACTGTGACATAGGGTTTAAAGCAGGAGTATGAAATCTCCTCGTGAACTCCTATATTATAGAGGAAATAGTCGAGGGGTAAAAAAGAAGTAACCCAACTTGAGAGATGCTCAACAAGCAGTTTTCAAAAGACACTTGACAAGAATTAGGGCAAAATGTGTATTATATAACTCCAAAACAAAGACAAATATTGAGCAACAGTGGTTTAAGTTTGGGTATCGATGTCTTGTATGTCCAGGACAGAGGCACCTTTTAATTGCATATTAATTGCCAAGTAGCCCACTAGACTCATTTAGGATTCCAAGACATTTTTGCCTCTAATGCAAGAGGCTTCTTCAGATCTACCTAACTGGTGGGAAAGTTCTTTGGTTGGAAAGTATTTATCATGTGTGGGATGAATCCCTTGTGTGCAGGTGTAAATAAGGGTTGTTCTCTAGTCTCTAGTCTCAGTCTCTAGGTGGCTGAGAGATTGTGTCTTAATCATCCCCCTCTGTCGAGAGATTGGTTTATCCAGGTTCTGTCTCTTCTGGCTAACATGTGAACAATGCCATCTTCAAAAGAGTGTCCTAAAGGTTAGTGTTCAGCTGAGTCCTGGCCAGAGGAGCAATCAGGGCAATCCTTGGTGCATTGGACTACATAAACCATGTTGTGTCTTGTCCTTAGGGGGGAAGAGCAATTCAATGAACAGGGATGTTGTGTTTGTTGAAGATTCTCCTACTTTCAGAAATGTGCTGATGGGAGACAGTAAATGTAGGCCTAACATGTGACATTTACAGAATATGCAGTTCTCACTAACTTGAACCAGTTAAACATCGCAGCATCAGACAGATATATCATTCAAGTCCTTGTATGAGATTCTATTATTGAGAAATCATGGGGGGGAGGGGGGAAATGACGGAAATGTGTCAGGTAATGAGGAGGGACTCATCTGAGAGAGACAGGGAAGGACCGACCGTGTGGGCACAGTAGGTGTGGCCTGGTTGTTTTAACCTGACACCTTCAGTGCAGAAACATCAGCTGTATTTCCTGTATGTCGATGTTCAGGCAAGTTAACCGAAAAGGTATTCGTTCAATCATTATCCTATCCCATGTGTTTATTACCACTTATGTATTTGGTGTTTGCTTGGCATTGGAGCCAAAGGCCAGTGTTGTAATTCAGGAGACTCCAGACTGTTTCCAAGAAACAACACAGCTACAGTGCCATCCCGAGCCACTGCAGACATGACACTACTTGTCTGAAGTTGTGTGCTCACATTGGTCTATGTGCGTGTTTCCTGAGTCAGAGGACACACCCTAGACGTGCTCAGAGAGTGGAGGAAAACAGAACATGTATGTCAGCCAGGCCTCGGGCTACTCTTTCTTTTCACGTGGGTGGTGAACAGCAGAACTTGGCAGAGAAAGTACACAGCCCGGGGGAGCTTAACCTCTGGCCACAGGGCATGGATTATGTCTGGCGAGGGATGAGTAGGTTTGTCTGTTTTACAGTGTTTCCTGTTCAGAGGACTGTATTATTGCACAATGGAAAAGAACTTGTAAATGCCATGCAACACATTTTACAACTAAATAAGGCAAACAATTCAGGTTAAATTACATACTTTTGTTAGTGGTGAATCTTACATTAGACATCTGGAAATAAATGGGTTCATTTACATGGCTTGTTTTACATAAGTCATAGTGACCAAATAATGTTTGTCTACGTGATTTCTTACTTATTCAAGGTATAGACGAGTAAAAAAAAACATTAAATTGCATTCATCTTCAAATTATAGAGCAATTTGAGTTCAATACTAACATCGGAATATTAACTTTTTACCATAAAAAAAACTATAAAGTCTACCATAGTCTTAACGTGCTAACATTTGTGCATTGGCACTGAAAACTAAGATAGATACCAACACGGCTATTAGGATTCATCCTCAGTGAGCCTGACATTTGTATACATTGTTTACGATTGTCAAAAAACAAACAGCTGATATTTTTCTATTCATTCCATCATTAGATCATTTGAGGACTTATTCATAAATATGTTTTCTGTTAGTTATGTTAGTCTTTGTTTCTCCTTGGTTTCTTTGTGTTGACTATGTGTCTCCAACTGCCTGACGTATCTGTGTATGTGTGTGTTGATTCATAGAGTTTTAGGGTGCGGTGGTGAAGGGCGTGACTCTGACACACACTGTATCACACCGTCCAGGTGAGACAGTGTTTATAAAGTAGCAGCCAGGCACGGACGCACACTTAACGACAGATCAGGCTTTGTTTTTTTTCCTGATTGGTGACCTTTCCTGATATTCTTCTTGTTTTTCCTCTGCTGAAGACTCTGTCACAGGAGGACCACAACATGAGAGTAATTGTACTTCTAGCTGGTAAGACTTTCTCTTTTTGGTTCTTATTTTTTAAAAAAACGCTGTTTCGCACCAGATGTTTAGGAATAATTATGAATAAAAAAAGTTTTTCATCCTTTTCAGCATTTCACAGTTGACTTTATTTTCTGGCAGGGAGGAGGAACAATCTAAGACAAGCGGCTGCAGTGATTGGCTTGAATGAGAACTTGCATAGTCTGGTCATGATAGAACATGTTTAAAGAGTTGTCTGGGTCTGCTTTAGAGGTTCAAGAACGCTACCTCAGGGGAAATATCTAATATATTTCACAAATACCATTTCTTGAACAAAAAGAAATGTCCTTGTTAGCCTTCATTTGCAGTGATGTTATAGCGAGTCTTTTCTGCCACTCGAAGAACCTTTTTAACGTAATTTTTTTTTACTGAAGGAAGTTTGGTAAAATGACAGATCTCAATTATGTGTCGCTGAAAAATGTTATTTTCAAGGCAAGCCTAAGTATTTATATTTTCATCTTGAGGGGCCAGAGCTCATTCTGGTAATGTTCAGGTCACACTGAGAAATGGTTTGGTGAAGGGTTTTATGTCATTTAGGTGAGCATTATAATAATAATAATATAACTGTTTTTGCTCAATAATGTTCAGCGTTATGGTTAATTGGCTGTGCTATGTCTGCTGTATCGATAACAATATTGTTTATATATAGTTTTATATATTTTTGTTTTGTTAATGAAGCTTGTTCATTGTGTACTATTTAAATTGTTCTTTGCAACAGTACCCTCACTCTAACTGTAATATTTATTTAAATTCACCAAATTAAGGATATTACATTGTATTTTTAAACTATGGTTAGTTTAGGTCGGCCGGGGTAAGGACTGAGATAAATGATCAGTCCCTCCCATGGTAAAGGATCGGCCCCTCCTTTTTAGGTTTCTGGTTCTACCTGGATGTCTTGATGAATGTCAGTATGCATTGAAATGAGCAATTGATGTTATTGATTACTGATATTGTTCATACACTTAAATTACAGCACATTGTAATATTATATTTCCTCCTTCCTCATAGCCTTAGCTGCACTATCACAGGCCCAGACCGACTGCTCTCAGGGGGCTTGTTACCCACCCCAGAATGACCTGCTCCTGGGCAGGGTTCAGCGGCTCCATGCCTCCTCCACCTGTGGCCTCACCGGCTCTGAGATCTATTGCACACCATATCAACTGGTAAGAGAACCGTTTTCTCTAAAGGACATTTCAATCTGAATCTAAATCTGTTTTGAGACATGATTTGGTACCTCACGTTTGCATTGAGCCTGTACCAATTTGGGGGAAATGAGAGCTAGACAAGCTTCCGTTTTAAACATGTTGGCATGGGAATCCTTCTTCATTTCGAGCTACAGACTTTGAGTCAAACAAGTAGATATAAGAAAGGACGTGCAGGCTGCCTCCGTGCTGTCTGTTTGTGAAACGGTCTGATTTCTGAGCCAGAGCATTATTTTGCAACTGTACTCTTTGACCAATGTCTGAGACGTTTGCCAATGATTTTGAAATAAGACCAAAATTTGTCCAGAGCAGAGGACATTCAGTGAGTCATTTTGGCTCATAGAGTGAAATGGACTTTGAATGTGAGATATAAGCCTTTGTTTGCAGATCACATATCGTCTATAGTTCAGTCTATTGTGGATTTGGTCAAATCTACTACTTTTATTTCCTCTGTTTCAGCTTTTATAAGAGCTGATTGTACTGTGCATCGGTTGGCAGAATTCTCCCAGACAGAAAATCTTTAAAAGAAATCTTAAAGTACAGTACATAAAAATAAGCGAAGCAATCCGATGTTTGAATCATTTTACTCCTTAAATATACCTAAACAAATGACAACAGACAACTCACTAAAAAGCACTAAACTCACTAACGTTTGTGCTGATGTTACGTATCGTACCGTACACTGTATGTTCACGGTGTTGACAGTTGCCTTAGGGCATGGATAGTTGTGTTAGGTGTGCCCTTTTTTTACCTTGTCCAGACAGGGAGGGGCAGGAACACTCACCTGTATTCCAGAACTGACACACAAATATTAACACGCATATTCATAATTCTTTATCTTATAATATTTGATTTCATCACGATGTTGCAATAATTCCGT
Source organism: Colistium nudipinnis (assembly GCA_016785305.1). Classification (NCBI taxonomy): domain Eukaryota; kingdom Metazoa; phylum Chordata; class Actinopteri; order Pleuronectiformes; family Rhombosoleidae; genus Colistium; species Colistium nudipinnis. The sequence goes on from JAFBJU010001120.1 coordinate 1,471,916, forward strand.
TTAATAGTAAAATGCCTGATCTCAAGCGTCTTTGAGTGCCTTTAAAAGTGCTTTACAAATCAAATGTATTATTATTATTATTATTATTATTATTATTATTATTAATTAAGGTATTTATTTATTTTAAAATTAAGCCTCAAGCAGTGTGTAATGTCCGAGTGCTATGTAGTCAAATGGCAGCTGTCAATTGTCGTATTCTTGTCTGCTCTATAGAGACTCAACACAACCTTGTATATTTGGATTTGAAGGTTCCTAGTGATGTGAGAAATTAAATTTTTAGAATAAGAACCCAGTCTCAGTAGGTCACCAAGGCTACTGCATTGAACCCATAGTGAGGTAATGGTAAGGTATGATAAGAGTTAGCTGGTTTCTGAAATTCTTAGTGGTATAGAGAATGCATCTTTTATTACATTGCTATTGTCAGACACTGATAATGCATCTGTAACTGCAGCAGTCATCAGGGATTTTGTCCAGCAATTGTTAATATGTAACTTCATTCTCCTCAGTGCCAATGAATAACTGATGTAGCTTAGTTATTTAATCATAATGTTTACCGTGGACTTAGCACCACAACTGAAGATCAAAATGCACATTCATTTGATGCAGAATGCCGGCAGTGACTAAATGCACACTGTGTGTTTAAGGTGGAATCCGAGGGCCAATATCAACAATCTTACTTTAGCCTACACACTGAATCATGTTGTGCTGCTTTCACAGCTTTATTAGTGTATTAGTCTAAATACTTAGTCCTGCACTGTAGCTTATTACTCTGATTATTACTTATTACTTCAATTTTTCAACAAGATAGAGAATAAACCATGATCTTTATTGAGGTTGTGTAAGTTTGACACTGAAGTTAAGGATCTTTGATGATTCGGCATTGTCAAGTCAAGTCAATTCAAGTTTATCGTCATTTCACATATGTAGTACATACATACATGGAACAAGACATTGTTTCTAATGGCCCACAGAGTAACACAGGACATGCATGACAAGACAAAACATATTACCGGATAACATGACACAACATTGAACAAAACATACAATCCATAATTTAGAAAGTATTTTAGTATTTGTAGGTCATAGATTATCTATTCCAAAAAACAAAGCAGGTGTATTAATACTAGAATGAGTATAAAAGTGTAAAGAAAAGTGTAAACAGTGTCGGTGCAAAAAAAATACATGTATACAGTACGACGATGGGTATTATCAAAAAAAGAGGGTTAACAGTGTAAGAACAAGAACGCTGGTAAAAAAGGTTATGAGTAAAGTACAAAGTGTGTTAACAGTATAGTACAGTATAGTAAGAAAAAATGTATATTACAAATATACTACATACACTACTCACAAAAAGTTAGGGATATTCGGCCTCCTGGTGAAATTTCAGAAAGAACCTAAAATGCACTGTAACCTTTACAGGTGAACTTAATGTGACCTCCAGACAACCCTTTGGTGGGGGTGGTGTTACAGTGTGGGTAGGTCGCATCATTAGGGAACAGTTGCTGGAGACTGGGGTACCTCAAATGGAGTGGCCTGCAATTTGTTGTTGTGGTATACCCACCACTGTTGTTGGCTTTTGTTTCGATACATAATTTGAGACGAGGAAACCACCATTGCATGCTTTTACTTAAATGCCCTACTTTCATGATATAATACCACTATAGCATGAAATGAATGAATGAATTTACATTTTCCATACATTTCACCTAAAAAGCCAAATATCCCTAACTTTTGGTGAGTAGTATATTTTACTTAAAGGAACCACTTTATTCTCAACCAGTGGGTTTCTAAAGAACTTTATTAAAGTCAGCTCAACAAACAACCATGGCAAAGTAATGACATAACATCCCATATGACATGGGACTCGAGTTTAAGTGTTTATATATTTCACATATAAACATAATAGTTTGAAGAATAAAATAAAAGTGTGTGTCTGAAGGGATAACAAAATAATAAATAGTTTGGTCTAAAATATTGTGATTTACCAAGAAATAGAACGAAATTTGGAGCAGCACAATCACATTTTATCTTCTGCTTTTACAGCAGACTTTTAACAGAAAATCTAAGCCCAAATTAAAAATAGGAACTAACATTTAAATGAAACGTGATGTTTGCAGTGATAAAGTTACACAGAGTGTAATTATTCAGTTATGCAAAATATGAGCAAATTCGAAATGAGCTCCTATCATAAACCCTGTTGATGTTAATCTCATCAGCATTTATGAATATAGTTGTACGGGTTTAGAGATGATATGCAGATAAGACAAAGCCTGACTAGACCTGACTGATGGAAATTGCAGGATCTGACACTTTTGGAGATTGAGAAGATCTGCCTGTTTTAAATCCCCTACTTTTACAGACATGCAATTCCGAAATGCTGGAATACACCAATATTTTGAATGTGTTCATCAAGAAGATTTTCATGTTCATTAGTAACGGTAGCCTTACTGTGTAACACAAGATTTTATCAGGACGGGACCTACGCCTCATGGTCCTAATTTGACCAATTGCACTGACACTGTGTCAGAACTAAGACCTAAGATGTTTCTTGATAAGGATGATATCTCTCGAGTCACAAGTCAAAGTCCAAAAGTCCCACAGGATTTTATTTATGTAAAATGTGGCCAAATTTAAACTGAGGCAACACATGCTCCGTCCACATCTTTGACTAGGCCAAAGTTTGTGCCATGTTATCGACCAATTCAATCCAATCAATGTTTACCACATTAGGAAGCTGCCAGCGATCAGGATCACATCTGAGGTGGGGTTTTTTTGTCTCTCTGAGCACTGCATGACCTGATCAATGTCACAGCTTATCTACATATCACCTTGCCTCAGATCCAGGGGCCAGGCTCAGGGCAATCACTTGACACTCACCGTGGCACAACTCCAAACGTAGATGCATCAAATGTCACAGTGTAACTGTGTATGGAAGTCCATTGTTACTGACGTGTTTGTTTGTGATTTTTTTTTCTCATAGAGAAGGATGAAGTGTTGTCCGTGTGACTCCAGGAACCAGAACGGTCAGCTGGCCCACACTGTCCAGGAAGTCCTCTCCACCTCTGATCCAAATAGATGGTGGCAATCTAGGAAAGGTGGGACAAATATAAACTGAAATTATGATAGAAAGAAGGAAAAAAGTTAGAAAGCTATTCATATTATATTACATGGTGTATGACAATGGAGAAAACAATGTTCTGCTTGTTTGTCCTGTAGAGTTGAGTCCAGTCACTCTCCAGTTGGACCTTGACAATCTGTTCCAGCTTGACAATCTAAAGCTCAGCTTCAAGGTATGAAACCGTGTAAAATATAATCAAATTCAATTCAATTAAAACAATGATAATTTAGATTATGTGATGTTAACATTTGAAAACAAGCTTTCTCTTTAAATTTGATATTTGCTCGAAACCTTGAAATATAAAAACCTTGTTAAAAAAGACATTTTAATATATACAGTATATACATTTTTACAAAACATTTTTTAAGCACACCTTGCAGTATTTGCATTATTATCCTTTGAATTTCTAAACTGTTTTTTTTGGTTCTCTGCAGGGCCCTCGTCCCAGTGCCATGGTTATAGAGAGGACCCTGGATAATGGCAGGACTTGGACACCTGCCCTCTACTTGGCTACAGATTGTCAAAGAACTTTTCCGGATGTCCCCACATCAACACCTCTCCTCCTGGAGGAGACTTACTGCCACACAATGCTCCCTACTGGAGCCGACCCATACCAAGACCACACAGTAAGAACAAACAAGGCATTTTGGGAATTGGGTTTTATTTTAAGATGATGATTACACTTTATAGATAATAATGTAAAGTTGAGAAAAGGATGATTATTTTGGTGAAATAAAAATAACATTTTCTGTCAGAGAGAACAGAATAAAAAGATGTCATTCTTCTTCTGCAGATCGAGTTCAGTCCTTTGCGTCAGTATGCCTATGTGCCAGCTTCCAAAAGCCAAAAAATTGAAGGTAACTTTTTCTTATGGATCAGAATGAACATGGTTAAATGTTTCCATTGACTGACGGTGTCTTTAATTTGCAGGCGTGTCTGGGTTAACTGGACTGAGGGTGAGGCTGACAGAGCTGGGCGATGTCCCACGACTGCCAGGCAGAGCTCTCAGTAGGTTTTATGCCCTGAAGGAGATGAGGGTGATGGGCAGCTGTATGTGCCACGGACACGCCAACCGATGCCTACCAGAAGCCTACAACAACCCCTTGACCAATACGATACAGGCATGTATGCAGGGGTTTGGATGTTTTGAGGCACTTTTTTGTACAATATTTCCAGCAATATCTTCCTGCTTTAATGCTGTACTAAGCTGGGTTAAAGATAATAACACTTTATTTTTTCCCAGTTGGGGGAATTCAGGCGTTGACACTAGCCGGAGGAAGTAAATGACCCAATCGACATTTGGCCTTCCCCTGACGTTTCTGTCTCTGACCACTTTGCAGGTGAATCCTCAGTGTGATTGCCAGCATAACACAGCAGGCCTAAACTGTGAGCGTTGTGACGAGCTCTACAACGATCTGCCCTGGAGACCTGCGGAAGAGGGCAACACTCATACCTGCAAACGTGAGACATCGCCTTACCTGTCATTCTTCATGGCACATCGCAGACATGTTTCCCAGCTTGCTGAGTACATAGAGGCTTAGACGCCTTCAGCTCCTTTACAGCCAGGCAAAAGACGTATAAGAGGGAACCTCACGTCTCATTCATGCAAACATTTCTCCCACACTCTCCGAGACCAACATCACAAAAAATACATGTAAATGTTGAGGCCACTGTCCCAAAAAGTGATTTTTATACAGAAGATTTCCTTGGACTACCAGGACGTAATTTTTTCTCTTTCTCAAATCGTATTCGTATGATCATTTTCATTTGAACTATTTACCTCAATATTAGTCGGCCCTGTGTCTGTGGATGTATTAACCCTTCTGCCCTCTCCCCAGGCTGTGCGTGCAACAACCATGCCCAGCGCTGTCGGTTTGACCAGGCAGTGTACGAGGCCAGTGGGCGGATAAGTGGAGGTGTGTGTGAGGGCTGTATTCACCACACCACAGGGCCAAAGTGTGACCAGTGTGCCCCGGGATACCAACCAAACCCCCTCAGCAGAATGGACCGTCCTGATGCCTGCGTTCGTATGTGGCTCATTACTCAAATTTAAAAAACTCTTACATTTTGTAATTTTGGTCGGACGACAGTGACTTCAGACCAAAAGAAATGTGAAATCAATATATACAATATGTACTCTGTGGTAATTGGCTCATCTTTTTACTGCTTCATTGCTGTCAGGCTGCATCTGCAACGCTGACGGAACAGTGAATGGGGGTCGGTGTGACGACAGCACAGGCTCTTGCCATTGTAAATTGAACGTTGAAGGTCCACGCTGTGACCAGTGTAAGAGAGGTTACTATGGCCTGAGTAACTCCAACCCTCTGGGCTGCACTAGTGAGTCCTACAGCACCCACACAGCTACCTCACCTCACACTTGGAAACACCACAATCTTTTGTTCAGTTCTGCCAGTTTACAACTACTTCAGCTTAAATACATATATAGGCCATAATCCACAAACCCAATGAATTAAGTAAATCCTATCCTAAGGCATGTTGGCCACTTATCTGTACAGCTATGGTAGACTGATGATGATCTGTTTGTTAACCACACACACAAAGCTATCTTTTTATTATATTATACTTCCACAATAGCTATGTGTGGGTTCTCTCCGGGTTTACTCCTACAGTCTAGAGACATGCAGGTTAATAAGGTTATTTGAACGTGACAGTGAATGGTTGTGTGTCTCTATGTGTCATCATTGTGATAAACTGGCGACTTGTCCAGGGTCCATCCTTTTTCCTGACAGTGTTACCTCTTCTGTCCAGAGTGTTCCTGTTCCCCAGATGGGTCCGTGTCAGATGTTTGTGACCCACTCACAGGCCAGTGTCCCTGTCGTTCCCACTTCCACGGCCAGACTTGTGAAATGTGTTCAAAAGGCTACTGGAAACCATTCCAGTCAGAACGCTGCCAACCTTGTGGCTGTGACCCCACCAGGTCATACAGCGATACTTGTGACCAGGTACCGCTTACACATTTTTCAACAAATCCTGTGTGTTTATGGGTTGTCATAAGAGTCTAGTAATGAAGCAAAGCAAATGTGTAACCCCAGCATTGGTTCAGAAAAGTTGTATATTTCATAATTAGAATTCAGTTAAAGGGACAATTAAAAACTTAAAGAATCATATTATAGTATCATAAAGCTCTCACAAAGGATAAATACCTGAACGTTTCAACCAGTTAGTTAGAACTTAGGAAGCCTCTTGGATGAGAGGTGAAACGTTTTCAAAAATCTTCAACTAGTCCAAGTGCCTCCTAAGAATCGCTCCAGATATTACCATTACCTGGATGAATGACAACCTTTACAAACAAACATAATACTAGTTTTATTACTACTGTTTCTGCTATTGGTCACATTAGTTGTGTATAGCCTATATCCAGATGTGCAATAGATGCTACATGTACAGAGCAAAGCAACAACATTTACAGCATTTATGTTTTGAGTGAGGGTAAGAATGGGAAAGAGGCCAAGCAGCAATGACAGTGTATAACAGTAATAATACCATGTTAGAGTATCATACACAGCAGAAATGGTGGTACAGTCCTCCCAGTACCCACAATTTATTTCCAGTTTGTATTTGTCTCCACGAGTACTGACAATAAAATCATTTCTGTCCTCCCTTTGCCCAGGTGACAGGTCAGTGTCAGTGCAGAGGAGGATTCGGAGGCCGAACGTGTACGCAGTGCCCAAAGAACACATACGGAGACCCTCTCATAGGCTGCCAACGTGAGTCAGCCCTCTTGGATTCTTCTTTTCTGCTCTACCATTGGTTCCTTCATACAAACTCTGGTAAAACAAAACAGGTTAAAGACACCACACGAAGCCAGAGGCTGCAGTCACAGGTTAAAATATAAAACTGCCCCCAGCAGCACACATGGTCAATATAGTGTGTCACTCTTTTCACAGAATTGATGTAAAAGTTGTTACTGATAGTATTTTTTTCTGTTTATTCAATATTAAAAGTTATTTCGGGCAGTATAGATGTGGTCTGTGCAGCTTGTTATAACATTTTCACGTGTGAAATGGTTAGGTAGGTGAACTCATAGAATGGACAACAGATGCCATAAATATCAAACAACAAATTGAGATTGAATTTTTTGCACATTTGCCAGATCTAATGTTCGATAACGGAGGACATTTTCAGTGAGCTAACTTCTCTATCCGTGGTATTGAGGTGCAGCAGGGTAACAACGTTATAAAGAAATCTTTCCTTACATCCACAGCGTGTCAGTGTGATATGGATGGAACCCTCCCAGAGGTTTGTGACATGCAGACGGGGGCCTGCCTGTGTCGGCCAGGCGTCACTGGGACTCGCTGTGACTCCTGCCGTCGTGGCCAATGTGATTCCTTCCCTGCCTGCGAGACGTGTCCCTCCTGCTTCTTCACCCTGGACGCACAGAGAAAGAACCTCAGCTTAGCTCTGGAGAAACTCTCCCCCAGCGTTCCTTCCCGCCCCGGAGGTGGCACAGATCTCGGAAACCATGGGCCTCGTATCCGGACCCTGGAGGTCAGACTGAAACTGATCAGAGACTCCGTCATCCTTCCTCTAGGCATTGCGAAAAAGATCGACGATGGTCTGTCACAGCTGGACAAGCTTGGGTGAGGAGGAAAACCTAGCCATAACATGAGTTTGAATTTCATTTTGTCAAGGCATTACATACGATTCAGTGCTATAAAGGGTTATATCCATGGATGGAATTCTAACTCTTGTCATCTCACAGGGACCAGGTGGATAAGGTTGAAAATGACCTTGCACCGCTTCAAAAATCTCCTGGTCTGGACAAGGAGCTTGACAAGCTACAGGCTCTACTGGACAGCCTCACTGTGTTGCACAAAGCCAAGAAAGACGCCACGGAGAACTCTATCAGTCCCAACAACGCAGGTCAGAAACAAAGACACAACCATCACACAGTACAGTTATATCACCATCAAGTGGTTCTACTTACTGTGGAAAAACCCAACATTTCTTTTTGGAGTAGAATGTGTGACCGCCCCACAGCACCATCTTGCAAATTAATTTCTAAAGCATTGCACAAAATAAATTCTCATTTGTTTCCTCTTCCTCAGTAAAGTTCTCTGACATTAAGAAGGCCTATGACGAGTCGACAGATGCCGCTAAGAAAGTGGATGACAGTGAAAACACGGTGAAGGAGTCGGTTGACGCCAGGGAAGAGACTGAGGATCTTCAGAAGGAAGTGCAGCCAGCCAACACCAGGGATTTGAACAAACTGAACCAGACGATGGCTTCCCAGCCTGACCTCACTCCTGTTGCCAAACAGGTAATTATGCAGCTACTATGCAGCTGTATTTCAATAAGCACAAAAGGTCTCAGATTAGTATCTGTGTGAGATGAGTGTGTGATCGCCTTCATCTACAGCAGTCTGCTGTGATGAAGGTGAGTTCTACCACATCAGTCACTGTATGTGTCTCAGCAATATGTGCAATATTTGTTCATGTGTGTTTAGTTGTCATTGTATTACCTTAATGTTGGCACTAGAAGAAGAAGAATTACTCAAAAAAGTTCAGAGAGTTGAACAGGAGAATTATTTATGGTCATTGCTTGTTTTGTGGCCAAATCACCATATGCGTTGTTTGACTTGTCCTTTCTACTCTCAGGTTTGCGGCAGCGTACGCTCAGAGCCCTGCACTCCCCTCCGGTGTGAGACAGGAGAGCTTTGTCCACCAGAGGGAAAATCCACTTGCGAGAAAGGGAAAAAGTGTGTGGGTGCCCTGCCTTTGAGCAAGGTGGCAAAGGCTGATTCTAAAGATGTGAAGGACCGACTGGACAAGCTCTCAGCGAAGATCACAGATGCTGCAGAGAAGGTGTTTATTCCCTCTGATGTATATATGCCACATCTGTTAGCCTCACTGTAATTTTTGAGTTGTCTTCTAATATATTAAAATTGAATAAATATTGTATGTATAGATTCTGAAGCAGTATCTTCCCTTTACTTCCTTACAGCTCCAGGAAACACAGGAAACAACAAATCAGATAAGGCAGTCTGCGGAGAAGCTGTCCAATAAGATGAAGCAGACCACAGAAGACCTACAAGACGACTTAAAAGACGCCCGAGACGTTGTGAAAGAGCTCAAAGACTTCCTGTCAGGTGAAGAATATTGCCGATGGATGAGATCACTGATTTATGTAAGGCGTGTTAAGGGACGCATTTTTGACCGGTTTACCCCTTTGCGTTCAGACCCGTCCTCCAACTTGACCCACATCCAGGAGGTGAGCGACTGGATACTGAAAGCCAAGCTGCCCCTCAACCTGGCAGCTCTGAAGAGGAAGCTGGACGAGCTGAAGAACCTTGCCGCCAACCTACCAGACAGCACCGCTGTGCTGAAGGAGGCCGAGCCGCAGCTGGACACAGCCAGGAAACTCCTGAAGGAGGCCCAGGATGCCAGGTGGGCCTTCACACTCCACAACCACAATGATTTCCCGGCTTTAGATATATATATATATTTTTTTTTTTTAACGAAAAGTGTCCTTTACTCACTGTCATTACACTTTTTTATTAACTTAATAAGTCAATAATACAGTATGGCAGCGGTGCTATTTATTAACCTCAGCATATACAGGTCATGGCTTGCGACACAATTTTGGGTTTGAATGTTTATGAAACTGCTGATTTCATGAGCAAACACAGCAGCAGGAATGTGCTGCTGAAAATGTGTACAAATTATCAGAGCAAATGGAGGAGCTTCACAGTCCAACTGTGCCTAATAAAGCAATAATAATAATAATTTTCATTGAGTCAACAGTGAAAATAAACTACCACTGTTATAACCAAGATGCTAGATTTTTCATGATACGTAAAAAATCTGATATTATCTCTGCCCTTCTCTCCTCCTGGTCACACGTGTAAAGAATGTTTTCTCTCACTGCCCATTCATAGGGACATAGCTCTGGGAGGAAAGGCTGACGTGGACGGGTTGCTGGCAGGCTTTGGCTCTGCTGAAGAGTCACTCTCTGACCTGGAGGACAAAGTGCAGGACAGTATGGATCTCATAAAAGATCTGAACAACAATCTGACAAAGGTAGGGAGCATGGCTGCATCTAACATTGGACAGTACTGCAGACCATGTATTGCAGTGTAGCTGCTTGGCCAGTATTGCTGGGCTTAAGGGTGGTTGTCATTGTGCAGGCCCAGGAACAGCTGACCCCAGCAGAGAAGGCTTTGGACGATGTGTCAGGGGTGTTATTGCCGATAAAACCCCAATTGGATGAGTTGAAAGATCTACTGCAGAACGGAGGCCAGCTGGCCCAGGACGCACTGGAAAATGCAGATGATGCTGAGGAGGAAGCAGCTGCTGCAAATGAGGTGAGAGACCCGCCGCAGCTGTATAAAACATGAACATCACCTGCCAGTACTACTTGGAAATACAGGCTGATCATATGTGACTAATAACGCGACTAATAAACCATGTTGAAGGGAGCTTTTAATGTTGATGTACTAATACAACTGCGTGTGTATGTGCAGGACCTGTTGTCCTTGGAGAAGACACTGGACCAACTTAAAAATAAGATGGCAGCTGGGGGGACAGGTGGAGAGGTGGGGCCTGTGGGGGACCGCTTGGCAAAGCTGCAGAAGGATGCTATAGCCCTGGCAAACACTACTGCAGATATGACGAACACTCTGGAAGGTAATACAAGGATTCCATTTCACCACAATTCCATGTGTCAAATAAAGCATTTTATGACGAGGTCAAATGTATTTTAAAAGGTCACTCACCTTCGTAAATACATTCGCTGTAGTTGAAAGCTATGGGTCAGATTTGTAGATGTGAAATACTTTTTTGAAATCATTTTGTTTTCCTCCTACACCAGAAGCAAGCATCCGATAGGGAAGTCTTCTGAGTTCTTTGGCTCTAGATGACAAAAAGAAAGTGATTCAATATGTGTCATGTTTATCATCCGATTGCTTATGATAAATGTACGTACATATAAGCAATCAAAAGTTCAGACAGACAGAACAACCGCGGGCATGGCCACTGTGGTGTCCTAGTCATCTAAGAGTACATTCAGGTAGACAACAACATGGTTTGCACTACAGCCCGAGGTGACCCCTTTTACCCATCTTTTTCCAGGTAAGGCAGAATCACTCAGGGGACTTCAGGATGAGATTCTCCAGAAGTCAACGAAACTGACAGGGCTCGATGTCAAACTCAAAGACCTTTTGTCGCAACTTCGGAAGAAATCCTTTGACCTGAGCACCTGCCAGGACTGAGAGGGAGCGAGCGACATGTGCAACTGCTGTCACTACAGCATTCCTGCACTCCACACTGTTCACACCTTTTGCTCTCGAAGAAATGTGGGAAATCTGAGGTCAAACATGGAGGGAGATCTGCGAGATGTCAATTCCTAATTTCCCTTATGAAGTAGCTTTACTGCTCTGTCTGCAAACACTCACCGCTCACTATACAGTCTACTATATAATGAGTAATGAGGGAGTTTGTTCTTCTGTAGGGCTGTCCACATTTTTTATAAGAATTAACTACCCTTTGTATCTCATAATGCATCTTTAAATTGGTGTACACCCAATGGTCACTGGCAGAGGATGAAAGAATTTAGTGAAACAGGTAAAATCTAAGAATTGAAGTTTCAGAGCAGGTAATGACATTTCTTTTTAATTCTGCTAATGAGCCCGCTTTATACTCCTCCAGATAGAACTCACCAAACAGGAATAAGGGAGTGATTTGGAACACAAACCAGGAATATACTGAACATAAAAAGTAAATGAAAATGTAACGTGGTGGTGAGGTTTCCATTCAACAATCATTCTTGTGTTTAAATATATTCTGAAAGAATTCTGGTAGAATCAAGATGTTTGGACAAAGTAGCATTTTATTTGAGGTTTGAGTCAGTGTCATTTTCATTACAAGAAAAAAGTCACAGCCTCTGGCTTTTTGGCAGCTCTGCAAACACCAACACAAACATTATTTTCTTTTATCCAGCAGCGGTTAACCATATTGTGAACACGGCAATTTCAGAACTGCTTTCTTGTATCCGTTGTTTGTACATAATCCAAAGTATTTAAATAAAAGCTTGTTAAAACATCTCTTCATTCTACAACACTTTCATTATTGCATATTTATTGAGAAACTAATACAAAAGAGACAGATATGTGTACATACGTCTGTGAATTGAGTCATCCATTACAACACTAGTTTTACACCAGCATGTGGCACTTGATAAGTTCAGTTGCTTCAAAAGGGCATCTTACACATATATACATATCACAGAAGCATTGGTGAATGCCTGGTTACTGGGTCAACACCTCCACTTTGAAAAAGGTTTAATCTCAAACGGTCTCCCCAGCATTGTCTTTGTGTTGAGTGGAATTTGGATTCAAACTCTATCGATGAAACTAATAATACATGGAGGAATCTGTCCAACTGTGTCTGTATGTTAATTTTCTCACCAACCACTGATCGACTACAAGTACAATGTCTTCCATTCTCTGTAAACTGTAAAACTCACCAGATGTCACCATTTTTAATTTTGAATCGAGACACAACCATTAGTTGATGCCACCGTGGACATCATCAAAGTTTACGCCCCAGCCTAAAGGACTATTCACTAGTTCAGCAATGGCTTTTGTCATGGTTTCATATAATCTTTTGTCACATTTGTTATTTGTTTTTGCTCGTTACTAATCCTGCTGTCATTTCATATGGTCACTCTCAGCCCTCTTTTGCTAAATAACTACTTTTGCAGGACATTAGAATATCAGAATGACGTTGACCTCTGACTTTTTGGAATTAAAATGTCATTACACAATTTAATTCATTATTTTATTACATTAGATATTTGCCTGCAATTTTGTAATAATTTTCGAATTACTTCCTTGGTCATGGCCAACACATGTTTTATGATATCGAAGGGATCTTGACCTTTGACCAAGACCACCAAAATGTAATCAACTAATCTTTTAGTATAAGTTAACCTGAAGGTGTTTCTGAGATATCTCAAGGTTCCATACTCTCAAACTACGGTCAATTGTATAATTCACGATTTTGTTAAGATGTACAATCGCAAATAGATAAATATTAGCATTATAAATCTTGAGCCTTTGAAATTCACATGCAGCCATAGCTGTAAAAAAAAGTTAGCTTTTAAATTGCGCATGTCACCAATATTCTACATTTTTATGGGATAGATTAATGCATTGACAGTTATATACAATTGATAATACATTCAGAAAATAAATGTCTTTATAAATACAGGATTTTGTATGCTTCAACCAAAAAGTGTCCTTACAACTTTCTTATGGCTGAGTTCATGTGTCATTCACTGCACACTGACAGGTCACACAGTCGTTCCACAGTTCAGGGAGTGCGGTGGAACACCACAGGCATAAACCCTGATGAGCAGATGTGTCAACATCTTCAAACCAAGAAGGACGCCACTGAGGGCCGTCATTTGAAGAGCGTCGTCCCATGTCTGGGTGACATCACATGACAGAACAGACCCCAGACTGAAGCGTCTCCTCCTTCCTTTGAGCCACATCATCCATGCTGCAACGTATAATATTACCAGGATACATTAGAATAATATCATAATATATATTTTGTAAATAATGAGAAATGATACTGTAACTGTGTGAGAGAATTCCATCCACGCTCATGTAACAAGTTTCCCTCAGTCAAATGCATATTGTCGACAACTTATGTATGAGCCTTTTTTAAAAATATGGCCAAGCACTTAGAACAGGACAGCAGGTCTCACCTCTTGGATGGCCTGAAAGGAGCATCTCCCTCCGAATGAAAGATGCGGAATTTTCTTGACTCATCGATGGCGAGGGCAGGACCAGGTACACTGTGACTGGCTTTCAGGTGTGGACAGAGACCTCTGCCCGACTCAGAATTACTGCAGGAGAGATGACTAGCTGCATGTAGGGGATTCCCATTGGGGTCCAGGGCAGCTGCCCCATCGTTGCATGGCCCCAGCGCCTTCAGATCATCCTGGGAGGAGCACTGCACTATGATATTGGGCATTGAGAGGGGTAGAGGGGAGGACTCGCTATGAGACAGCTGCAGTTTCTTCATATGATGTATTACTGAGGCTGCATTGAAGGCTTGCTGTTGGGGAAAAACACATAAAAAATAGATGCTCATATGAAAGTTTATACACACGAGGTCCCATTTGATGCATATTATGTTTATACCAGAATTTGATGATTTAAAACAAACAAGCATCCTGTCTTCACATCTTTTAACGGAGAGTAGTATGAAGACAATCAAACAATCCTAATGTTGGCCGCCAATGTCATACAATGTCATTTAATCTTGTGACAGACTTCTTGACGTAACACAGCCACAGGATACTCTGGTTTAATGTTTTTTAACCTTTTGGGGGCAAAAATTGCAGAGATCATTATAAAAAAAACATCAGTATGTAGAGTTTTAATATCTACTATATTTGGGTGAAGACCAAGATAACGGACCAAATGTGAGTGTTGGCAAAGGTGTGTGCTATTGAAGGACTTTTTAGTTTGATATAAAATACAGCTAAAGGCTGGGGGCTTTAGTCAAAAACTAAGATCATCTTGTAGTTTGCATGTGTAGTAAATGTTTTTGTAATTAAAAGTTGGTTAAGTGTTCTGCCTTTTCCCACCAGTCATATGGATTGTTGTGGAGTAGCAGCAGCTACTTACCTTCCATTTAGATTTGGCAAAATTTCTCTCCATCTGTTCACAGACAGAATGGTAAATGTCCAAGTCCTTAGCTGTGTCTTCTGCAATCCTGCAAGCAAGACAATGGAAACAGTTTATTTGGAGAGAAAAAAATCGGTGTGTGCGTCTCTTTATAGGGTTGTGAGAACAAATTTTGGTTCACAACCATTGAGAGTGACAATGAGTGAAGACTGACCAGGGGTGTCTGAGAGCCTGTTCGGCGGTGAAGCGCTTGGTGGGTTTTTTCTCCATCATATTCCTGATAAAGTCTTTTGCTGTTGAAACATGGACAGGTGTTAGCTTCTGATCAGAGACCATAACTCTGGCCTGCTGACAGTATACTATTGCCTATAATCTGTGTTACCATTCAAAGATGAAATAATGTGTACACAAATCTTTTACCAGCTGAGTATGTTTCAATTCCCTGCCTTTATTTCAATGTTCTGATTGAGTTTCCAGGCTTACAGACTACCAATGATGTGCCTGTGACTCTCACCTAACTCAGGTAAGGTAAATGCTTTGAAAGCACACAATCAAGATTACCAAACAAAAACATAGAATTCTTATAAACCATAAACTATAAACGAACAACACCATTGTTATAAATCAGGGCAAACATTTATAAACTAAGCTATATATAATGAGCTCAATAAGAGACATTCCAACCAGCTATAAACAAAGAAACAAGTTCATTCAGGAAGCCAATTGGCCTTTAATATCAGCTGTGGAAAATGCTGGAGATGCTTTTACTGGAGAAGATAAACCTGACATTCAAGGACAGTCTATTTTTAATCAACCTATTTTTGACAACTAGAGCGAAGTACTCCTTCACATCAAAATCAACATGTAGTCCAATTATTCATTTTAATTCATTAATTCTAAGTGTTATACTGTCTGCTTGAGCACCGTGGTGGGTGGAAAAATAAAACAAGAGAAGGCAGGCAGGTTTGAGTCCTTTGAGACGAGGCACACAAGTGTCTAGTAGAGAAGTCCAAGTTCATGTTCAAGATGA
The DNA here is from genome assembly GCA_016785305.1 of Colistium nudipinnis. NCBI lineage: Eukaryota > Metazoa > Chordata > Actinopteri > Pleuronectiformes > Rhombosoleidae > Colistium > Colistium nudipinnis. Next base: position 1,487,723 of record JAFBJU010001120.1, read on the forward strand.
ACATGGCAAGCTTTACATCAACCAAGAGGTGCAACTCCGTCGAGTCTTCAAAGAAAATACCTTTGTAAGCTTTGCCCACATCGATTTCATGGCTTAATCAAATAACAATTGCTCCACCTAAAATAATTCAAATCTAATGATGACAATCGGAATATTCGGATTATTTCAAAGCAGGTCTGATTTTACTTTGAGGCACTTGTGTGTGCAAACTTGTAGATGATCATTTATCTGTTAATGGCCCCAGCGGAAATGTACACTCATTGTAGAGTAAACAAGTAAAAGATTGTATTTAAGATATTAACAATGAACTTGATGTAGCAATCCAAAAAAAATGCACGGTAGGATGTCTGACGTTGCATCTAGTGGTTGAACAACCACATTTTACAGTGCAATGTGACATTATAATGTTAGCTATCTGACTTTGTTTCATTTACACATTGAACGGGTCATCCTATCCATCATCGCAACAATTGCCCGCCTTGAGAGATTTGTCAGGAGCCGCCACTATCAAAAAGAGAGAGCGTGGATTTCCAAACCGAGTCGTCAACTGCTGTTTTCATACCTGACTCAGAGATTTCATCCCAGAACGGTGAATGAAAGGCATACTCCGCTCTCATGATCTTTGAGAACAGACGGGTTTCGTTCTCCTCAAAGAAAGGAGGGTAGCCGCAGAGCCTGCAACACACAGAGCTAACTCAGCTGATGCCTTCATGCCTACCAATAGTCAGTCTTTTACCCCTATTTCTCTAGGAATGATTTTAAACGCGTTAAGCTGTCAAGTTGGCAGCTGTGGTACAGTCTCTTGTCCCTGGTTAAAGCAACTTAAATGTTCTTAAACAACTGTGTTTTCACAGATCTGCAGGGAGATGTCTCCATAAAAAAGTCACTGAGCCTGTAAGGGTGTGTAGGGCCTTCTGAAGTGGAGAGATAACTCCTGTTTCTTACATAGTTTTCATAAGTCCTTCAGGAGATGTGTTTCTGACCTGTTTGGGTTATTGTTGAACATAACCGTAGCAGACATTTCAGTTCGGATCACTGGTTGGCACTGTCTGGCAGGACTGGCTGATTGGGTGAGATTTGGATTGGTGATTGTTAGAGAACAGGAATGTACTTACAGGATATATGTGATAACTCCAATGGACCAGCAATCCACTGCTTCACTGTAGGGTTTCTGGGCCAGGACCTCAGGTGCTGTTGAATGACACAGCAGTGTGTCATGCAGGTAAACATATGTTATATACAGTATCAGTACAGTATGCACAAATGACATGATACTGACATTTAAACATGATTTAGTGACAATTTAGTTTTTGTTTTAAAAATGTAATTTTAATAAATGTTTAATAACATCATCTCTGTGCTGTATTAATGTCACATATGGTATATTGTTGAAAAAATAAATTGAAAATGGTATCATATGTGTGTGTGTCCACACAATGACTTAAAGGTCAAAGAGGTCAAAGGTCATTATGGGGTGGTATTATTCTAATATAAAAAAAGCTATGTAAAATAAGTATAATATAAAAAAGCACTTCCTTGTTGGGGTATTTACAGCGACACATTACCGGGACACTGTTAAATGTGGATCTTAACTTTCTCTTTAACTTGATTATTTTTTCTTTCTCAGATATGTTGACATAAATTGCTTAGTTTACTACTTTGATTAATTATTTGTTTCATTATCTACATATACACTTTTATATCAAGAAAGCACTGAGGGAAGCCTGCAAAAAAAACAATTAGTAGTATAGTTGCAGCATTCCCATGGTTTGTGTGCGTCTCCCCCCATAACTCACCAACATATCCCGGTGTACCACAGGCCGTGGATGTCACACCTTGCTCCAATGTCTTCGACAGACCAAAGTCACTGACCATGATTTTAGCATTTTCATCTGTGTTATAGTACAGCAGGTTCTCAGGCTGCTCAGAGACGGGGAGGGAGATACCAAGAGAAATAAAGAGGTAGACTTAATATCTGTGAATGTGTAGATGTAAGGAGAGCTCAACATAATATTCAATCGTGATTTGATTTCCCGTAGACATTTGAGAGGCAAACATGACATTTTGAGCATTTCCTATCGGTTTTACAGGACAGCAGTTTTTGATAACTATGACCACCAACATTTTATATTGGGATTTTTTAGGCCAAAAGTTTTATACTGATACTGTGCATCATCTTGAGTGATAATTAACACTTGTTCTTGTAAAACATTTCAAAATGTGTTTTGGACGTTCCTGAGTGAAATTATATGTCATATAATTGTGCGTGCATGCCGATGTGTGTCTTACCTTAAGGTCTCTGTGAACAATGCTGTTTTCATGCAGGTAGTGGACAGCCTGCAGCACCTGTTTAATCACCATGCTTGCATCTTTCTCTGTGTAAACCCCCCTATCTAAAATACGATCAAACAGTTCCCCACCTGACACCCTGCACACACACACAAGCGCAAAAGGAAATTCCAATGGTGGTCATCATACAATATTGTTGTTGCTGATTTGATTACATTCACCATGAAAGCCATCGATACTGAGACTACTATGATAATAAGTCTACTTACAGTTGCATGACAAGGTAATAGTGTGTTCGACTCTCATAGAAATCTTCAAGTCCTACCACGTTCTCGTGTTTTATCCTGAAAGATCAAGAAAGAGGCTGAAGAATCGCTGCTTTCCAAAAATGACGCGTTCGTCTATATGAATATGTGTGTTTTACCTTCTAAGTACGTTGATTTCATTTTCCAGGTTGCTGTGAGCGAGGTGCTTTTTCTTCAGACATTTCAGGGCATACAGTTTGCCCGTTTTCTTTTCTCTCACCATGAAAACCTCTGAAAAAGACCCCCTGCACCAAGACACCAAACATATTGAAATACAATCAGGTGGAGGTTAAAGGAGGGAAATATCAATGGAAATGCTCAAACATAACAGACTTTTAATGACACAGCTTTGTTTATTAGTTGTTTTTCATTAAGTTGACCATTAAGGAGAAAAGTAGTAGTTTTTGTTCTAGTTTGATATTCCTTAATCCTATCTTTGTCACAACAGAGAGACATGAATGATTGCAGGATGGTTGACATTTATCAACTAAAACGTATCAATAAAGCATGTATGCCCTTGAACAAGAGCTAATGACACTTCAGGAAATCACCTGCGCAAATCAAGCCTCTCTGGTTGTGCATATGAAGGAACCATCATTCTAATTAAAAAGAAAGATACCACCTTGTGGATGTTATGTATAGTGTTGGTTTTAGAAAGGTTATGAATATAATGTCACGTCTGACTAGAAACATTTCACTCTTTAATTTCACTTATACACACAGAGGTTGAATCTCAGCCTGGAAATACTTTCGCCTACTTCAGTGAAGAAATATATCCACACAGACTGGGATCATGTTGTATGGGTATTAGCATGCCATGTCTTTCTTTGTGCTTGCAGTCAAATAGCAGCTTGAATGTGAGCCATCATTTTGGACAGTGAGTCATGCATCTGTACCATTGATACAGCAGTTCTGTCCCAAAATGGCTAAAACTCAGTGAAAGTAAGTGACCCAGATCTACAGACTACAAATGCACCTTTTCCCATGGCCTACACCAATATTATTGTATGTTCCTATTTTAGGTTATATTCTTAACCTTATATTTGCAATTATTGATATTTTAATTTAGATATAAAAATAATAATAATAATTAATGATTAATTAATGATTTTAATGATTTTATAAAAATAATTGCACTGACTTTTAGAACGTAGGGACTCATGATTTAACTTTGTGTTTTTTTTTTATTAATCCCCAGTGGGGCAATTTAGTTAGTCCTGTGAATCATGGTTTTCCACCTTGACATGGGAACACAATTTTTAACGATTTTAAGAGAATCATAATATGATAATTTGAATGATGCAGATATTAAAAATGATACAAAATCAGCTTATTTACTATAACCTTGCTAATGCACCTGAATGCAAAACTCTAATTGATTTGAACATATGCTTATATCACCTTCCTTTGCATACATTCAGTACATCTACACACCTATAATCACATAATCAGCTATACTCTTAATCCTATAATGAAGTAGTGCTAGGATGTTCTTGTACTGCTGTTGTGACATCAGTGCTCAGGCACACTAATCACACACACACACACACAGGCATGCACGCACGCGCACACACACCAGGGACTTTTTTAAGCAGCTTTAGAGTGCAGGACTGCCTTCAGGAAGTAACACCTTCACCTTAATAACCACCGTAGGTAATAACACAGCCGTGAGCAGTCAGATAAATCATTTAGTGCTTCTTTAACCTTTTTTTTTTTTTACGATCGCTAATAGCATTGTTCGATACTGAAACCACTTTTTCAAAACTCTTAACACAGTCTGCATTACACAATAAGTCTCAGCTTAACAGTTCATCCCAGCTCCAAAACTATTTCTCACCAACAAAACACATCACACATTTCTCAAAATAAGCCCACAACACTGGCTTCCCTCAGGAAGCAAACACTGTCTACAACAATACGAACAACAGCGAGCTTTACATTTGGCTGAATATATCCTGTGTGATTCATCCTGACACAAAACAATCGATATATTTCAAAAATATCAGTAGATGTAAAATATGATCATAGTGTACTGTGCTGTAAAATGTAGTACAATTGTTGAGGGATGACCTGTCAATAATGATGCTGTTGATGATGTTGAACAGTTTGGTGACTGTGGTCACTGAATGCATTTTGTGTGAAAGCAATGAAAAGTGAGTCACAGTTAAGTGTTTTGAAAAAGTAATTTCAGTATTGACCAATGCTTGTTAGCAAACGTAAATAACTGTAATTAAAATTAAGTCTAAAATATCATGGTCAACATAAATGTTGCACCTAATCAAATGTATTTAAGCACACATTTCATTATATGTCTTACTATATGGGAATATGGGCTATACTGTATAACTAAAAGTTGATTTGATTTGATTTACTGCGTAGCCTACAGTTCTACAAGGTTGGAAGTGCTACACTGATAGGCTCAGCCGTAAGTACAAATATTATATTCTTACTAATTCTTTTATAAACTGTTCCGTATGAGTTTGTCCGCTCTTAGATTAATAAAGTTCTTATCTTAGGCTATGATTTACAAACAAAAATAGGTTTTGGTGTAAGTAGACAACTCCCCCACTCACACCATGAAATGACAGACGACCCAGTTGCCTGTACTAATCATACTCAAACCATCTTTCTAAATAACGAAAAACTACTTACGATCCCATTTTCCCCTTGAAGTCGAAGACTTCCTTGATATTACTGATGTTTTTCTTCCAACTGCAGATGATGTTCTTTCGCCCCATCTTGGCTCTGACGTTGCTGTAGACTCCTGAAGCACAGGTGACATACATATTTATTCTGAGTTTAAGGATATACAGACATCATCATGCATTGAGTTATAGACCTTGGGTGGTTTATGTCTTTTCTCAATAAAATCCTTTTGCACAGTGCTGTGCACACACTTGTCTCGGTCCCATATAAATATAATTCTGTAAAAAGTAGCATGTTTTGTACTGTTTAGATGTGTTTAACTACTAATATCAAAATACCTGTATTGGAAATCTTCCAAGAGCAACATAAAAAACATATTTCCCAGAAAAAGGCTGATTAGTTCAGAAATGTATGGGCAGGATAAGAATACAAGGCTGTGTGATAGAATTGAGGCTTAATGCTGTATAAATATATGGCTCACAAGCAACTAAGATATAGATATTCTGTTCTTATCTACCTATCGGAGTTAAGGATATTTGTTCATTTTTTTCATCAAGGAATCGGCACATATAGCAGTATTCTTGTCTGTGCAATTCAAATGTTAAACTTTACATTTTAAAGTGTTATGGCCAAACACCAAACATCTTTATTCCCTCTTACTGATGGGTTGCGACTGGCACCTCAGATTCAGATTAGTTAACGTTGTGCCCAGATAATGATAAAAATAAATAGAAGATGACACTCTCCGAAATAAAAAAAAATGAATATAGCTATCATTTGTCAGATTGATATAACTTCAACTTATTTGTTGCTAAGAAATGTTGCTTAGGAAAATACAAACTTCTAGAATTGACCTGAGATGATTTCTTTCTTCCCATCTGATGGTTTGTCTTGTTTTCACAGGCCACTATTGTTTTTTTTAACTTAGCTTAGAACAGACTCAAAATGAAGACTGTGTACTCAAATGGAAATACACTGACATATAACGTTACTACTATGTAGTGCACATTTGGCTTGTCTGTGTTTTGGCATGGGGACATGGATGTATTATATGACATGAATACGCTCTCAACTTTACAACAAAGTTTTTCCAGTGGTCCCTTTTGGTAATGCAGCAGAGAATTCCCCATTTCACCCACACACCATTATTGTAGAAGCAATGCCTGTTGACAGGACACCTTTAGATGTAAACATGGCCCATAATTACCCTTTGTTCTATATAGTTTAAAGCCATGGGGGTTTATTCTTTCTAAAGCATTTCTGAAAGCCTGATTAATACATCCATGATGAAGATACCTAAAGTGTTGCATACCTCCAAAAATTCCTTCAGGTGCAGGCTCTATAAGCAGCAGCAGGAAAACGAAACAATAACCCCCAACAGATAAGCGAAATATGACTTTCATTTTCAAACTTATAGACCGCTATCAGATCGGCTTACTGCACATGAAGTATTCCCCTATGTGCCCCCTCCTGTGCGGCTCTTTTCAAATACAGATTTAATGCTCATCCTGCTTCATAAACACCTTCAATATACACATTTCAGTAAAGATGTGTTCATCTTCAAGCTCTTACCTGTTCAAACCCCTGAGACGTGACGCTTTGCTGAATTTCTCTAGTTATTAAAAGTTACGTTTATTAAGACCATTTCTGGTAAGTTATGATTTGCATTAATGACTATATGTAAAAAACATTTTTTAAAGTAGATTAAAACATTTGATTGTGAGAAGCAATCTTTGGGAGCAGACCAATCAGTAATCCATCACAATCAGGACTGTGGTTACCATTGTGGACAATAAGGTAATGTCAAATTTGACCTTTTTTTGCCTGATAAATATATGAATAAAAGTCTTGTTTAAAGGTATTGATTACATCATGTTGATCTGTGTGTGAAAGAGCACAGTGCATCATCATTTTAGTATTGTTTTTTGTTAGTTTTTTTCCTTTTGCTCAGGACTTTAGGACTTATGGGTTGTAAGGCTTACGCAGCCCCTAACCCTTACTTTTGACCATCCAAGATGTCAGCCCACATCCCCTAGTGTCCCGATTACATAAACAGTTACATAAATGTTCATGACCGCGGTCAGATCTCACTGAGCAAAGCCCATTTGTACCTATCAGTTACGCAAGATTGAAAAAGACAGAGGATTAGAGAGAGAAATAGCAATGGTTAGTTAATCTTCCTAACCATCCCTCGTGTCTTCCTTCCATCTCATCTCCTGAATTCTAGACTGTGGGTGCGGATTAGCGGCTGATTCCTTGACAGGACAAAAACTGTGTCGCTTTACAATCCTGGCCTTGACAGGCTGATGAACTCTGGCCTTCTAAAAATAGTTAATGAAATGTACATCCTAAATTTTACAAAAATGTAGAAACACTCTTATATAACTTAAAATACACTCACATATTTTAGATTACATTCTAATGAAAAAAAAAATCAAGAACAGAATATAACAACTTTCTATACAGATTGATTCCATAAATATAAGAAACCTGTGAAACACACTACAATTTGCATTATAGATCGCAATTAAGTTTGCACTTAAAGCATCCTGGATTAAAGCATTTAAAGAGCTTTATAGAACCCCCCACGTTGAGTGGTACAGATAATAAAGATGTAATGAACTCTAGCTAGTTTTAGTCCATTCCTCAAATCTTAATTACAGAGACACTCGGTAAGAACTGACTCTTATGCTTTGTTGAAGTAACTTAAGCCAAACGTCGAATGTATCCAGATGATCCTTGTCAATTAAGTATTTAACGTTATTTTCTTATTATAAGGTTGTTGCTTTTTTTTGTTTTTTTGTTTTACTAGTTGTGACGTAAAGAGAAATAATCAGCTGCGATCAGGTTGATATCTCTGATGGTTCGAGTTTAAAACACCCATCAACAGCCAAGGGAGGGATACTACTGCATATTTCGGGAACAAAGTCGACTTTATGATATTCCACACAACTTAAAGGTGCCAACAAACGCATGATTCTAGTGCTAAGAGCGTAAAAAAGACGGTGTGTACCTGAGGAGCGGCGAGGAGGTCGCTTAGTTGAGGTATCCGTGGATGAACCTGTCTGTTGTCACTGGGCTGCAGCGTCTTCTTGCGGTGGGGGCGGAGCTTCGTCCACTCTTCTCCCTGGCCCCACTGTCAGCCAACGTGCCCCATTCAAAGACTCCGCAGTGCCACATGATGAAGGCAGTGAATCGGACACGTGTGGACCACTTGAGGCTGAGTGGCCAAAGTGACGATCCCTATTATTGCAGGTCATTAAATTAGTCAAAGTAACTAACTGTATTGTCGTTGCACATTTCATGCAGGTTAGTGCGATTCCAATGTGTCAGGGTTGAAATCATAATGTCATAATCACATGCACCAAGACTCAAAACCGTCATAAGATCAGGTATTTGAGGTACGGTGTAAAGCCGGAGGTGTATAGGGAATGGGCCATCCCATAATTGGAGGAAATTAAATATCCATAAATCCAAGATCAAAATACTAAAACGTATAGTGTTTAATATACGTATCCTAAGACACAAGGAAGTTGGAAAAAAAGTGGGTACAACATATTATTCAAAATATCAAATACATACAGTATATCCTTACCATATCCTTTATATTAAAATAACGTATTATTATTATATTATTTTCTCAGCTCACTATTGCCCAAAAATAGTTTGAATGATTATATGCATAATGTTTATGAGAAAATTTGAAAAATAAATATATTATTAAAAAGAAATGTTTAACTATTGAAAAGATAGAAGTTACTTTAATTCATATAAAACGAGCCTTATCTGAAATTACATTGCTTTACTTAATAATAAAGGACTTTGTCGAATAAAAAATATCAAGATATACATTTCAGCTTCGTGAGTATTTACACACAAAAAATAAAATAACTAATACATAGTGTACCCTGAGCTGTGTTTTATTACACGTTTTTCTCAAAAGAGTACATTTTCCTCCTTTTTTTGAAATGTGTGTAGGTTAGCTTTAGTACAGGCCATGAGAATAAATGCACCCACCTGCTGGCCCATCGGCCATCTGTGTCCCTGCACACAACTTACTTTAAATACTCTGCACATGTACATATACATACCAGTGACCATCAGCAGACAGTGTAACGGCACAATGATAATACCGCATGCGATTGTCTTAAACATACAGTCATGTCAGTAAAATTGACAATATGATTACTTCATATAACCATTTCACCAATCGCTCGCTCTGTACACGCTTCCTCTGTTAATATATCTACACACATGCGCGTAAACTAACACCTGACAGACAAGACAATGGATATCTGGGGGGCAGATAGTCGTCCATCGCTCCAGTCACAACGCAGAGACGTCTTCTACGTCACTTGTTGACGTCGTGTTGATTCTGAGCGGAGAAATAATATATTTATAAACTGACGCAAGGGCGCTAAATCTAAAACAAACCGTGAATAAAATGTGAAAATACATTATTATTTTTGGCAATGCTGCCGCACGCATGAAAGGTTCGATAGCATTTGACCTTGACTCAATAAAGTTCAGATAGCGATAAATGGAAAGTGCAGGGAAAATGACTTGATAACACCCGCCGGTAGGGCTAGCTACATCTTAGCTTGCTAGCTAACGTTAGCTCAAGGGTAGTCCTTACTTCTGACGTTACCCTGCTTATAGTGTTAGACGCGATTTACTGTAGTTTGTTACTCTGTGTGTTGTTGAGATGTGACTCTATTAGCGGACTTTCCAAGTTATTACGGATAGTAAAGGAACTACTTAGCTAATCTTAGTTTGCTAGGTTAAGTAGCAACTCCTTAGCTAACGAAAGGTTGCATCGTAAGAAACAAGCAACGACCTGCTTTGACTTATTTAGCTCATGTTAGCAGGCTATGTTAGCATTCATAGAAACGGTTGCGCTAACTTTGGGCCTCTGCGTTCTATCTTATTCGACTCATATATCTGACAGTGTGGTTAACGTTACATCGTAGGATTATGGCGCCCCGAATACAACTGGAGAAAGCGGCTTGGCGTTGGGTGGAAACGATAAAACCTGAAGATATCAGGCAGGAACATATCGAGCTAGCATATCGCATCAATCTCCCGGTCTGTCTGAGAGGAGCCTGCAGGTATGATCATATCATTTCCGAATGCCTCTGCTGTACTAGCGTGTGCCAGTAAAATGACCAGTAGCAATATTTTAACATGATGAAGGCTTAAATGGCCAACTTCTAACGCAATCTAAAGTCTGATTTGTCTCCTTGGTCGTTGACCTGTTTTGTAGCTTGAGGAGCTGCTCTGTACACATTGAGAGATCACGATGATCCACTCCACTCTTCAATTCAACATACAACGAAATTGCCCCAATATACATAATAGGCAGTATGCATCATATAAAACAACATTTGGAATGTAACTGAGCGTTTTCTTGCTCTGTGACTTCTAACTGCACCACCAAGAGATGTGTAGTTAAGTATGTAGAACAACACTTGATTTATGGCATTACTTATGTTCCCTCATTCAGGGTTGTTGTGGGATATTACTACTAAACTTAATAGTAGTGGAACTTTAATGGTAATCATGATTTTGCTTTTGTAGGAGGAACTGCAAAGGGAATCCCAATTGTCTTGTGGGTATTGGTGAGCAGACGTGGCTGGGGGAGATCGATGAAAATGCCTTCCACAATATTGATGACCCAAATTCAGAGCGTCGAGACAAGGTATTTTTCTCGATTGCACACTCATCGGTCTTTTTCCCATGATCACCAGTCTGTTGTAGGTGGACCACTGAAGTCCTAGCATGTCATGATTAGACCATACCTGGGAAAAATGAATGATAAGGCGCCATCGCTTTCCCTGTCTCTTTGTCTCTGACCCCTTATAGAACACATTTGTTGGCCTGACCAACCTCGGTGCAACATGTTACGTCAACACATTCCTGCAAGTGTGGTTCCACAACCTGGAGTTGCGTAGGACCCTCTATCAGTGCCACAATCCACGAGCACAGGAACATAATCTTGAGTCTGGTACAACTGAAAACTGCATACACAATTTATTGTTCATTAATGTCACTTTCTGTCACTCAGCATGTTCTAACCATATTTTGTTCCATGTTTTTCCACTTTTATGTGCATCGTGTACATCTCAAGTAGCGCATATGCCATCAACTAGTATAATATATATTTATTCGATTGTTGGAAATCTCTGCACAAATTAAAACACCTTTTCTCCTACCGCCTGAACATTATCTGCTTTATTGTGTGCCAAAAGTTTAGAACAGAGAATTCGTCCAATACAGACAAAAATTCAATTTGTCATCGTAACCACAGGAATCATCAATTCGTATATACATTGAAAAGTCTGATTACTCTTTTGTCAACCAATATATATGGGTATGTTTAATCAGCTTGTTTGTACAGGGGAACTGGAAGTTTTGTTATTTTCTCTAATCATTTTATATTATTGTCATTCATAATAATACGACTGAAACAAAGGCAAATATAGATGGTGGCTTGTTTTTAAGTTGTTGTTTTTACTTTTTCAGAGTACGAGCCTCAATCCATCTGTGAGCATTTGCAGTATCTGTTTGCACTGCTGCAGAACAGCAACAGGAAGTACATTGATCCTTCGGGGTTGGTTAAAGCACTGGGCCTGGATACAGGACAGCAGCAGGTAAATCCCTGCATGAAATCCGGCAAATGATCCTAACATTAACTTGGAAATAAATGGCTGTTATCATGGTTTGAAAGAGGAGTGTGAATATTAATGTTACACATCCAATTTTCCTGTGTTTTCCTAATTGGGGGAATGGTGTGGAGAATTCTCTCATCTACATCTCTGTGTAGCTGTGAACTATGTCGTATGTAAATGGTCAAAAATAATACCAATTGGGAGTTCTCTGAAGATGAAATGAAAATTTAGACTGTCAAATCATCAGATTTTTTTACCTCTTCTGATAGGTAGTGGAGACTTGCTTTCTTTACTGAAACTGAAGTCAAACTTTTTGTTTTCAGGATGCCCAGGAGTTTTCAAAGCTTTTCTTGTCTCTATTGGAGGACACGCTGTCCAAGCAAAAGAACCCCAACCTGCAGAATATCATCCAGAGGCAGTTCTGTGGACAGTTCTCCTATGTTACTGTGTAAGACCACTCAATACTCAAACCTGACATCACATCGTTCTTGAGTGAAAAGGGTTTGCATTATAAAATGCATGCAACATTTGATCAACTTTTATCAATAATATTGTTTTTAGTTTAATATGGAATGGCTGTCTGCCATCATCTAGTGTATTTTCCTGTAGTGCTTGAGGAGGATGGAAGCCTTGTTGTAGCCATGTTAATTTACTAAGGTACAGGCTATATATATATAATGCTTGGATTAGTGACTATTGGTCATTTTCTTTAGTCAGATGGACTAGAGTAATGCAGCAGGACACAGCTACCTTTCTAGTTTCTATTTTTTTATAATAAGGATCATTTAGGTTCGGTACTTGATTTCTCACAGTCTTCAATACTGAAAAAAGGACAAAATCATTTTAGATCAGACTTAAACCACTTTCTTGATAGTGCTCAATCTTTTTTCTTGGTTTGGCCCTTCTCCAGCTGTAACCAGTGTGGACGATCATCTGCTCTGCCATCCCGATTCTACGAGTTGGAGCTTAACATCCAGGGTCACAAAAACCTCACCGAGTGTGTCACTGAGTTTCTGAAGGTATTGTTAATATTTAAGTATTTACCACTACTCTTAATGTTGTTGTATTTTCTACAGTAAAACATTTGGAATGTGTATATTTCAAAATTGAAGCCTCAAGTGTGCTCTAAAAAGAATCCAACATGCATAGTCACATTTTCTTTTTTATAATGTATTGAGAAATGTAAACTCCCCTCTCATCCTTGCAGGAGGAGAAGCTGGATGGGGACAACCGCTACTTCTGTGAGAGCTGTCAGAGTAAACAGAATGCTACCAGAAGGATCATACTGCACAGCCTTCCTCCCACCCTCAACCTGCAGCTCATGCGCTTTGTCTTTGATAGGTCAGCCAACACTTAGTAGTGCAGTGGGTAAAAACACATATTAATAGGCGATTTCTGTTGCTTTCACACCAGAACATTGAGTGACCTGTACTGTTTCCTCCAGGCAAACAGGCCACAAGAAGAAGTTGAACACATTCATCAGTTTTCCAGAGCAGCTAGATATGGGGCCTTTCCTGGAATGTAACGAAGGTATTAGCAACATGAATCTCTGTGACACATGCATACACACACACACACACACACAAATCCCTCACTTTTCGTTGTCATTTCATTTTTTACCATGATAACTTTTGCTCATATTGATGCATCTTTTGAATGACTGTTACTGTTTCCCCAGACCAGAAATCTGTGTATGAACTGAGTGCAGTGCTGATCCATCGGGGCATCAGTGCCTACTCGGGCCACTACATTGCCCATGTGAAAGATGCTCGCACTGGTGACTGGTACAAATTCAATGACGAGGAAATTGAGAAGATGGAAGGCAAAAAGCTTCAGCTTGGCACTGAGGAGGACATTGGTGAGTGGTACAAAAACAGAACTGTTCCACCTTCCTGAAAGACATAGACACCTCTATGTAGGATGCAAGTATGTAATTGTCAGACAGTATTATTTGTAATGGAGACGTTTTTTTTGTTAATCATCCATGTGTAAGACAGTTGAATTTTCAGTTGCAGAAAATAATATGGTTTGTTGAAAAAGTGTAGTTGCCATGATGATGGTCCTCTGTGAAAGTTAAGAACTGTAAGTTACAACCATTCCCTTAGAGCAATGTCTCTAAATGTGCTTACTTTGTCTGAGTTGTTCTTCTTGCTGTTCTTGGTCCTTAGCTGAGACAGTAAAGTCCCAAACACGAAAGCCAAAGTGCAGTAAAGGCTACCACTGCTCCAGAAATGCCTACATGCTGGTGTACAAGGTGCAGGAAGAGGAGAGCTCAGATCCGTCCAGGACCAATGTCGAGTTGCCAGGTGGAATTTTCCCTTTCACATTTCACACGGTTGTGTTATTTGTCATCATTCATTTACCAACTTATATTTTTTGGAAAAATTTAATTTTTTTAGAAAATGAGAACTTCCCTTGCGAAATGGGTTTTCATTTTAAATGTTGGTTTCTTCTTTTTCTGTCATGACAGCCTTTCTTCAGAGGTTGGTGAATCAAGACAACCATACATTTGAGGAGTGGTGCAGTGAAATGGCACACATGAGAAAACAGAGTGTGGATAAGGGCAAAGCTAAGCATGAGGAGGTGAAGGAACTCTTCGAGCTTTTACCCACCAAAGACGGTCAGTAAAAGCATTTTCTAATCACACAGTCCACAGTATTTAACAGAAACACTCAAGAGACTTAAGTTTTTGTTTTTCTTCAATACATTTTTTTTAACAAGATGTTCATTTAATCATGCGCCCACATACCTGCAGCCTCTCTCTCATACACACACAGACCCGCCTTTTTCAGCCAGTGATTTTATTAACCAACAGTATTAATTGGTCAAAAGTCTTATTGTTGGTTAAAGATGAACACTTCCTTACGATGTATGGAAAAACTATTAAAGGGACGTGTCAAGTAATGGATAATATTTCTTAAAAGATCCGCTACATTTCCCCTGCCTGTGTCAATGCTGCTAGTACTCGACAACAATACCAAATCAGGATAATGTGTGATTTTTGCAATTCAAATAGTATCTCAATGTTGTTTAAATTATATTAAAATCGTGTGGGGGGGAAAAAAAATGGTGGTTACGTTTCATTCCATGCAGTTCCCATCCTTAAGTTGCATGTAATGTTGATATATAAGGGAAACTATACTTAAGTTACACTTATCTGCTTTTCTCTCCTCAGGCGAACCATATGAGTTTATTCCCCTAGAATGGCTCAAGAAATGGCTGGATGACTCTACTGCTACAAAAGAAATCGACAACTCGTTCTTCCTTTGTTCACATGGCAGACTGCACCCAGACAAGGTGGGAGATTCCAAAAGGATTTCCATGCAAGCTGCCCAGCTCCTATTTGAGCGCTACGGTGGAGGGCCGAGACTGGACGGTAAGTCTTCCAAAGTGTGTGGTCCTCTCTCAAATTTGTCGGCTTCAGCAAATCTTGGTTCTTTTAATTTAATAGTTACAGAGAGCTAAGTATACGAGTTATCAGTTTTCTTTTTTAAAACGAAATTCTGCAGATCGGCAAATAAAGCACATCAGACCAAAACACTCACACATTAGACACACATTATTTAAACAAAAATCTACTTAGCTGCTCAAACTTCTGCCATCAGCGAAGTCTGAGAGGTTTATTTAAGATGTTATGGTCATTAACATCATATCATCATACTGTCAAAGTAAGGGGCATACTTGGCTTAGCTTGTCTTTATTTTTTGAGTTTTAAGAAAATGCTTTTCTGAATAAGGAAGTTTGCATTCTTGCCAGCCCACCCCATCCCTTTAATCCTTACTGCTTGCTCCTAAAGCCACCATAATTGTTTTCTACATTTTTACATATCACGGTTTTATTTGTTTTTTTCAGACTCCTCTCTGTGTAGTGAGTGTGTTGGCCAGCGGTGCAGAGTGCTACGTCTGAAGAACCAACTTAACGAGGACTACAAGGAAGTCTCCAACCTGGTCAAGCGCACATTCAGGTATATACACTCAGAAATGGTTATATCATTTGAACAAAGTGAATGTGACCAT
Source organism: Colistium nudipinnis (assembly GCA_016785305.1). Taxonomy (NCBI): domain Eukaryota; kingdom Metazoa; phylum Chordata; class Actinopteri; order Pleuronectiformes; family Rhombosoleidae; genus Colistium; species Colistium nudipinnis. The sequence goes on from JAFBJU010001120.1 coordinate 1,503,647, forward strand.
CAGTGGTAAGTGTGTATGCAAATGTATGTGTTTCAGTGGTCAGGGATACTGGGTGGGTAAAGCATCTTTGCGTAGCTGGAGACAGTTAGCTATGGATCAACTGGAGGAGGATGAACATGAAACTAAACACAGCAATGGCCAGACCAATGGAGAAGGACCACATATCAACAGCAGCAAAGGTATGGGGAATAGCTGTGAGTCTCTCACTCCGTGTCTGTTCATAAATGTATAGTTCAAATCTGTCAACCAATTACAGACGGCACAAGAAGCATCATTTTCCTTTTCCATAATCCAAACTTCTGTCCATGGGTGGAGTTGGAGCCAACCTCGACTGACTGTATGCAGGAGGCTTGGTACACCATGGACAAGTCGTTGGCCAACATACAGAGACCAAAAATATGTTTCTACTTAGTTTGGTTATTCTAGATACTTGTAAAGGATGCTGTTCATAAAGTGTTAAGAGAGATAGGTATTATAATGAACAGTTAGTTCCAACAACCTGGTTAGTTGGTAGGGGGAAAAAAATCAGTACTTCATCCTTCTCTTTCCTACATTCTTCTTTTCGGACATGTTTTTAAAGTAAATGCTTATTTTTTGTCTTTTTTGCTTTTTTATAGTTTACAAATGTGGTCATCATAATGACAGGGATACACATTATGCCCCAGTGAATACATGTGTTTGTTGTTCCTATACTTTAGTATAATATTTAACGACACTTTATCCTTTTCTTGTAGAGTTCAGCTCAGAGCTCTCGGAGGGCAATGAGGACGATATGAAGACTTTCAATGAGGACATTGTCTGCAGTCATGGTACTTTCCCCTCATGGGCATCTATGACACATTTACTATGACATTGTACAATATTTGAAATGCTCTTTACTGTTACTGTTGCTTTTTCATAGAAACCCATCGATAGATCTGTGTTACGCCTTTTATCTGTATGTTTTTTCCTGTCTTAGGGGGTCTGAGTATTCTAGAGACTGAACGTAAGCTGGTGTCCTCTGAAGTTTGGACCAAGCTGAGGGCGTACTTTTCCAAAGCTCAGGAATTCACCCAAATTCAAGAGCCCTGTCATCATTGTTTTGTGAGTATACATTATCCCTTTTTCTATATAATTATGAAATAAATATTCCCTTTTTTCTTGTGTAACATTAGAAAATATCATGTTTTCAATCAAATTCAGTTACTTTTTTAAAAGCAAGCAACATTTTCTAATGGGTTATTTCAATATGCACATGAAAAAACATCGATTGAATTGCAACTATTCAAAAACAATTCAGTGATCGCACAATTTTGCCTACCACAGTGATTGTGTTTCTGTTCAACTATGCGATACAGACAAACAACTTGTCTAACTTGTCTAGTGACTGTGACTTGATTAAAGATTAATTGTCATGTGCAACATTTTTGTGGTGCAGTTCCTGGAAATAATTGGGTCGTGGGCTCCCTTAAACAGTGTTCAAAACATATTTGAAAAAATAATAATAACATATGTAATAAAACCTAAAACCATGTACATACGTTCTTACTTTTTGTGTCCAGCTGCATCTACACACCACACACACAACCCAGTAGCATGCCACAAAGGTGCTCACTGCAACACTATACACAGATGTTAAGGCTGTGTTTGCAGAACTTGTCCAGATAAAGCTGTGAGGAACGTTGTGGCATTAAAACATATCATTGTTGTCTGTCCAGACATTAGAGCAGGAAGAAAAGGACAATGAGGCTGTCAGTAAGATGATGGCCCTGGACCAGAAGAACCAGCTGCTCAACCTCTTCCATGAGAAGAACCGGCCGACACTCACCAAATGGCCTCAGGTAAACATAGAGCCAACACACAATATCATGACAGATAACTTCTGGGTATACAGTAAATGCACTATGGCTTCTCTCCCCAGGGCACAGATGTACTTTACATTGTCCCTCTTTTTTTTGTGGATGAGTGGAGAAAATTCATCAGGTATGTTGGTATCCTCGGTGAAGGGAATAAAATGATATCCATTTTTGCAGTTACACTATGAAAATAATTTAAACAAATACGCTTATGAAAAGGGGTGCATATCACTTTTTGAGCAAGGGGGTTATTCTTCCGTGTGTGTGTTCCGATGGGGGGTGGTGGTTTGCGCTGTCCGTGTGTTTCGGGGGGGGGGGTTCACAGGTACGCACAGGCGCTTAGTGACACAAGAGACTGCGGATGGATACTGCTTATGTGCACCCGTGCTTAGGAATTTTAAATTTGAGCCAGTTTGAGTCAGTTACCAACTACTACATATATATGAGTGTAATTTTTTGCCTTGCCCCTTTGTGTTTCCAGGAGGCCCACAAAATCATCCCCAGTGTCTAATGTTGGAAACAGTTTCGGGGGGGGGGGTTCACAGGTACGCACAGGCGCTTAGTGACACAAGAGACGTTACACATTCCAGATTTTTGCTGCGGATGGATACTGCTTATGTGCACCCGTGCTTAGGAATTTTAAATTTGAGCCAGTTTGAGTCAGTTACCAACTACTACATATATATGAGTGTAATTTTTTGCCTTGCCCCTTTGTGTTTCCAGGAGGCCCACAAAATCATCCCCAGTGTCTAATGTTGGAAACACTGTACTGCTCTGTCCACATGGAGGCTTCATGTTCACTTATGACTCTCTAATCAGCGGAGATGCACAACAGTGAGTTCTGCTTCCTTATAGGTGCCCTGTGGAGTTTGTTTGCAAAGCCACTTTTAAATATTATGACAAACATGTGTAACTGCCTTCATTCCTGGAATAGTGTCAAACCATTGGCAGGAATGAGTGCCTTGAATCCCACAGTGGCATTTAGGAAATCCTTTATTTAGCCAGTTTGTGTTTTTATATATACTAGATAATTTATGATAAATTGTGGACACTCTAAAAAAACTAAATCCAGTGAGGCAGAATTGTTAGTGTGCATGCTTACATTTTTTGTTACTTGCTTGAACTACTCTTGTACAGATCTACATTTTCAGAATTGCTTATTTAAAAGTGGACGAATGGAAAAAATGGGAATAAATTGTTGTGAAGTGTTACTTTCCTCTAACTAGTCGAGTTGCTTTAATGAAATAAACAAATATTACTGTCTGCACCCTGCTGTGCTCTCATGTTGTGCTGTTTGTCCTGCACAGTATAGCTCTGCTCTGGCCCAATGAGTGGGAAGTGATCAGCAGACTCTTCATTGTGGACCAGTCCATCTCAATCCACTGCTTCAAACAAACCACTCCCAGTGGCCCCACCATCCAGTACACCACTCAGCCCGGTAGGACTGCAAAGCTATCAGTAATAATGAGCCTGAAATGCACCCATTTCATGTACTTCTTTCCTAAATATATGTCTCACATCTGTCCGTCGTGTGTGTGTGTGTATGTATATATATACTGTATGTGTATATATATGTGTATTTATCTGAATAATATTCTTATATTATATTATATTATATTCTTATTTTTTTAGCTTCTCAATGTCCTTGATTCATTTGATATTGACATAGGTCTGTTGATTTGTTCAGATCTATGTTGGGAGTGCAGAGAGAGTTTCCTTTTCCAGCAGCAGCGGGACCTCAGAGAATACACCCAGGCAACCATCTATATCCGCAAAGTCATTGAAGACAAGAGGGTATGACATTTGATATTGACATAGGTCTGTTGATGTGTTCAGATCTATGTTGGGAGTGCAGAGAGAGTTTCCTTTTCCAGCAGCAGCGGGACCTCAGAGAATACACCCAGGCAACCATCTATATCCGCAAAGTCATTGAAGACAAGAGGGTATGACCAAAAGGACACTCATGGTTGATCAAATAGTAACAGGGGGTCACCGCACACTGAATCCTTGTCACCATATTGGCCACCCCAAACACTCGCCCATCACAGCCGTCACTAGTTTTCTTCGTGCAGAGCCCCGCTTCGCCCATCCCAACCCCCCGCTCCCTTACCAACACACACATTTCGGCGAGTATCTTATGTTTCCCATGCTTTCTTGAACTTTGTGATTTCCCGTCATCCTCTGCACAGATGTTGAAGGAAGCTCCTCCCGAGATGAACGCCAGCAGCTCTGAGGCAGAGGAGGAGAAAGAAGAACCTCCAAAGGTGGATGGAGAGAAAGACCCAGACTTCAGCCAGGTAGGTTCACCATGCTGCAGAGGTAAACTATAGTAACTGTAAGACTAGAAATCCTCCCTGGTTAAAGAAATTCAAAATATTATTTTTAAATATTATATTAAATAATGTCACTGTAAAACAAACATTATATATTCTGCCTGGACTGTTGGTCCATCACTGCGACCATTGTTTTTTTGTTTTGTTTTTTTAGTCTCACCACAATTACTTTTCTACAAGTAATTTATATCAGTTTTGGAGGAAGCCTTCACAGATGCTTGTTTGTCACAAACCATCTGTAACATCAGGTCATAAGAAAGTAACTTTACCTTGATGTGCAACAATCATTGATTTGATCTCAAACTTGACTGTCATGCATCTTTTGGTCTTGGCAAAGATGAGGAATAGCGGTGTCGGCTCTATATAAATTCACATATCTTCTCTTTCAGTCACAAGATGGTACAAAGCGACTAAAGCTGTGTGACGGCAGCCCAGCGCCAGCAGCTGCTGTTCCTGTCACCAATGTGACCAAACTAGGGGGAATCAGGAGAAGCACGCGTCACAGGAAACTGAGAGGAGAAAAAGCCCTCATTGTTTCAGCCAATCAGACACTGAAAGAGTTGAAAATACAGGTGAGGACTCCAAATCACTGCATCGAGTGCTGCTTCTAACAGGTCTGTTTACTCAAAACTAACTTAACTGTCATCCTGTAGATTATGCACGCCTTTTCTGTGGCTCCATTTGACCAGAACCTCTCCATTGATGGGAAAAGTCTAACAGACGACTCAGCCACACTAGGTAGTCTGGGCGTCATTCCAGAGTGCATCATCTGTCTGAAGGTACATACTTCTTTAATCCACTGGTGGCTGGATCTTTGACGTGGAAATCTTAAGCCCAACAGTTTTGATCTTGACATCTCGTGAAATCCTGACGGTAGTAATAGGCATTTACCTTACAATCCAAACTTCCATTTCATCGTTTCCTCACAGGCTGATGAGCCAATAGCAGATTATGCTGCGATGGATGATGTATATCAGGGTAAGAAGTCTTATCTTTAATCTCAACTCTAGTTGCTGCATTAGCCTTTATTTAAAAACAAAGGCCAAAGGCTCATGCTCTAACACTGATTCTTTCTTTACAGTGAGAATGCCTGAAGAGGGATTTAAAGGTGAGCCTACCATTTCTTATTTTGTTTATTCATTTCTACAATAAGTAAGAAGTTAATGTCACAGAATTTGTTAATTTATTTCTGGAATATGCAGGAAGGGAAGGTCTCTTAATTGTCTACCCTGATGAACAGAATAAGTTAACTTCATTGTTCTCTTTGAAAATGTCATTGTAGAATTTTAAGTTCCCTCTCAAATTTGGGAAGGCCTGGATTTGACATATTTGGTTCTGATTGAACCGTATTGATTATCGATTTTGACTGTTAGGCACTGAACGTTGAGCACATCGTTATCTTATGTATTTTATCTTATACTTTCATTTTTTTATGCATAGTGGATTGGGTCAACACATCTTTTCATGTTCTTGTTTTTGTTTTTTATGGTTAGTGTCCGTTCTGATTCTGTATATATTTTGTGTCACTTTGCAGGCACTGGGCTTCTCGGGCACTGAGGATAGCTGTGCAGCTATCACTGAAAAAAAGCTTGAATTTGTCAAGTATCCATATATAAATAAGTGCTTTAATTTGTTGTTTTTTTTACATTTGAGTAGGCTTTCTTTAATAAAACTGTGACTGTTGCAAAGCCACTGTTTTTCCTCTACATAAGGTTAGTTGGCCTCTGATATTTAAAATTCCTGGTCATTCTGAAGGACGATGTGTAGTGCTTCTGCCTGAAGCAAAATGGATTTGTTGTATTCTGAGGATTGTCTTCGGTAAAATTCTACTGTTACTTATGAAAATGGGCTTTGTTTTTGACTATTTTAAATTATGGCACAAGTCAAATCTAAAAAAGTGTCTCTTTCCATTACGCGGAAGCTTGTGTTCTCACTGCACAGTTTTTCAGGTTTGACAGAAGAGTGACGAGTAACTGTTAAGTATTACAATTATAACTGCTCCTAATGTTAGAACATTTATTACCTCTAAATTAAATCTTTATCCATAAAATTCCATGTGGCATTTAGAGATACATAGCTACTCGGAATGTATAGTAACAGATTCCTGCAGGTGTCTCTGCAGTGTAAACCTTATGTGATGGAAGTGAGAGATGGAGTGAAAGCAGTGTAATGTCTTGTACTTTTCAGTTATTTCTTATGGACAATAAAGTTATTTTCAAAACCCTCTGTCCTAATATGCTTGTAATAAATAGATTAGACACATGGCCGGTTGAAATGTGGTACAGTGTTTATTACAGTAACTCGGGAATTCGAGTCATTTCATGTGTCATGTGAAGGCTAGAATTGAATGCAGCATCTACATAAGAGTATGAATTGAAACTAGTGTCCATGTATTAAGTTGTCTGGATAAAGAAGTACAGAGTTTATAGTTCTGACAAAATCTAACTAAAAACATTACTGTAATTATCTTCAAACACTGTTACAGGGTCACATTTGTGTAGGACATTCTACACTCAGAATATTAGTGACGGCAACAAATCCTTTCTTTAGCATAAGAGAATTTGACATTACCAACAACAAATGCCTTCATAACATTCAATATCACTTTTCTATCTGGAGAAATTAACATATATGAATGCGTTCTATGTTTTTGCGAAGAATTCAATAAATATATGTTTACAGATATTCATAGATCCACTTCTGCAAGAGATTTTCTTTTTTAAGATTGATATCAATGTGACACAACATAGGCTTAAATCTAACCTAACTGGCAAATTCTTGTTGATCCATGACAAATTGTATTGTTTTAGTTTGTATTATTTCTCTTGAACATTCCCTTTATCTCCCTTGTAAACGTACACTGGCAGCGTAGGCTTTTTCTTTTGAGTTCCCACAAACAAAAAAAGGTGCTCCCAGAGCTTCATCATAAAGCACCCGGGGCATCTCGTCGGTTGAACGAATTGGATTGAATTGAACAAATTCATGATCCAAGTCTGCGTGTTTTCCTAGTTGTTTCCTTAACGTGAAAATACGTTCACTTTGTGTAGATGTTGTTCTGTAGACAGGGTGGGTGAAAAGCAGAAGAGCAGATGTCACGCCTTTATGAGAGCGCACGGTTCCTTAACCGGAAGCGGATTCATTTAGGCGCTGCACCGGCCGTCGCCATTTTCAAAACGGTTAAGCTTTATTGTGCAGAGCACATATTCACATTTGTCCAGCCAAGGCGTTTAAATAAAGAGACGGATCGTTTGAATCACTGAAGGTAAAGACTCTCAGTGAGCAGGGGCTGCCATCAGACGCTAGTCCGACTGCACTTATGTCACCCAGCTAACATATGTGCTATTTTCTACATGACATTACCTTTTGCTGTTGAAGCTAATGATGGCTGGCGCGATCGGGTCGGCTAGCTTGTGTGTTATCAGTATTCACTGACTATGGAAGTCAGTAAACAAGTGCTAGTGACTGTGGTGGAACTTAACCCAAATCCGATGACACCTTTTCGTACGCCTAATTCATGTTGCATAACATGGACATGGCTTTGCCAATTACAGACAAATAAAGCAGTGACTACATCATGTATACACGGTATCATCAGAATAACCCGTCTATGCTCTGTCCCACTAATCAGCTGTAGAACATTTAACAATGACTAAACAAGTTCCACACGATTCCATCCACACTATGATTATGCGCACTATTGGGGCTACTTTAAACGCCTTGCGTGTCATGTGCCAGAGTGTGAATGCGTTTGACATTACGTCCTGTCCTCAAAAGAAAGAGCGGAGGAGGCTGCCCTCCCGGACCATCAGACAAAAAACAAAATGATGGAACTGCCCAACTACAGCAGCCAGCTGATGCAGCAACTTTGGGCCCTGAAGAAGGAGGGCCACTTCTGTGATTGCACCATCCTGGTGGGAGACAGTCCTCACAGGGCACACAAACTGGTGCTGGCCGCCTCCAGTATGCTCTTCAGGTAGTGGGAGTGCTTTTCTTTAATATTAGCCATATAGTTTGATTTGCTGGTGAGCTTCATAAATAATATTTCAATTCAATATTCAATATTTAAATGTGTGCCTACTGATCACCCACTGTGGATCATTCTAACTTTACTCTGTATGCCCGGCTTTGATAACACCAGTAACCAAATGATTGTCTTTACATACCTACTGTCAAATCACCTGTTAACGACGAGATTAAAAAACAAAGCAAAAGAAAGTACTATGTACATGATATGAACATATGAATATGCAACTCCATGCTGTTTGTTTGTAACAAATGTTAACCTTTTTTTCAAGTCTTGTTTAAGCCGGCCATGAAGGACTGCAACTAATGATGTTACCACTTCATCTGCAGAATCGGTTATACCTAGTAGTGAGACTGGGAGTATCTTTTTTGATTAACTGGGACAAAAAATGGTCTTTATCTTTTTCAGGTCTCTCCTGGATGACTCTGACATCATCTCCATTGACACGGCCGTCGTGTCATCGCAGGAGTTTGGCTACCTGCTGGACATGGTGTACACGGGCAAGCTGCCTCTCGGCAAACACAACGTCAGTCGCATCGTCGCAGCTGCAGACAACCTGCAGATGTTTGACGTGGCTGTCGGCTTTAAAAATGTCCTCACCACCCTCGTGAACCAGCAGCCCACAGTCCCAGACCTCTCAATGCACACGTCATACCTCAGCATGGTCCACCAAGCCCAGAGCATGAGCCCTGAACTTTCAGCCTCATCTGACAAGGACAATTCCACTTCAGAAAAGACAGAGCTAAAGGATGAGCTGAAGGATGAAGACTCTCCGGGTGACAGTGAAGAGGCAAAGGAATCATCATATAAAAGAGCCTGTGTGGAGCTCTCTGAGGCCTCAGGTGAGTTTCAGCAACACAACCTAAATATAATCCAAATGTAAAAAGAATTGCACATAAAAAATCACATTCACTTTGTGTTGGACTTTGGAAGAAGCGAAATCCTCAGAAACTCCTGTGGATGAAAGCGAGACGGAAGCCAACATGTCATGGGAGTCTCCCCCTGGTCTTCTGGGACGTTCCTCTCAGCTGGTGGAGCTGCTCACTAACATATCTTCTGTCCTGGAGCTGCTGAGCCAAGCAGCACAGGCCAGTCTGGACGACAAGGAGAGACGGGTAGACGCATTTTTCTACCCGCAGTTAAAACTTAAATCTTAAAAATATTGTTGCATTTACCTGCTTTCTGCAGTCAGAATTAAATAAGTGCCTGATATTTGAATGGAGCATAGTTTAGTGCTTTGCAAGTTGTAACGAACAAAGATATGAATTAGGCGAATACATACATCGTGTTGAGTTAACAACAACAACAAAAAAGTCGTGGGGGAATCAGCCTTTTTCTGTTCCCCTCTGGATGAACTCTATTTTCACTCTTAGGTGCAGAACAGTGGATGAAAAGTGTCAAACAGTGGTGGAGTTAGAGGAGTAAGTGAGGCAGACCGTATTCAACAGCACCACGAACCACACTATTTCATACACTTCATACTGCCACGTAAAGACTGGTATTTAAAATACATAAATATATATAAAAAAAATATCTTACAGGGGATCTACCTGTACATTTAAAAAGAGACACTTGAACGGGACATTATTTTCATGAACGTGAAGAAAACAGAGCAGACAAGACAAATCTTACAAAAACGACAATTAGGAATGAAGGCCTGTCTCTCACCTCACTCTACTTGTCTTCTCTCAGGTGGTGTGTCAGTGCTGTGAGGAGGCAGATCCCAGATCAGCGTTGGAGAAAATCATGAGCAGGGTAAATGAAGGGCAGCTCAGTAAGGGAGTGCTCCTCAGGCTGCTTCTGGCTGTCCATCAGAAAGCCTCTTCCTCCTTCCCTCCATCACTTGTCTCTCTGTTGGAGGAGGAGTGGGACCAAGAGGAGGAGAGGAGGACACTCGAAACAAACAGCAATCAAACAAGTGCTACGGAAGAACACCTACTGGGTATGTGGATAGCTTTCATCTGAAAATGCTTTACAAAACTCTCTGTTCTCAAAGAGTTCCGTTACTCAGTTCACAGTTCAAAAAACGTGTATCTTCATATTATCTGTTGTTTGACATTGTTTCCGTCTTTTACAGCAGAGTCAGAACAGCAGAGCGGTGCAAGAAGTGAAGAGAACGAAGGGGAGGAGGACGACGAAGACAGCGCAGAGGAGAATGCAAGCGATGACAACGATACCAAAGATAAGGCGGACTCCCCTGCCCCGCCGTCACCCTCGTCTTCCTCCTCCTCCAAGCCCTTCGCCTGCCGCTGGTGTAAGAAGGGCTTTGTCTACAAGTGTCGCATGCTGGCCCACCTGAAGCGCTGCTCCATGTCTCAGGAGTGTGAGCGTCAGTGTCCACTTTGCCCGTCCAAGCTGGCCAACGCGCGGGCTCTGCAGCGCCATCGAGCCGAAGCTCACCGCGACACCAAACGTGTTAAAAACAAAGTCGCGTGTGACCTCTGTGGACGGACCTTCGCCCATCCATCAGGTGAGAGCCCGATTGGTCCTGTTCACGTTCCTAGGGTTTGTGTCCTGTCCGATGCGACATTTGACATGTCCTGACTCTTCTCAATGAGGAGAGAGAGCATGTGTACAATAGAGATGTAGATATATTTGAGGATATAATGGAGATAAATGTGTACAGATACATATTGAAACAAAGCTTAATTGTATTAACGTTCAAAAAACACATAAATGTTGACTTTAATATTTATTGCAATGATATATATTTTCTCCCAGAAGATTAACTTCATACGTCATACGTCTGATACTTCATTTGCTGTCACGTTGCTGTTTACATTTCTCAATGAACCGAGTGACTGTTTTTGACGAGCAGCAAGCTTCGGAGATTTGGAGTACGTGTCACGTCTCTGCTTGCTGTTTTTCCACTGCAGGTATGATTTACCACAAACGGACTGAGCACTTTGAAGAGAAGCCCTTTGCTTGTGAGGATTGTGGCGCAAAGTTCGGTGCCAAATCCTCTCTGAAGAATCACATGCGGCTGCACACGGGGGAGAAACCGTACCGCTGCAAACACTGTGACATGAGCTTCAGCGTGGCTGCTGCCCTCGCGTACCACACCAAGAAGAAACATTCCGAGGGTAAGATGCACACATGCACACGCTAGGTTAAGATATTTGCCTTGGCTTCCATTCATTTGGACAGCTTTACGAAGGCCATATCCCTAACCCTGACCTGTTTCTAGTCTCTGACCTTACTAATTCATTATTAGTTATCAATAATTGTGCCTAGTAAGCAATGTGGTTTGGTCTCCACGAGGACTACTTTTCAGCACAAAATATGATCATATCTGTACATACAATACTGAACTATTGTTGTAACTGTGACACATAATGGCCATCAATAGAATATTTTTCGAAATGGGGTCAATCTGCACTAAACCAGGGAAATCAAATCTTCAGATCCTTGTTGTGTTGTGTTGTTAAAGTGTGTCACTGAGGTGGCATGTACATTTGAGTTCATCCCTTAGGATAACATCTGTTTGTTTTTAGGGAAGATGTATGTGTGTCAGTACTGCAAGGCCATCTTTGCCCAGTCCATTGAACTGACACGTCACGTGCGCACACACACTGGTGATCGTCCGTACGTGTGTCGGGAATGCGGCAAAGGCTACAGCCAGGCCAGTGGACTTACTGTCCACCTACACACCTTCCACAGTAAGAAACCCCTCTCTGTCCCGTACGACTCGAACAGCATTATGAATCACAGTGAATGCGATATGATTTTCTCCCGCTGTCTGTCAGACTTGTCGGAGCCCCACGACTGTCAGAAGTGCTGTCTCAGCTTCGCCTCGCTGGAGGAGCACCTGCAGCACATCCAGGAGTTCCATGCCAAGGAGTTCCACAAGTGTCCCACCTGCAACAAAGTGTTCACCAGTGCTGTCCTGCTCGAGAAGCACAAGGGCACACACACCGGAGCCAAGCCCTTCAGCTGCGACCTGTGCAACAAGTCATATCAAGTAGGACCAGCTGCCCCGTTGTCACCGTGAGGAAGCGTTGCTTGGTTGAGCCCACACATACTTGACATTTATTTCCCTTCTGTTGCCACAGCAACTGTCAGGACTCTGGTACCATAACAGGACCAATCACCCCGACGTGTTCGCGAGCCACAACCGGCACCTCAAGACCCTGGTCCAATGTGAACTTTGTTTCAAGTTCTTCCCCAGTGCTGCCAGTGTGGCCAAACATCGGGCGTCTGAGCACCAAGGTTAGGACAGCCCACGCCTGAGTCATATGGCTCAACAGGGCTGTGCTTATTACTTTCATTCATCCCAGGAGTTAAAATACTGTAACACCAACTAGTGCCATTATTTAAAAAATGTGGCGGCTGTAACATAGGACCCGTGGTCTTTGTGGAGAAACAGGTTTGGATTGGATTGCCTCCACCAATGGGTCCAGCAGATGATGTCAGCTTATATCAGGGCCAGCCCTCACAATGTCAGAGCCCTTGTTCAGATTTTAGATCGCGACCTCCGACATTACAATGGTACGCCCGTTAAAGAGCTTTAAGAGTAAGTAAAATGTTTTTGTTATCAGTTGAGTTAATGTAAGCGCTCAATAGTCTTCATAAATCACTTTTTGAAGAAAAAAAATCCCAACCTGATTCAATTTCACTGCCGCAATTCCAGTAGGAGACTATATGTGATCCATCACACTGGGCATGGTTTCTGCTGTGGCTGAGCGTACCTGTATCGTAAATTCTTGTCTACATTACAACAAGATCATTAATCACCAGAGGCTATCATTGTCATTTTCATTTTGTAGAAGTTGTATTCAGTTGTCATCTTTTTCACATCATTTCTCTTTGCTGATGCTGTTTGTGCCTCCCCCAGGCTCGGCCGTGGTGGCGTGGCAGTGTCCGTACTGCTCTGCTGCTTTGGGCGGACAGGTCGAGCTTCAGGAGCACGTCGGCAGCCAGCACATCAGCGAGAGCACATTCAGCTGCGCACTCTGCGCCCTGGTCTGCGCCTCCCAGCTGGAGCTGCAGGATCACCTGCTCTCCTGCCACATGGAGAGCCAGGAGCCAGAGGCTGGACAGGAGAAGGCCTCCGGCTCCCTTACAGTAAGGCCCTCTGCTCTACCCCAGCTACAATGGAACTGCTGTAGACATAGTCCCGCACACTTTCACACTATCAGCCTTCACATTTTAGATCGGATTAGCTTAAACCATATAATGAATGGATGGATGATTAAGGTATGTGCTATTTTGAGGGTGGATAGCTATTTCTGTCTATTTTAGTAAGTCACATGGAAGAAGTTCTTGCAGAAAGACTTCCTAGCAATGTGATTAATGTTGTTTGAGGCTCTCGTTAACCCCACAACTATCCCAAGTAGTTTTGTTAGTCAAATAAAAAACAGGATTTAATTAGTCCTTTTATGATCTTAACAACCTTTCAAAGAGCTAGACACTACAAGTTGCTACATGTTTTTTCCCATTCACACACATGGCAGGTCACGAACCAAAGTGTCCTTGGACCAGACACTGAACCCCAAATTGCTCACGACAGCATAGCTGGCAGTGTATGAATGGATTGATTGCAAAACTGTGTGCTTTGAAAACTGATCATAATGAAAAGAAGTACAGGATTATACGTTGACTTAGTATAAAAGCGTTAAACTTTTGATTTCACACGAGTCACACTCTCGGGCCTGTGGGCTGTCTGACCTCACCTGACTTCTTGAAGCCTTTGTCCTAGAATTCACAGACATCAGTATATTTAATATAAAGCTTCTTTGTCAAATCAGGTGATCCCATCAGGTCCAACGGGCGATGAGTCGGTCATCTCTGCGGGGCAGGCACAGCTGGCAGCTGCACAGCAGGTTTTTGTGGCCCTGGCAGGTGGAGAGGGTGCCTCATCAGCAGAGGTGGTGGAAGTCAACATGTACGACCTGCTCAACAGCTCGGTCACCTTCATCTGTGAGGACAAACCATCCCAATCTCACTCTTTGCTGTGAACTTTGATCTATGTAGGAGCATTCTGGACAGTGAACCAAGTTACGGTTTTATTTCCTCCTCTGATCTTTTACCACAACACAGGCTAAATTGCCAAGCTCACAAGCCAAGAATCTATGTATGATAATTTATAGTCCAACAATATTTTTACTGTGGTAGAGCCGTTCTGAAGTTTTAAATAAATGTGACGCAATGTTTGTTGCACTTTAATTTATAAATAGAAAACTTGAGTTGTCCCCAAAGATTATGACATGTCAAACTCCAAACAAAAAAGGCATGAATCTGAAAAAATTTAACAACGTGATATACATAATCCCGTAATAATGATGATAATTAAAATTTCAAGTTGTGTTGATTGGGGTAGCCCTGTTTGCTTTCGGGGGGTACAACTGCCACAAACGTTGGCCAAAACATTTAAGGTTCACACAATTTCAAAGAACTGACTGACTGAATAGATTTGTTTTAGGTTGATTTAATAACAAAGGTTAAATCTCAAAAAACTTCAATTTTGGTTGATAGAACAGACAACTTTTAGGTACAAGCCTGCTGAATAGGGAGGTTGCAGTTCACCTGTCTATCTGTAAGTCACATTAGAACTCACCTGAGTGCTGGCACTCATTCCCTGAGTACACGTTTCCAAATCTGCCGATCCCTCCACTAAATTCCACCCATGACCCTAAATCTAACTCTTAATCCTAATAAGCCCTTTGAGTTTGTGAGGACCGATTTTGCTCATGATGATGGTTTTGAGGGTTTTTAGACCCTCACTTTTTGCACTATTGCCTGAATGGATAGAACTTGATTACTCAACACTTGATGATCCCAAACCCAAAGGGGAAACATGTTTTTTGCAGATTCATTTAAATCCGAAATCTCGAAAATCCACTCTACAACCTTCATCTTTTGCATAAGATAAAAAAAAAACTTGCCTGCTTATCGGTGCTGAGCAGGAAGTGTACAGGCTGTGATTTTTTGGGAGCTATGCGACCGGACCACATCGGAGATGTGTAATAAAAGCTAAAAGGGCTACGGCGCCCTGTAAAGCTGCATAGTGATGTGATTTCATGTCTTATGTGAACATTCTGTTCAGTGATAATTTAAAACAAATTGGTTGATGGAGCTTTCATGCTGTAATGCTTCATGTAGCTCTAGCAAGCGGCCAATCACGCGACATAAAATATCAGCAAATAAATAAATAGTTACAATCTGGTGTAGAATCATCCACGGCACATTCATAACTGGAGCTCAATCAAACAGAAGAGGGTGCTCCATATTACATACGGAAAGCAGACTACAGTCATTGTCTTACATTAAGTACAGATGTTTTTGTTTGCTCTCACTGCATATGTAGTGCAAATATTCCTCCGGACGGGCAAGGGGCCGAAGCAGTTCACCAGCGACACATAAGAGGGTTCTCAATTCTGAGAATGTTTACACACTATCCATAACCTTTAAGTTCATAACCTCTACCCAAAATGTATGTCATACCCTAAGGAGCCATCGTTCCTTTCAATAATTACTCATTCATCTCATGGAATAGCTGCTAGCCTGCTGCTAAAATCCTGGTGAATGAACGTGCATGTTCATCTCATTGAGGAAGTGTATGTAATCTTATTAGTCATCTGTGTGAACAAAAAACATTTTATGAGGGTGCAGATTTGCAGAACAAATCATCAGTTTCATCATCAGAGCATAAGTGAACACAGTTTATCAACAGTCAATTTACTGTTTAAGATGTGCATATCTGACCCTTAAACTACATATGCTATAGATAATGGATGGATCTTTATCTCAGCTTCACACTTTTTTCTCGTGGCTACAATTACTGACAAAAAAAAGGCTGAAAATAAAGCTGTTGTACATGAAAGACAGAAACCCAGGGGTTTGTGTTCTTCTACTGTCTCTGAAACAACCTAAGAGTCTGCTGGCCTCTCACAGTCGGACTCCAATAAGGCCACTGAGAGAGTAAAGTGACTTTGTCCCGTCCTCTTTGCCTCCTAACTGGTGATCTTCTTGCGGGGCAGGTAAGAACTAGTGATCTGGTTCATCACCACCAGGGCCGGAAAGAAGGGCAGCAGGAGGAAAGCCCACCACGCCACCCCTTTCACCGTGGCCTGGAACCAGTCCGAGAACATGGCCGACACCACAGTGACCGTGGACAGCAGATAGACCACCAGGCCACAGGTGGCGTGGTACAGCTTCAGTTTGGGCCGGGAGGAGGAGAGGCGCAGCAGCTTAGGGAAGACCACGCACACGCCGCAGGCCGTTTGGAGCACAGTGGCAGCCACGGTGCAGATGCCCAGGAGACTATGCCAGGAGACCAGGTGGGGGCGCTCTGAGACGTTCTTGCTGGCCACCATGAAGCCCAGGCCAGAGACGGAAGCTATGAGGACTAGAGCTTGACACAACCAGTGGAGACGGACTTTACCTTTGCGAGATTTGAAGCAGAAAAGAGATCCCTCGGCTGAGAAGAGGAGGATGCCCTCAGTCATACACAGGCAGTACTACAGGAAGAGAGACTGTCAGTTACTGGTTATCAGGAACAAGTGAAGACTGTGTGTCACAAAGGAGCACAAAACAAGATGTTCTGATGTAAGAAAATAATGATTGAGGTGAGCTTTCCTTTGTTAGTTTGGCCTCCTTTGTCTTACTTGCAACACAAAAGTCAGACAGACAGGTTGAGCTGTTTATTAAAGTGATCCGCACAAGTCACAGACAGGTCACATCACTGCTGCATAACTTCTTGTCAAAGTGACACATCTCTTCAACTGTCAATCAAAACTAAACATTGTCATATCAAAGAGAGAAGCGGCCACATAAAATGAACACTGCAGAGTGGACATTATTGTGTCAGGATGGACTTAGCACGACAAGGCTTTATAAATAATAAATGATTAAAAATAGAAAGAAGAAAAACAGACTTGTGGATCAAAGTATATACATGTACAGTATATGCCCATACGCTATGATGACTCATCACACCAGACTGACATGATCAGGCTGTGGTTCAGTCCAATCTATAAAATGGCTCTCATTGACCTCTTCTAGGTCACTTTGTAACATGATATCTGCTTCCTATCTATTATTCACTGGGAAACAAGATGGAGACACACAAACCAGTGGGTGTGAAGGTAAAGGCAAATATGCAGCAATGTTCTTTCATTTGTTGTAGTTGTTCACTCTACCAGATATAAGGATATATACTGTATCATGATTCTCTCAAGATCATTGAAAAAAAAAGTCTTATTCTAATAAAAGACATATATACTTAACTATTTGATATACAAGTAAGTACCGGCATATGATGACACAGTGCCTTCGAATTCAGTGTGTGATGATGGAATTTGTAAAGAACCATGTTGCATTCACTTGAAAAAAGCATTAAAATAAGTGTTATTGCCCTTTTTTAAATAATAATATATTTTACTTGTTAATTCAGAATGAATTCCGAAACTCTGCAAAGTGAATGCGATATGCTTCCATAGATTTGCTGCTATATGGCTATTTTAAAAATGCTGTATACAGAGTACACAGCACAGCAGGTCGACACAGAAACAAGTAAGTGGAAACAAAGCAGGGCTGAGCTGGTCAAGAAAAACGCACAAACCATCCAAGTGTTAAAGCTACATAACAACTCTTCACTCTGTGTGTGTGTGTCTGTGTGTGTGTGTGTGCGGGCCAATAGAGCGAGTGACAGGTAAGAGGGTAGGGTCATATGTGTGACTATCAACTTACTGCAAAAGACATTAGAACTGGATGCCAGGAAAACAGACCTGGAGCAAAGAGAAACACCAATGAGCATGAAAAAGTCTTACATCACAGAACTTATGAGTGATCACTAAGCTCATAGTAACTTTTGTTGCTGTCACCAAACTATTGTCTGTCTGCACACAAACGAATTACTGGAGATAGTGGGCTGATGTTCAGGAGAGACCCTATTGTCAGAATAGTGCATCATACAACAGTATGAGCTCGTATACCCCTCAGACATGAACATTCAGAGGCTGGTTGTTGTTTCAAACATGCAAAGGTTAACTGATGATATAAAACTGTCACTCTTTGCTAGTAAAATATAATAAATATAATATAAAGGCAGGTACATCATTAATGAATAATATGTGAAGTATTCCATGCCATAAACGTTTGACCTAATCTGTTATGAGCCTTTGTCATCAACGGACAATGAAAACGCATTAATTTTGCTTTCACTTTAAGGGAGGGTGTTAATTTGACAAATAAAGGAGTAAAGGAGTAGGAATAATCTTTTTTTTTTTTTTTAACATTACAAAATCTACGGTTCCAAGCAAACGAAGAGGGGTATGGTTTTTGACATACTAATTATTAATTCGAAACGAATAAATATAATTCAATAAATATAATGAAGACCATGTCACCACACCACACTGGCAGGTGCCCCAAGTCTACGTATTTCACTCACTGGTGCCGGGCCGGGACAGCAGGGCGATGATGAGGGTCAGGCCCAGGCCGGTGACGTGAGCGGCTATCACGGCCGCCCTCCGCAGCCACACGTAGAGCCAGAAGTCCCGCATCCCCATCCCCTCTCCCAGCGGGCTGTACTCCACATCGGACGGCATGCTCCCGGGCCACCTGCTGCTGGCTCCGGGGCGTGCTGTTTGAGCTGCGCGGAAACTGAGAGACGCCGGGACATCACACCGGCTCCATAATAGCGTAGGTTAGGACGCGGGAAAAGCCCAAAAGAAACGCGACGTCTGTTCCGGCTCCAAACAACAACACGCATCTACTTCCGGTATACAGTGTGTGGCGTTTTATTGACATGATTGGATAGGTATACGCGCGTGCGCACTGCTCACTCTCCACTATTTCACACGTCACACCTCGTAAAGTGAAGTCATGTTGCTTTTGAGGCAACATCCACGAGTTTGTCTGTGAAGGTTCTCAGCCATCCAGGTCATGGTAATATCAAGTGCGATTCAAGTAAGCAACTGGACTGGTTGAAAATGTCTTGAAGACGTTTCACCTCTCATCCGAGAGGCTTCTTCAGTTCTAACTAGCTGCTGGAAAAGTTCAGGTATCAAGTGCGATTCAAGTAGGCAACTGGACTGGTTAAAGATTTCTTGAAGACGTTTCACCTCTTATCCGAGAGGCTTCTTCAGTTCTAACTAGCTGCTGGAAAAGTTCAGGTATTTATCCTCCGCGAGATTAATAGATAATCAGAGGATGAGTACCTAATTAGAGGACCATTGTGTCAAACTTGCAGGTCGTTGGCCATCTGGCCCAGATTCAGGTTGTGGGTTTCGCCGGAGTCTGGGTGTAAATGAGGGTCGTTAGTTTCACCTGAGATATCCTTTGAGTTATTGTTCTTGTTTACCTTCCTAGGGAGAGAGTGAAGGACAGCATTGTAAGTGGCTGAGAGATGGTGTCTTAAACCTCCACCTCTGTTCAGTGATGGTTTCTCTGTTCTAGCAAAGATGGCTTCTTTTACTCCTCTTTCAAACCATCTGTCTTCCCTGGCCAGAATGTGAACGTTTTCATCCTCAATTGAGTGTCCACTGTCCTTCAGATGTAGATGAACAGCTGAGTCCTGGCCAGAGGAGGTTGCTCTTCGGTGTTGTGCCATGCGTTTGCGCAATGGTTGTTTTGTTTCTCCTATGTATAAATCAGAACAGTCCTCGGTGCATTGGACTGCATAAACCACATTGCTTTGTTTGTGTCTAGGAAGCTTGTTCTTAAGGTGGACCAGCTTCTGCCTCAGGGTGGGTTTGAAATAAACCGGGATGTCGTGTTTGTTGAAGATTCTCCGGATTTTTTCCAGAGACTCCAGCAACATACGGAATAACCATGTTTTTCCGCTTGCTGCTGTTTTCTTCTACATTCGCCCTCTTTTGCCTGGTAGTTTTAACGAAAGCCCAGTTTGGGTAGCCACGGGTTTTGAGGGCTGCCTTGACACGGTTCTGTTCCTTCTGTTTGCCCTTCGTGTTTGTTGGTATTGTTGTGGCTCTGTGATTTAGAGTCCTGATGACTCCCAGTTTGTGCTCCAGAGGGT
>JAFBJU010001120.1:1524015-1551515 GCA_016785305.1 Colistium nudipinnis
ATCTACTTTTTGATTCCCACCACCCCCTGGAGCACAAACTGGGAGTCATCAGGACTCTAAATCACAGAGCCACAACAATACCAACAAACACGAAGGGCAAACAGAAGGAACAGAACCATGTCAAGGCAGCCCTCAAAACCTGTATGTTAAGCAGTACAAAACTAAGTATTATTTCTTAAGGAG
Organism: Colistium nudipinnis; assembly: GCA_016785305.1. Taxonomy (NCBI): domain Eukaryota; kingdom Metazoa; phylum Chordata; class Actinopteri; order Pleuronectiformes; family Rhombosoleidae; genus Colistium; species Colistium nudipinnis. Next base: position 1,524,199 of record JAFBJU010001120.1, read on the forward strand.
AAGCGTCCGTAACAGGGCAAAAAAATACAAACAAAAAAACAATTTAAATAGGCTGTACTTCAATTAGAGTTGTTGTCTCATGAGTTAAGCATCTACGGCGTTTCATTAATTAAATTATCTTTAAATAATCGAATAATTATAATTTCTGCAACTAATATCTGTATTAATATGTACTTATTTTTGAAGAGCAAATTACTGTATGCCAGATGGTTTTTGAACGCATCCAAAAAATGTGACTTAAGGTCCACGGAAATAAAACTAATCAATGCAGTTTACTTATAAAGGACAGACCCACAATCTGAATGACCCACCATCATACACTGTGTGTTTACTAGATGTAAATATTATGGGAAACTAAAGAGGAAAATCAAATGCCTCGATTGAACACAAAGAATGTGTCACACAAACCAAGTGTGAAGGACATTTTTAATCATTTTATAAACCAACATATTTTATTTAGCAGCATAACCGGATGGTCTTGAGGTATTTCTAAATTCATATTCAGAATTTCATCCAACTTTTCCCCAATTCTCCCTCCGACATTCATCCAAACAGCAAACACACACACACACACACCCACTCGTACATCAACATGTGCTCAATTGACAAAATACAGACATACAGTCACACAGACACGCACACATTTGAGTCCTGTTGCCTCAGAGGCCGCAGAGCTGGCTCCCTCATAGTGGCTTGTAAGGCAGGCACACTTAATGGTGCAGTTTTGGCTGCAGGGGGAGAAAGAAATATTTGAAATCAATACTTTCATTTTGTCAATTCATTTGTATGTTCATTATATATAAAAATGCAAAAGTTGGAGCTGAGAGACAGCATGAGAACAGGGCGACAAACGTCCTACAACCTAAGTTACATAATATAGTCTCTTTGAGTTGGACTAATTCTGGCCCTACTACAGACACAATGAATTGCAAATAGCCCATAGACTGACAACTACATTTACCTGATTATGAACAGGGACTTATTTACAGTCGAGACCCTTAGTTTTACGACAGTTTAAAAACAAGTGTGGGAGACTGGACTCCAGACAGGGCCCATTTTTTTAAGGATACTGAAGGGATTGGACACTTGGCTACTGAATGTTTCTTGGGCAACTGTGTGTTGTTTCAATATTGGCTTGTGCATGAATTCACATGTGGCTCAGACTTTACTGAGAGCTTCCATTTAGACTGAGACGCAAGATGTCAGATTACTGACTTAGCTCCAGCTACAACTGTCATCGACATGACACAAAAAAAGCTCACAAAGAAACGGTCAGAGCTCTGGAAACAATTCTATGGACTCAATCTGACACATGTGTAGCTGATGCACATTTCATCAATCATTATAAGGGTGAAGAGGATCAAGATGGAATAATTCATCACCTGATTTCAACCAGAATAGGGAGTTAACCTCTTAACTTTGTACACTCTGTCAAAATAGCTTCTTGTCCAACACAGTTCTTTCTATAAGATTGTAAATTCAGACAAATTAAAGCCAAGAATGTGATGCAGTTTTTCTTCTTTTAATTATATGTGCTAAGCTCTGAGCCTGAAACCTTGAAATGTTTACATGTCCACATTTCTTTAATGCGGACAGTCTATATGATTTAGAAATATACTATTCTTTATGAATAAAAAAAAAATATGTATATATATATATATATATATATATACACACATACATCTTCAGATACATTTAATAAAGATACGTAATCTGATTAACAACCTACTGTCAAGGCCTCTGTAGATAAGCTCTAGCCGCGATTAATAGTGATTCAAGATTAGTGTGGGTACAGGAGACTTTTACCACATATGAACAAGGAAAATTATCCCTGCTTTACTCTTCTGCGAACTTACCTTTTGTGTGCCGATTTTCTTCTCCAAGCCCCCAGCCAACCCCCCACCTTTACTTTCCTTCCAGGGGTAGAAATTAGGGCGTGGGGATGAGGTGGTGGCAGAGCTGGAGGAGGAGGAGGGCAGGCGGTGTGCTGAGGCTTTGGAGGAAGATTAGTGTGGGTACAGGAGACTTTAACCACATATGAACAAGGAATAGTGTATGGGGCATATAGTAAAATTCTCTTCCAAATTATCCCTGCTTTACTCTTCTGCGAACTTACCTTTTGTGTGCCGATTTTCTTCTCCAAGCCCCCAGCCAACCCCCCACCTTTACTTTCCTTCCAGGGGTAGAAATTAGGGCGTGGGGATGAGGTGGTGGCAGAGCTGGAGGAGGAGGAGGGCAGGCGGTGTGCTGAGGCTTTGGAGGAGGGCAAGTGCTCCTCCATGTTTCCCCCCTTGCGTTTTTTCACCAGCCCCTCGAAGCCCCTCCCACTGCCCTGCCCGTGGAGTCCTGAGTCTCCAGCGCCTGCTCGACTGTGGGAGTTGTTGGTAGCAGGGGAGGAGAGGTCTGAAGGTGAGGAATGGCCCAGAGAAAGGTGTGTTCGTCTGTAGGTCCAGACTGCCTTTGCAGCTGGTGAGTGGGACTCTGAGGGGGAGGGCTGAGGGCGGGGTTTACCGCTGGGCGAAAGTGTGCCATTGGTCTGTCCATGTGGGAGAGGTGAGGGAATGGGGGCTTTAGAAGAAGAGGAGGCAGAGGGTGGGCGGCCCCGGTCTTGTAGGACGATGCAGTTCCTGTCAGGGCCTGAGTGCTCCCCTTCCTGCGACGGAGCTTTGCGTTTGCGGAGTGAAGCGGCGGTGGCAGCCTCCTCGCGCAGCTTCAGCATGTGCTTGCTGGGTCGCCCCACTGGGTTCTTGGTTCGCCCAGAACCCATCTGATAAGCTGCCACAGGCTTACCTGGAGACACAAGGTGACCACCGCCGATGCTAATACCAGTGCCCCCTGAGTTCTCTGACTGCGTGACGGTTGTTAGCCTCCCTGGACCACGACAGGAGGAAGAAGAGGGGCAAGAGGACGCAGTTCTGACCGAGGAGCTGATAAGACTTCCTGTTCGGACCTTGGAATGTGAGGAGGAGGACATAGTGGCCATGACGGAGGGTGGCGAGGAAGTGATGGTCTTCACTGAGGGAGGTGGAGCTTGAGGGTCTGTGGCTTGAGGTATTTTCCTGGATTGAGAGAAAAACATCTTTCAGTGTCTGTTTGATTATAAGAATTTGCTTTAGCATGAGAATTGTATAAATAATAAAACTTGTAGGGTGCCAAAAGTTTGGAAAACAATGAAAAACATTTTGATGATTCAGCATTAATGCAGGTTACAATGAAAGGCACGTACACACCGTGTTCAGTGTTTGTCGTTTCTAAAATTGCAAGAAAGACAAAACTATTGAAACACACCAGTCTGTATGAGAGATGAAAGATATTATATATATATATATAGATATATTTTTTATATCTTGATAAATTAATTAAATCAATGTATTATGTAACCCAATAGTGGTTTATATAATAAATGTATTTAATGAGAGTAATTAGAGTAAGTCAAAAAAGGTAAGTTCTGCTCCGTGAGATAAGACTTGATGATAATCATAATACAGTTTAGATACAGTATGCCTGTCTCGGCTCAAAAATATAGCAGGAGAAAGAAAACAATTCTCTGTGCCATCCTGCTGCACTGAAATGCAGATTTGCAACAGGCTAGTGCCAAGCTCTGATGAGGTGAATTAACACAATTCCATCATTTTACATTTGTTTTAGGTGTATGTTAATACAGTAATCACAAGCTGATACTTATGGAAATCAGTCACAACGTCCTGCCAATATCACAGAATCTTCACCACTGCCAATTTGGCATGCAGAAAACAACATCTGCTTCATCTATCCGTGATTAGTTTAGCAATGGTAGTATGACCAATACACAGTGTCTGATTCAACCATCCCTCATCCATTTACAATGGGAGAAAAATAAATCAAAAAGATTCCATAACATGATGAGGTGGGGAGGGAGAGGGAGAGAGAGACAGAAACAGAGGGAGAGATTTGTTCCAGTTTTACCCCAGTTGTTTACCCAGTAATAGACTGACTGAAAACACCAGCATGAAATGACCATAAAGTGAAATAGTAAAGCAATGTATGGAGGATTCAGGACAGGGTGACTGGTTATGCATCAGTAATCCAAAAGCAAATAGTCATACAGTAAATGTCTCTGCTCATTCTAGAGTGTTACAGAAACTGTAACTTTGATGTTCCAAAAGCTAAGAGATGGAGAAGGTTTATAATCCAAATTTGGTTCTTCTCAAAACCTCCTTCGCAAAGGAACTTAATCAACTTTACCATAAAAAATACTTAGTTTGTTCTCCATTGTTTCACTCTACTTATTCATGTGTCACATTGTTCAAATATATATTGGAGGATGTACCGATAATTTAACAAAAGCATTAGTCACCAATTAGCATTTTCAAAATGTTCGCTAATTGATCTATGTCTGGTGGTACAGCGTATGTCACTTAATATAGTAGCCAATTTTCATTAATGGGCTGATCATTTGTAGTGTAGGCATGTCATCCATCTGGTACCACAGCTCATTTTCTCCAGAAAAATAAGGAAAAGCCAGTTCTCTCCAACCGAACCTTGGGAACCTTGTAAGATTATGTTTGCATTTTTTTGGTTCAATGCATATAAAGCTTTGTGTCGAAGATTGCATTGTAAAATAGAATCAAAGGAGGCATTTGGAAGAGGTTAAGTAGCTTTTGTTCTATAAATGCCAGTTTGTTACCTTAATAAAGCCTTAAAGATTTGGACCATGAAATCAGAGCAAAGCAGTAAGGAACAGGAACATGCAGAAACAATATAGATCGGGCTCTTACTTCCAAAGGTGAGCGCTGATGTGCTGTTCCAGCATACTGCTGAGAGCCGACCTCAGGTGATGAAGTCTCCTGTCAAACGTGTAGATGCCGTGACCAACTGCATGGCTCCCAAATGAACATACCTAGAGAAAGAACACTAATTTAGTGACTTGCTACGCTCTGTTGTTGCGTTGTAATAATGGAGGTTAGCATTAGCAGACAGTGAGGTGTGTCACTGTGTTATTTTTGCACACCATTAGATATACACAAGTTCCATCTTATGTGCTTACTTTCCTAGAAAACAAATTTCGATTTCCAGCAAATCGGCCATATCAACTTTTCATGTTCACAAAAGCTATGTGTTGCAATGCCTTTCTAGAATCTTAGGCTGACACTGCATTTTAGAAAATAAGATTTTACAAATCTGGTTAGCTCTCAAAGATGCTGTCAATACATCAGTTTTGGTCGGGATTCACTGGTGCTCCCCCCTATTAAACCCAGGTACAAACTGCGTACCGCTAGCGGCCTAGGATGTGCAGGAGAAGATGGCAACTCTAAGGGCTCCTCAGGTCCTTCTGCCTCACTTTCATCACTGGATATTCTTCCATGGACAAGAGGCGAAGGAGCTCGGAGACTTCCCTCGTCCCGCCACTGCTTGTCCTCCTCTGGGCTGCTCTCGGACAAACCGGTAGGCCGACTATAAAACAAAAAATAGTCCACAATAATATGTTTTGTTAAAGACTTCACATTAACACATTTATACAAACACTTCAGTCCCAATATTTTGGTTTTAGTTTTCTGCATACTTTATGTGTGTTGTTTATTTTATTTTTTTTCAATCACCCCGATTAGTCTTTGATTTAAACCAATAATACAATTACACAGCTTAAACCAGTATAAACATAGAGCTTTGATGGTCAATCAGATGTGAGGAGGGAGAGAGACGGGGATAAAATGACAGAACACCTCAGCAATGAATGAACAGCTCAAAACTTGTAGAAAGTAAGCGATATTTATGTTGTGTAAAACATTTTCCAAAGAATTGCGTTTTTCCAGGTATGTCTGAAGTCTAGGAGCAATATACAGTTCACAGGATAAATGGAAAAATATTTAATGACCACGTGCAGGAATGACGTCATCATGGCGTCACAACATAGTCAGAAAATGACATCATAGTGTCTCGACTTTTTCAATACATTTAGAAACTATCTACAGCTAATTTAGGATAACCAGTATAGTGGGTTATTTTATAGAGTCTTTGTTAATCTGTGATTTCACTGTAAAATGAACAAGTCTGTGAATGGAGAAAACCATAGTTTAACCCTTACCGTATTTATTTGTTTGACAAGCTAAGGTAGTTATAATGTTGTCTGTGTTTAAGTGGGTAGCACCTGTAAATATTACGCTCAAATGCAAAGCTGACCCACCTGAAAGCAGGGAGGCTGGCCAGAGGTCTTCTGCAGTGCGGAGCCCCAGCCTGCTCCCTGGGGGCCTCTGGGCTTGGGGACCGTCCACAGGAGGAGCTTCCCTCCAGCGACTGGTTCCCTTTCTCCCGAACCTTGGTTTTCAGTTCTGCCACAAGTTGGTCAAAGTTTTTGCTTCTGCCCACCACCTTCCTCCGCTGGTGGATGGAGTGAATCTGAGAAGCAGAAGACAAAATAGAAGGCAGTTAGGGTGGATTTCTAGTTATCACAGGGGGTCAGAATTTTGATTTATAATAAGTGCTGGATTTCTCCAGATGAGATCACCTCTGTGATAGCCTGTTTAGAAAGAAATCATACTGAAGCATCATTTATGGGATTTAAAACTGATTTTGTAGTTTTGATTGTTTTCCATTGTTTCAAAGCCAAACACAGAGATCATGTGACTGATAAGAAAAATCGTAATGAAATCATAGCAAAGGAAAATTGCTTTGTTACAATTGAGCAAGATTCAGTCAGTTGGCTATTTTAATGCTCGTCTTTATGTTGCTTATATAATGCTCTGATTCAACTTATTTCAAATTAAACAGCAAAGCACAAATCCAAGTTAGCACCAATATGAGCTGGTTGTAAGAGAGAGTCCGGGTCTGCCCTGCGTGCTTAACCTTTGTTGACCTGCCAACAAGCCTCTGTACCCAGATTTGGACTAGCTAGTTTATATGTAATGCATTGTGGATACTAAGCATTTCAACCAAAAAATTACGGATGAACACTGAAAGGAAAAAGGCAGCAAGGGATTCTATCAATTTAGGCCAAACTACAGCCGAGAATAATCCCACTCTGGTTCGCATTCATGCTAGTGGGATTAGCAACGTTACCTCTTCTCAGGCTCATACAAGACCATTGCGGGAAGCGGTGCCATAAGCACAAGAGTAACCTTGCAGAACTTTAGTCAAACTTAGTCAAATCAATGCTCACTCAAGTTTTTTTTCCTCTGGTGGGTTCTGCCATGTTCTGCGCGTTTTTGTAGCACTGATTTTTGTCTTTAACAAAAAAAAGAGCAGTGATTAAAAAACAATTAAAACGACCTCAATTGTTGCTGAAAAAGATTCATGAAGTGAAATATCAAGGAAGAAATGAATCTGATTCATAATTGACCAACATCTGAAGTTGTGCACCCTGATCATATAATAGCATGTGTCACCTTCACCTGTTAATTTTGTTTGGGGGCTACAAGTGGCGATATTATTTAAGAGGCGGGTTGGCTCGTCTTTGACAATCAGATGCCACAATGCATACATTGATGCTGAATATAATAAATGCATAGCCAAGTACAATATTCTTCAAATGTGGCAGGAGAACCCGGCACAAGATCGCATAACCCCAGTGTGGGGAAACGGTGCTCCTTAACCAACATTACAGGACACCCATCTAAACATCAGCGTGAAAATCTATTTCAAAAGAGAACTGCAGGGAGTTTGTGCTGTCAATGGGTGGAACTCTCACCATTTGGCTAGGTTTGAGAAAACCTTATTCAAAATAAACCTCAGTTCTCAATCGGTGAAGTCCATAAACTATAAGGAGTCAAAATGGTGAGTCTGGTTCAATTCGAGACAGTAATAACTGATAAGTGAAGTGCCTTAGGTTTTGCGATTAAATCATAGAATAAAGCAGTTAATCTTCACATTACATGTATTGCCATTTTTCTATACTTGACAAATACTTGATTCTCCGTCTAAACAGAAATCAATACATTTTTTGAAAATGGTAAAAGCTTTTGCAAAGAAAATTCTATTTTATTTAATTAGATATTTAAGATCAGAACTGTTGTTGTTATTAGTCATGTTCATTGTTATTTGTGTCTGTTCAAATAGAACAGGTATAAGATGCAGAGTGTTCTCCTGCATGTCTTTCCTGTCATTTCCTATTAATCAGGTCATCCTGTCTCTACCCAACAGGATGTCCTCACACACATTTCCTTTTCCATATAAGGACTTTTCCTGTTCTTGGGGCCATTTTCATCGCTCACTATTGGTCAATGGTCTTCAGTAACATGAAGTTGTGGCTGCAGAAACATTCATTTGAAAAAATGATCTGGTCTCATGCTGTTATCACTCCTTCTAGCACACTTGTAATGGCGAAAATATTTATTCTTCTTTATAGGACTGTCAATATTATGAAGCATTTTAGTGAGATAACTAAAATTTGAAAAGTATTTAGCTCATCTGGTATTTTAAAGTAAGTTTTAATACAACCTCATCAGCCAAGGGGATTTAGTCCCATTTGCCAGATGTTTTCGTCTTTGAATACACACAAATGTGGAAATATGTTCCTTGGACCAATATTATTGTGATACTACCTCCATCTGCCAATCAAAGAGGTTCAAACTAGGTCAATAAATGATATTTAGGTAAAAATCTATATCTGTAATCAAATGTGGAGGATAAAATCTGGAATGGGTGAAAACACATTATGAATGTATGAAATGCCATAGATACGGGAGATTTTAGAGCTCTCTCCATCACTATCATCCAAACTATGAGAGAATAACCCCTCTATAATCTCATTCTCATTGGTTAAAAATGTGCGTATATATAAACATACTAATTAAACAATGATACAAGCAATTTACTAAAACCAAAAAAATGCACAGGCATTACAATGTGAGGCTAAATAAGTAGGGTGTAGGTGTGTGGAGCTTACATTGCATGTCAGCAGGCGAGTGCAGACTTTCTTCCTGTCAGGATCAAGGACGCCGCAGTGTTTGTCCAAGTCACATTCCCTTTCTAAAGACATAAACACAATACGTAAGCTTTAAATTCAACACAATACAAAACCAATTAAAGATACTGCGCAACAGTAACAGCTTGCACACTTGTCATGTTTCAAGTTCAGGTCAATTTCTCAGTTCTACACACATACCAAAAGCTGTCAAAACAGTTCAGTAAACAGCAGTTCTACCCAAAAAGACATCATGTATAGACAATGACAAAATACTGACACTGCTGTGTACAAACAATGTTAGGTTGTGTTCAGAGTTCTCCCACAAACGCACATGTTCCTTAACCAGGCTTTAATTGTGTGCCAATTAAATACGTGACCATGAAAAGTCCTGGTGAAAGTCCTGGTAGTGTCATTTTAAGGTGTGTCCAGCGTGATCCCACCTAGTGATACGAGAGCGAGCAGAAAATAAGATACACGATAACTTCAGAATTGTTCTATTCTGCCTCATAGTTAAGGTTTAAAAATATGAGCCAATGTCAAAAATTACAATTTAGCCAACAGCCGATACAGAAGGTTTTTTTTGTTTCTTTCTGCCATATCTTATTCTAGCTAACTGAGAATTGCTGTGCGAGCTAAATTACTCTAATGCAGACAGCTTTCTTTATAGGACCTTTTAAAATGTTGCTTTTTATTTTTACATTAAGGCCTTATAGTTGTGAGGGCACTGAGAGTAACAAGTGCAGTTGTCCTCTAGTAATCTTTGCTTCACTTGGTTGAAAGTCATTAATGCTTCCCAGGGACCTTATCATTCACACACGTAAAAGACCATATCTGAATTGGGGATTGAGAGAATGGGATCCGAGGGCACATTGAGTACGCGTTGGTTTTCATTGAGCTGAAATTAGCACTGTTGACTTATGAGTGAATCTTAATGCCACATCTGACTGCCTGTATGTGTGTGAGAGAGAGACAGAGGGGAGAAAATAAACACAATCAATGACATTTTAAATCAGTGCATGAGAAACATGGTGTCCTCACAAAAGATAAACATCAGCTACTGCCTTTGCTGACGATCATTTGCTGATAGCCCTGGCAGCAGTCAACTAGGGGAATATAAACAGACAATGACACTGGGATGATAAATCAGTGCATCCATTCACATAGTATTTGAACTACTCTGCTGGCTTTTGGTTAGTTCACCAGGCAAGTCAAGCTGGTGGAAGCACATTTTGCTGGGTGGCAATAAACTCACAAATGTCAACAGTGTGTACAATAGCTTGAATGTGGATTTTGGCCATCTGGCTCAATATGAGGTTGTTTACTCTTCATACTGGTCCTAAATTTGCTGTCAACAGCCAGCTCAGTAAGGAGATACCAGTAGACTTCCAATTATACTTTAGAATTCACAACTTCAGAGCCATGCATCCCATGAAACAACTTTATCACCTGGAACTGTGATTGTAAAGCAAGTAAGCATGACTCTTGATTTCTGTCAATCCTTCAACCTCTTACCCCATATTTTCCCAATCTCTCCATCTGTACTCACTGGAGGCCACTTTGTTGTAGGGTCTGGGAACCCTGTGCCCTGGCATCGTAGAGGCCAAAGCGGCATCCTTCCTCTGGCTTTGGATGAGCGGCCTGTCACTAAGCGATGGTTTACCAGGTGGAGTGCTTCCGTGTGGCCAGGGCGGATCTCTGAGCGATGGAGGTGGAGAGCTCATCAGCGGCTCCAAAGGCGGTGGCTGCTTGAACGCAGATGACTCTGTGTGGCTGCTGTAGGAGGACGACTTCTCCAGGGGGGAATGTCTGCAGGATTGAAAAAAAAATGTAACTGTCGATCTATATATTACATTGTCTTTGTTTTATTTATATAATTTGAAATATTGGGAATTTAGTCCTAGACATAAACAACCTGCAAAACTGCCAGATGTATTTTTAACTCTTCAGGTGTACGGTAACACAAACATAAGATAGAAAATGTTTGAAAGCTTCAAAGATGCTGCTGGTTAGACATTTCCCATTGTTTCTTGACATAACAGGCAAGTTAAACCGTAGCCCTATGTTAACCTAACAAACATGAAGGAGGCGTTTATCGTCTAATAAAAAGTGAAGCAAAATGCACTGTACAACTCGACAAAGTTATAACCAGCATTCAGTTGTCTACTTTTTGATGAAAAAAAATGTAGGACTTAAACCAATATTTTTGTATGTGACCCCTTCTCTGTTCTTACCTTGGCCCATCTTTGGAGTGTCTGTACTGGGGTGGGGTAGAAGGAGAGGGTGGGGCTGTACGCGGGTGCCCAACAGTCTGGCCTCGACCGTCCCAAGCTGAAGCAGAAGCAGAGTTGGTCCCATGAGAAGGAGAGACGCCATGTTGGGGCCTCTGCTGGGGCAAGGATGCGGGGGTGGGAGAGCGCCGTCTGGCATACAACTTGGCCACAGGACCGTGTCTCCGCTCGCAGTGCTTCTCGAATGCCTGGGGCTTCACTACTTGGCCACAGTGGCTGCAAACCACCAGGTAGAAGTCATCGTGGCCAGGGTAAAGGCCAAAGATGGACATGTCTGCGGGGAAAGAGAAGAGAAGATGGGATCAGGTATGGAAACGGAGGCTTCTCATCTGCATTGGAGGAAACATGGCAGTGAAAGAAGCCGCCACATGCTCCATTAGGAACAGATGGTAAATGTTGAGATAGGGAGGTCTGAAACGCTGGTTTAAAACAGTGTTTCCGAACAAGATTAGAGGGACAGTGTCCCTCTAATCTTGTTCAGTACTGAGTATAGATTTACACATTTTTTTAATCTGCTAATAAATACTGTTTTGGGTGCATTGGTTAGATACAGCTCAACACTTGAGGTTTGCTCTGATCCAGCACCACAGACAGTTGATGATGCAGCTTGATGTGTCTTACGAGTGTTGATGTCTTTATACTGTCTTGAGGGATTTTGCTTTGAGTGCTATGGTTTCCTCCCACAGGCGAAAGTCAGGAGGATTGGTGAGTGGAATTTGTGCTGTGAAAAGTTGCTTGTCTATAGCCAATATAGGTCAACCTACACGAGATGTATCCTTCTTCTTACCGAGATATACTTCAGTCCCTATGCCCTTGAACAGAGATCAACTGATATTGATCTGCCAATACTGGGATTTCCGTAAAACTTTAACTAAAACAAATCCTTAAGTTAATGCAAAATAACAAAAAAAAGACAAATATTCTATGGTTCAAATGGCTTGATGAAACCTTCTTGAGGATGTTATTCCCATGTCATGTAGATGCAGCAGGTTGTTACAAAGAGAACATACTGTCACACGAATGCTATTAGGGTACGTTTTGAATCTTTAACAATCACACGCAAGTATCGGTCAGAGGTCTGAAGCTTCAGACTAAAAACAATGCAACCATACTTTGTGCTAACCAGGAGCTCCATTTATCCACTGTCTCTGAACAAGGGTAGAGACCATAAAGAAGCTGATCTTGGGCTATACACTGAAGCCAACATTGCTCCTGATGGCATAACTGGCATTGTGTAAATGGGAGATCAATAGGTGAAACCTCAGTATGAATGGATAGATGGAAAAACTGTTGCCTTACTTGCTTTGTGTGGAAAGTGATACTTAAAATACTGACACATTTGATTTCAGATGTCAAAACAAAAACAAACTAAAAACATGCATTATATTTATATCGCCCATTATCACAGATCAAACATGTTTCCCACTGGAATGAAAACGTGTCCAGCATTGAGCACCCTATGCCCTACAGCCCTTGAATCTGATCATTCAAAATCGTGCCCCACATAACGGCCTTGACAATGTTGTGTATCTTGTAGGTGTTAGTGTGCAGACTTACCCTCCTTGCACAGAGACATGGCCTCTGCTGCCTTTTTGCCATTCTTGCTGCAATCCTCCACATCAGGCCCTGAAACATCACATTTCACACACATGTTGAGATATTTTCCTTACATTGCATAACAAATAAGTCTATGAAAACAAACTCAAATTCTGCACATGAACAGGCTATTTAGCTGTGCTACATATTCACTGATTGGCAGGTCAACTGTTCCTCCACAAAGGACTGCTCATTCTCCCGACAAACTATTCTATTACATAGTTTGACAACAGTAAGTGGCTTATTGTAACGTGCGGTCGAGACTTTGTGTGACAGTTATGGGTAGAGTTGCACTTAGAGGGATGCCGGACAATGTGTGAGCTGGGAAGGGCAACAGCACTTTTGAGGCAGAAGTCCCAAACAGGAGATTTCCTGTCGCGCCAGATGTTTAAGTCACTCAGATGGAGGCGTCGACGCTAGCAATCAAAGTAAACATAATGAAACGCAAAGAACCCCGAGTATTGTTGGTTGACATCAAAGGCCGGGCCCGCAGCATGTACATGGTGGCCACAGTACCAGACTCCACCTCCGCCACCGGTGTCTACTCTCAATCCTGCTGCTAGCGTTAGCATGCTATCGCTAAGTGCCTCGTCTACAACGACCCGCCCGGCTTCTCTGCTAGCTTGCAAGCTAGCTAGCTAGTCTAGCGCTCCACGGCGAGAAGTTGCTCGCCCAACCATCCACACTAGCCTCCGCTCTGATGCCGCCGCTGCCGATTAGTTTCACCAAAACGTAATGTGGACCTTAAGCAGTGGCAGTCTACTTCAAACCACACACGTAAAACACACAGTAACAACTGGTGTCTGCTCAACATCACACATTGTTTTCTGGTTAAGGGTATTTGTAATAGGGAAACTGGAGGAGAGCAACATGTTACCCACCCAGCACTAGGACCCGGCAGGGTCTTTGTTTGGGTAACATGGTTAGCGCTGTCCTCCTTTTCCACGAAAATAAACACAGGCGATTTAGATAAAGCGCTTTGTGTCCGCCAGTGTTTGTGTGCGGGTGTCCCCTTACCATCCGCCGCGGTCACACCGGCCCTCTCGGCCCAGGCGCTCCAGCTTTGACCCACGAAATCATCGAGGCTAGGCACCCGCCGATCCAGAGCAGCCATTACTTTTACTGCGCGTTCACGCGACGCCATCATCACTGCGCGGCAAGCAACTTACGTCATATGTCGCGCTCTCGACAGGATAGGAACTTCCTGCGAGCGCGTTCTAGGGACACCCACACACAGAGCGGCGGAACTGAAAGTCTCCAAGCGATGTCATTGGTTTCACATGAATCCTGCTCGACAGCCTAGTCTCAATGTAAAATGGATATTTGCATACTGAAATGAAATGATTTGGGAAAATGTCAGCCCATTGCCAATGACACAAGCCAAGTCCATTTGTATTGCACCTTTCAGTTAATTAACTCAGTTCATTCAAATATTTTTTTGCAGAGGAAAAGGGGCTGTATATACAGTTGAAAACAAAAAGTCATGTACAAATGCATACCGGCTGCGGGTGTAATTAAAGTCAGGGCCCATCTCATTGGATAAATATTTCCCCCAAAAATCTCTTAGGCCCCCCTGTTGACACTGGATCCCCCCCAGAACTTTACTTGAAATAATGCGTAAGTAAATAGTTTTTTTCCCAGTATGTGAGCTTCAGACCACCAGGGATGTGTACAATCTAAGGTCACCTCAAAAATCATATCATCATACATACGTATAAAAGAAGGTCTGTGTACACCTGACGGTAAGACTGAAATATCACTGTGATCTGGCGGATAAATGAGAGACAATGCTAATCAATGATGAACAATAATCATTAAAAAACAAAACCCAGACAGTGTAAATGTGGTCAAGACCACCAAACGGGCCGAATGTCATCTCCCAGTCTCTCTGCCATAACATTGCAAAATACAATGATTTTGAAAGGGACCCTGTCACTCAATTGGTCCCTTCCGGTATTCACGGAGTACATCCTTGTTTTCTCTGAGATACACCTCTGACCTCTCTCCTCTTTTCCACTGAATCATCCTGTGAAGGAGAAACTACTGTTATATTTCCATTTCTCAATTAGGATGTATTTAAATTAGATTTAAATTAGATTAGAATTACGCATCGTCCCACACAAACACATGCAAAATTTGTCCTCTGCATTTAACCCATCTGTGGCGCATGCAAGGCCACAGAGCAGTGGACAGCTGAGAGTGTCCGGGGAGCAGATGGGGTAAGTGCACTGCTCAAGGGTATTAGAGGTGCAGTCTCTTTTGTTAGTGGTGGGGGTTCCTCCATCCTTCCAGGGGGAGACCCCGTCAACTGGGCCTTGAGCCGGCAACCCTCTGGTCCGATGCATGTCTCCCTCGCCTCCTAACCCAACACCACCTACTAAGAAAATGCGCTGGATCTTTATTTTTAAAATCCTTCCTGTTGAGGAGGCCAATTAAATTATTTTCGGGCAGAACTGGTCAAGTTTTGCCGTGGATGTGGTTTCCAGGTTAACAGTGGTGATCCTTCTGAATTCTTCCTTTATCTGCACAAAACAAAAGAGGAAAGAAAATGACAATATGTTAAAGTAACAAAAATTGCAGTGCAAGTACTACTGTCAACAAAAAAATAATATATACTGTATATATATTTATTTAAACATATTTACCTGTGCTGGATCAAAGAGAGCAGGCCAAGTCAAGTTTGTGAAGCAGGCGGGCTGCAATTTTCTCAACTAAGTTATGCATTTCTCTCATCTAGTCATTCCCAGGATGTTCACTCACTGCCCTCTAAGTGTCCTCCTCAACATCTGTATCATCTCTTGCATTCAAAGGATTGACAAACCTCTGTATAAGATCAGACATGAAGTCATCCACTGAATGTTGGGTGTGTTTCCGTTTCCTATGAGAGGCAAGTGTTCCAAGAATGTTAGTTTGAAATGGCAATTTTCAAAAGCACAAGTGACAGTTTTTTTGTTTTTTTAGATGACTGCCAAATGTGTACAATGTGTTCCATTTCTTGGGATATAGTGTTTAAAGAGCAACATGGACATTTGAAAGATAAAACTTCTTTATGTCTCTCAATCTCTCACGGGACGGGACGAATGGTTTCTTGAACAATGGGTTCGCAGGCTTGCCCATGTTTTAAATGAGCACTAACACTCCCAATGAAGACACGGCAGAAACGTTCCCTGGCTATGTCTAAGCCTATAATGCTGTAAAAGATGGCCTTTCTCGTTCTTTCAAATTTGCAAATTTTATCAATCCAATTCATGTCAAAAACAGGTTTAATTACTTTAACATACATTTTAAGTGTACTGTTATCCATAAATTATCCTTATTCAGGGTTGCAGTTGTATCAGCTTGTCTAGCATCCATTGTACATACTTGTGTTTTGAGTTTTTAATGTTGAGGCTTAAAACATTTCTGCTTACAAAAATGACAAATTTGAAGTCATCATGCTTTTTTTCATTATGCAGTTAGTAATGAATGGCAAACTACATTTAAAGAAAAATGTTTCCCCCTCAAAATACAAATGTTTCCCCCTCAAAATACAATGTTATCAGAATCTGACAATGAACCATTGTGAATCAAAATACAAAGATTAGAAACTAATCTAAGACAGCATCAATATCGTTCTATTCTAATTTTTAGCTAATTAATCTTTTCGCTCTTGAAATGCTTGTTTGAATACTAATCATAAATTAAAAAAGGATTGGAAATGTTTCATTGTGGAGATGGAATGACTAAAGTCCAATTTTACCAGTCAAACATTATATAACAGGTTTTTGAAGGGAAGATAAAAAAAAGTTTAAAATCTAATATTGTAATGCTAAATCAAAAAATGACCTCTGTTCAAAGATGGTTTAGTTTAGCATACTTTAGTCACTATCAACAGATACAAACGGTACACATGATCTTTACTACTCTAAACAACAGAGTAAACTCAAATTGAATATAGGCCTACTGGTATATTTTTTATCTTATCTTATCTTTATCTTATCTTTATCTCTTAACGTGAATTAATGTGACATTCATTTTTTACTATTTTACTGAACCGACGTTACAGCGTTTGCGCCATGTGACTTCCTAGCTCACTGCAATTAACCAACTTTAGAAGAAGAAACTTTTTCATAGTCCCACACACACATGTACATGCATGAACACAACACACAAGTTGGGGGAAATGTATTCTCTGCATTTGACGCATCTGTGGCACACAAGGCCACAGAGCAGCTGCGGGGCGCCTGGGGAGCAGTTGATTGAGGGGGGGGAGTTGCGATTTTGCCATGAACCGGCGACCTTCTAGTTCGATGTATGTCTCCCCTGCCACTAGTCCACCTCTCCCCCACACTCCCACATCTAAACGAAATATATTCTGCCTTATCAAACCCAGGTTTTTACAGGTTCACAGAGCCACCCTTCACCCAGGGTAAGTGTTTAGAGTCGAGATTGGTTTATCCAGTTAGCTGACGCTAGCTAAAAGTAAACAGCAAGCAAGCTGCTAAATTAGCTTAGACAAGATTTAGTTTCACTGAAGTGTTGTGCAATGTACTGTGTGCTGATAGTAGCCCTAATTGTTGTGAATAAATACAAAGCAGCGCCTGTTACTTACCCTAGGATATTCGACGTGAACCCAGTTTTTTGTGATATCGCTTTAGCAGCAGAACAAGTCCGGGCAAATTCAGGCATTTGAAAAGAGGTAGACCTAGAGTTGTAACTAACTAAATATATGAGTTGAACTAGCATATTACTTCTCTTTTGTTCAGTGGACGCAGAAATGTTTATTAAAAAAGGATACATAACTAAGTTAATGCATTTCTCTTACTTTTAATTTCAATCCACTTCTTACGATAAGTTGTCATCTGCCAAAAGCATATTCCAATAACCACCACAATTTTCGAAAAGCACCTTTATTTTAAGTACAACCTACTAACCCTCTGACAAACCTATTGACATTACACACTTTAAAATATATTTCAAACTTATTTACATACAAACAATTAATTTGGCAAATGAACATTTTAGACAACAGGTCTAGGACTATTTAGGTGGCTGGCCACACTGCCCTGAATTGTCTTCGCTATTTGCACATTTGTTGCAACAAACACCAGCATATCAATATGCTCCTTTGTAAGTCTTGCCCTCCTTGGGTTTCTTCTCATGATTCCTGATGTGCTAAAAACATGCTCTGAGGCACAGCTTGAAGCAGCAAAACACAGGTATTCTTTGTAGTGGGCCAGATCAAAATGCACAACGGGCCGCACATCGCCCGCCCGCCGTAGTTTAGACACCCCTGCAAGTGACCGAGTCTTCCATCGCACTCTGTAAGCCAGGGAGGGATCAGCGGTAGCTTTGTGAATGCGCTATTTATGCAGTGTGGACGGGGACAGGGATGTCTCCTCTCTGCTCTGGGGGGGGGGGGGGTCAGGTGCTGGTCCAGCTCCCACTGCCTCCAACCCTGTCCTCTCTGCGGAGGTGTTGGAGGTTTCCTCTTTTGGTACAAGAGGTGCACAATCCCGGTTGGATTCGGTCAAGTGACCCCTGTAGCAGTCCTATGGTCAAATTGAGGTTTTTAATGTTTTTGAGCAGTACCTTCCTCTCCTCCCACAGGTCTGTTATTTTGTCATTGATGGCCTCGTCCTCGGCTGGGAGGTCCGTCTGCACACAGGCATCGTAGGTCCTCTTCAGTTCCTCCTGAATCTTCACAGAGTTTTCGCTGTCCTTGCTGTCCATGGCCTTAATGATGTCCAGTATGTTCATCTTCTGTTTGTGTGCCTGTAAATTAGGCTTCTAGTGTTCTTACAGTTGTATCTTTGGCGGCTGGGAAACAACCTTTACCTCCACTACTTTAATCTCAGAATTCTGTCTTTAATGTTCTTCTCTGTGGTTTGCGTGAAATCCTCTGTTTTGTTCTTTCTCTGTTTATTTGCTATTTGCAGAAAGCTTTTTCTGGTGCTTTACCACATCATACTGTTGATTCCAGGATTTATAGGTCCCTACCCCTTAGGTTGGCACAATGAACTGCCTATTGTATTCTTCATAGGTAATTATCCTCCTAACTTCACATGCTGAGCATATAAACTACTCACAAAAAGTTAGGGATTTTGGCTTTCGGGTGAAATTTATGGAAAATGTAGTTCACGCTACAGTGCTATTATATCATGAAAGTAGGTCATTTAAGTAGAAGCATGCAATGGTTGTTTCCTCATCTCAAACAATTTATGGAAACATAAGCCAACGACAGTGGTGGGTATACCAAAACAAAAAATTGCAGGCCACTCCATTTGAGGTAACCCAGTCTCCAGCAGCCGTTCCCTAATGATACAACTTTGATGAGATGGAGCATTGCCGTCCATAAAGATGAAACCATTCACAAATTGTAGGGCAGTTCTGTATTGACTAGACACACCTGCCGACACTGTAACACCACCACCAAAGGATTGTCTAGAGCTCACATTAAGTTCACCGGTTAAGGTTGTAGTGCATTTGTTTTTAGAAGATAATAAAACGGATGTTTTTTATGAATGAAGAAATGAATGAATGAATGAATTGGGCTTAAATACAACATTTCCATGCCAACACAGATTAAGTGTGCGAACCATGCATAGCGAATTACAAGTGTTATATCTATGATATAACCACCGGTGAAAATGTTATTGTTGATATCAAAAAATATTTGTTTTGCTGATGAGAATCAAGTTGTGGATTATTTTTTAAACTGAATTGAAACTGGAATTGTGTGCTAATTGAGTTTGAGTCAATTGTAAAAATTGACAAGTTGCAATTAATTTAGTTATTTTTACAATGTACACTTTTTATGAATAATGAAATTGAATTACTGGATATCAAATAGTAACATTGTGATGAGTGAAAACATAATCGGACATACGGTATATATTTTAGTATTCCTAAATGTCAAAATTCCACTATGAATATGTTGTCTTCTAATTTGTAAAGTGTTCAAAATGGATGTTGATGTCAACAACGGCTAAAACTATAAACCATCTGGGTGGATAATCAACACTTACAGACTCACGTTGAAAAATAATGAAATTAAAACAGTAGACTGTATCAAGCAGTTGCAGCCCTCGTGTTTTATATATCAATACAGATAAACCATTGTCCTTCTTTTGCACAAACCTGGCATAAAGGTCACCATTAGGTCAAATGTCAATTAACCCTTAAATAAGCATCAATATATCACTGTGCTCTATGCAAATACAAGTTCACTTTTTTAAATTAATAAAGAAACGTATACATATTCTTAATTTCCAATTTCTGTATGATGTGTAAAATATTTTACATTACTAAAAACTAATAGTCACTCATACATTCCCGAGGCAAAAAAATAAAACAGCTGCACAGATTGCTCTGATTTCAGTCACTGGACAATCGGTTATTGCAAATATACTTCATAAGGGTAATCAAATCCCAATAAGTGCAATGTGTTTGCCGAAAGAACAGTGACTCAGTTTTAGGGCCAGGCATAAGAACAAAAGTAAGAAATGTTTTTGACAATTAAGTCTTCGCTTTAAACTTTGCATATTGAGAATAAAATCCAAAGTTAGAAAATGAATTGACATTTCAAAACCAAATTTACCTTTAAGAATAATTCAAACTACTAACATTTGAACATATGACTGCATTTACAAAACTCTTTTAGCATGTAAACTCAGCAATGGCACTATCAAGAGATTGTGCCTTCAGGGGAAGAAAGAACACAAACTTGGAAGAGGTGGCTATAGTTGTAAAAACTGAGACAGCTGGTAATGGGCAAATGTAAGGTTTAGTGATTGTTACACCCAACACTGCCCGCTCACATAGCATTCACATATTTCTCTTACTGGATTTGAAGTTGACTTTATTCTGAACTTTTCCAACTATATTGCTGCCAAGCAACGTCAAAAAACTTGTAAAATGTTTTTATTTTGCCTGCCCCTAACTCTTCCAATAGCTATGGAAGCTTAATACAAAACCTTATGAATGGCATAGTTGTCAAGTTACATTTAAAGCAAAACTATGGGCAGGAGTCAGTAAAGAATTACAGCAGGATCACATCAATCTGGTGACAACATTTGTCCCTTTTGACATTTAAACTTTTTTTTATCATCAGAATATTAAACTTAAAGCTAAACAATGATACAACAAATGTAACATTACCAAAAAACACAGAAAAAAAGAGAAGCTGCACATTGACACTTTTCCATTGGTGAATACAAACAGAAAACCAATATTGGTATTAAATATATTCAACTGAGCCATTAATGAAGATAGAAATGCAAATAACCTGTAAATGGCAATGTAATTAAATGTGCCCTTTGCATAAGAGAGTTTGGCTGGGCCACAGTGTTACTGAGTATTTTCTTAATATAATATTTTGAACAAACAGGGGTATACATTGAGCGTGAACCTGAAAACATAACTAAGAATGGCACCAAGTCTCTCTCCCCACTTACGAGTACAGTAGATTGTAGTGTGGTTTATTTATGTAAGTGTGTATTCTGTCTAGCACAGGACAATAAAAGGTCATTGGAAGAGTAACGAATATGTGGATATCTAATGTAGTGTAGGATTTCTATGTGGACTCCAAGGCACAGGATATATGGCTGTTAGTTTGATAGTTTGATAGTTTGGTGCCCCAGAACCATTTCTATAGTAATCTCAGCAGCTCTAGAATTGGAAGAACAATATGCATGCAACATGTTTGTTTACATTCAGACTACGACCCATCTATTGAAATTGAAGTAACACACATGATACACAGAAATCACGTGTACTGTAGCACTTCCTACTCCCGTAGATAACTTAATGATAGTGGAGCAGGGACTACTACACTCGTGCCTCAGATGGAAACCCAGGTGGGCTTTTGTTCCTACTTAACTCTGGATGTGGCTCCTTATGGCAATATCTGATGATATTACTGGTTGTTTGAGTTAAACTTCTGTCAATTCTTTGCCTTTTTCAGCAGAGGACCAGCAGAGGTAATGTTTGCTCTTGTATCATATAGTGTTTCAAGTAGTATTTCAGTTTGTATTTAGGCTTAGTATTTTGAAGGCACATCATTTTGGGCAGATAGCATAGGATTTTTCAGTCGTTGGGGGACCCGATAATGTTAGCTAAAGATTGGGGGGTGTAGAGTGGAGCAAGACAATATTAGAGACCAGTGTTAGGCACAAAGCATTTCTGGTGTGGGTGGAAGCCAAAGCTTGAGGAGCCTCACTGTTGAGGCCCAGGGGCCTGTCCTTCCTCCATGGTGGCAGGTGGGTTGGGATCCTTGTGGAAAGGGGTCTCTTTGTAAATGAACCAGCAGTTACCTGCCCAAAGGATCAAGTTCAAAAAGCCAAATATCTGTGGAAAGACAAGAAAACAGATGATGACCAGTGACACAGAAGTCTATTTGTGGTTGCATCGCAATGGACTGACTTTGTGATGATTTTTCAACTATATAGAAAACAAATCTGCACAAGTCTTTGAAATGTTGTGTTTAAACCACATTGAAGATATATGTTAAGAGTTTGGTCGTGTTGAAACTATATTTCAATGGCATTTTTGGTTTATGGCCAATCAGGGACATAGAATGATGAATCTCATTTGCTAACATTACCATGCTTATTGGTACTACACTGCTCACCACCACAAATCATGGTAAAACGTAATCACATTATAATCATTTCTATTAAACTTGGTGAAATGTGGGCATCAGAGTATTGAAATATTAAAAGTAAAAATATTATTATTGAAATTACTTATTATTATTTATTTATTTCTCTTAAAACAAGTGGAACCACTTGCACATCTAATCTTATCTTAACTCTTACATAAGCAGATTAAAATAAATGTAAAGGCCTATAAATGTGACTTGGTGACAAAAATAGGCTTGATGATAATTTAGCAGTGCCGTCTACTGTCTTGGTCTGGGTGTGTCCATTGTTTAAACTATTGAACACACAATTATGATCAAAACAACCCTCAAAAGCAAGAAAGCCATTAACTCGCGTAATATTTTCCACTAAAATAATTTATGCCACAAGCAATGGGTGTAAAAATAAACCCAGGGCAATCTAGGGCAAAACAGATTGAACCAAGATGTTTGAAACCAATATACCAATAACCAATACATGTTTGACGGTTTTTGAACTCCTAAGAGTTTACAACGAAAACTTCAATCCTTTTCCCCAAGATCAGAAATGTTGCTGCTTTAACATGACTTACCACGGAAGCAGTGAGGCGGCCCATGGCAGGGAACTGTCCTGCTTTACAGATATCCTTGCATGACTCCACAAGGTGCTCGGGGTTAGTTGCCCATTTCACATCAGTGAGGCCTTTGCCCCAAGCCGAGGAGGACACAAGCCAAAGGAAGGCAAAGGCGGCAGTCACCACAAGGTCCTGGCAGGGCGCAAACAGTAAACACTGAGCATGTTCACACACACATACAAATCCAACATCAACACACAGAATGGTGTGAACATGATCTTCTATCGCAGGAACACAATTCACACAGGTCTGACTGCCTTGGTTTCCTGGAGCTACTGCTTTTGTGTTAGGGTCCAACTAGTCTGACCATTCACTGACCCCTCTCATCAACGAGGCGTTTTTTTTCCCACAGAACTGCTGCTCAATAAGAAATTGTAGAGTTGTTCTAAGTGGTGTGTATACACGCTCAAATTAACAGGCACTCTCTCTTTTTATAATAATCTCTCACGTGAAAGTTATGTTCTCATTGCCACTATACTAGCCGTTTAGAGGTTATATTGGTTTCTTGCAACACACTGAGCCTCATCTTCCACATGCTCCCTCAGTACAGCATACTGCCCGTCCACCCCGCAATAATACAGCAATAATGTAATTTACATTAGTCTTCATGGTATTTTCATTTGAAAATGTATAACCCACACAAAGACTGGGTGGGAAGGGGCTTAGTTGGCATTAAAAATACTTACTATGACGGGACCACGGGTGGTTTGCCTGTAGACATTCTGGTAGCCCAAGTACAGGATTAGTGTGGCAGTGCAATAAAGAAAGCCAAATACGCCGACACACACAAAGAACTCTGCTGAGGAGGAGAAGTTGCCTTGCAGGTAGGTGTCTCTGGTTTGGGTGCCGTTGCATAATGGCATCTCATACGGGTAAGCGGACAACCTAAAGAGACAGAGGGAAAACTCATTAAACATTAGCTCTCAAGATGCCAGTTTTAAACTCTGATTTCAGAGAAACAATTCCTCACCTCAGTTACTCTTTTATCCAAGGAATGCAAGAAGAGAGAATAAGACATTATTTATCTTCTTTTTTTTGTCTACTGCTTTCCACAGTGAAATTCTTATTTTCTTACATAATACGATTTGTCTGTCTAAATTTATAATAATGGAAAAAGCAGTTTTAGATAGAGGATTTAAATGAAACCAATCTAATCATTATGTTATGCTTCTGCAGTCATCTGACAGATGTGTGGCATGAAGCTGCAACATCAGTCCTGTATTTAGCTATATTGAGACGTAAATTAGGTAATTATAGAGAAAGTTGCAGTAATCCACCGTTGTGTTGTTTGCCAATGAGCAGCATTAAGCACTGAAATGCTCTTAATATTAATTAGAAACAAAGAAGCATTATTTTTCTACAGTACCTGAATGGATATTCAAAACGACCAAGGACTTCCTCTTCCTTCTCTGGACATTTGACTGTGAAGTGGGTAGTCCCCGAGTAACCTCCAGTAGTAGCAAAGGCAAAGATGGTAAAGACCTGCAATGGCAAATAATGACATGTTTTCTTTAATCAAAGACATGTTTGCTCTCACACTATTGGGCTTTTAAAAATATAAGGAAACACCCCGAAAAGCTTTAAAAAAATAACAACTTAATTAAGCCAATATTAGTGAATTTTAAACCCTGGCATTAAAGAAATATGACCTATTTTACTCTCAATTATCCTGCAGTGGCGTTGAGTACACGGAAAGCTTTGCTAGAAATGAAACATTAATGAAATGCAGCACTGACAACACATGTGCAAAAATAATAAATATTTGACTCCATAGCGATTGTTTTCACAGAAGAATGAATGTGAAGAAAAAAATGCTGAAAATGCCTAATCTTTGCTGACGAACAACAGACCCAGGAAGGAAGAATGGCGAGAAGGAGGGAAACGCAGGCCACTTCCTTTCACCTTTGACATGAATTGACTGTGCAGAGTATCAGCTGTAGTACAGCATTAACTGCAGATAGGATTTTCAGTTATGTAGCAAATCAGGTTCGGGTTACAATATGGAAAGTACATTTCACAGCTCTACTAGAGCCATACTGTTCCAGGTCAGGATGAAAATCCAATTATGTACACGGCTCCATTAAAGAAAATTCCATACTGTCCATCATAGTTCATTCCACATTTAATACAAATCAGACTTTGGAGTCAACAAAATATTTTAAATAATAAAGCACATGAAATAGACACACATTATGGGACCAATGGCAATCATTTCAGAACCTTGTACTGGACTTCTGTTTTACGGATCTGTTGCGTTTTTCAAAATAAAATACCATGCAAACTGTAAGAAGATAAAACAAAAACATGTTATTCTTTCCCTGCGGCACAGTACCAAATGATCCGGCCTGTTGGTTGGGGACCCGTGTTAAGGGGGCCCATGAGCAGCGACTGAGATGGAGCTTTCTGACAATGGGCAGCACATTTCTCTCTTTCGAATGACTTGATAGTCTTGGGATTTCATTATACCTTGCACAGCTTCAAGGCAGCCCATGCTAGTCACAGCAAAGCAGCTGCAGAACATAATCTAATCTCCTCAATGTATGACAGTAGGCATCTGATCATTTCTTTGGAAACTTAGTTTTTTTTCCATTTATCAACATACTGTTGATTTGAAAACAAACAAACTTATTTTCATCTTCAGTACAGTGCGCATGATACCAAACCAAAGACAGAGTTCTTTTCTCCAATAAGCTAAATGACTGAATACATGATTAAAGGAAATGTGTTGAATATGTTTGCAGAATAGGCAAACATGTAAACTTTATGACACACAGGGATACTGTACATTACACAATTGCATTCTACTCAATCAGTTTTCAGAAAGAGAGAAGCATTGTTTGAATGAGCTGCACTAACAGATGTAAGGTCCAATGAGGATACCAACACATTTTTCTACGTCTGTAAGAATTGTAAAACACTGCAACATTTTAGTGCGAGACAGAGGAGTTCACTTATAAAAACTGTAAAGTTTACCCCTGAGCACATTCCTCCCTGCATAGAACCTCACTACATTCTGGGGTGGCGCCAGGTCCGTTCAGAGTTAGGAAAACCTAATGCACTACATCAGTTAGCGGAGTATATCTAATTCAACTTCAATGTTGCTGAGCTCCTGACGGCTGTCGTTCATTCTATTCTTGAAAGCAAGACATATGCTAAAACAAAGGTAAAAAAAATAGAAACGTAAACTAGGAAGAGAGAAGAGTGGAATTTAATGCAGCAGCATTCCGTCACTGAGCCAGCAGTGACACACAATATAGATATACTGCCCCTCTAGTGTTTAAATAACACTGGGATTTACTTGTGGCTACTTTTTGGGGAAACATGATAGTCTTGTTTCTCAACATTGTTTAACTGTTTACATAATACCATGTTAAATATAACTCAAGTATATTGGCCAAACGTAATATTTAAGCAGTTAAGCCGTTCTCTTTACACTCCGTAATATATTGAATCCAGCAAGTTTATTGCTACAACTAAAAAAACAATACACATTTTTACATAAATTAATGCTCTTTTTATTTCAATGATAATAATTAGTGTTAATAAAAATCCCACAAGTGATTGGTGCTTTTGCACTAATTTAATTTAATTTGTACATCTATTTTGACATTATCTGTATGAATTAAGTGGTTCAGTTAGGGCTGCATGACATACAAAATATTTGCGGAATTTGACGACACGGTTATAACACATTCAACATAGATGGAATACACATACACAATCTTTCTATCCATCTATATCTCCTATCAGATGATTCCTATCAGAAAAATGCTCTTTACTCTCATAACCAAATCTCCATGTAGCATTAACGGTGAGTAAGAACTAGATAAGCTAGGGACTATATGTGACAAAGGGCACACTTCATTATCACTCCCATGAATTCCTTTCTATAGTAGGAAAGAATCTTTCTTCTAAACTTCATCTTGAGAATAACGACATTTGTTCAATTATGCACGCATCTACAATTTTTCAACTATTTAACAGTTGTTATAAGGGGCCAATGCAGCCTCACGCTCGCAAAGGTCTCCTGCTAGCATAGGATTTTTCTATTTGACAGGAAGTGGGCGTACCGTCTCCCAGTAACGTTGTAACGTAACGTAAGTAGCGTTATCTGCATTGGAGTAAATTTGCTAAAACTGGCTGATGGGCCAAACATGCGAGTGTATCACGATGGATGACCTGACTCACCTGCAACAGCTTTTTCAGTACCCTCCCATCAGGTCGCAGGATCCAATACATTAGGATCAGAACCACCAGACACATGACGTTTTTTTTTCCTACAGGCCATCTTCCTCCTCAACAAGCCATCCTAACCCATC